>CM038795.1:56523908-57123908 GCA_021764765.1 Vicia sativa | reverse complement strand
AATATTGAGTGTCTAGTAGTTATGTTAACTCGTGTGATTCATGTTTAATCTTAATTTGATTTTGACATTGTGGAAACTTAGAGAGGATCAAGGCAATTTTTTGTGCATTACGAGAAAAACCATCAATTCCAAAAGGGCCTCAATTAACCGTAAGTGAGTGAATCTTTGTGAATCCTTTTGAGCTTAAAAATTGAATTTGTGGAATGAATCTATCAAATCAACTAATTGTTAAGTAGGCCACTTAATAGTTGTTGATAATCTATGAAAATTTAATGATGATTCATTCTATAAATTTTTCTTGTTTGTAAACACCAACCCTTTTGTTGATTAACCCTTTGAAGAGCATGTTCTTGAATAAAAAAGGATTGATGAATTCAAGTTGGGGAGGTTGATCAAAAGAACCTATATATATATATGATATATAGAAAAAGAGAAAAATATAAATATAAATATATATATATATATATATATATATATATATATATATATATATATATATATATATATATATATATATATATATATATATATATATATATATATATATATATATATATATATAAAAAAAAGGAGGATCATTGTGTGAGAAATAGAAAAGTGGTTGTGATTAATAAGAGGAAATGGGGAATGATTTTGTGAAATGCTCTTCATCATCTTTACCCAAATTTGTTTCAATGGCTTTGTACTTAAATATCCCTTGTTTTTAACCCAAGCCAAGTTACAACCCTTGAAAGTCCTTAGTGATCTTTGTTTCCATTTTGTTCATTTAACTTGTTTTGATGAAAGCATGAATTATTCTGGATGTGCATAACTATTAGTGAGAGTGTTTAGTCCTTTGTAAATATTGCATTTTGTTCTTCAAGGTATATTGAAGAAATCTTTAGGTGATTCAAGTGTGAACATGTCTTTTGTTTTGTCTACATGTATCGATATATTGTGTTTAGAACTTAATTCATATCCATGTTGTGTTTCGAAGAAGCAATTAATGTGTATCTATGTCGGGTATGTTGAGTTTGAACCATCCTTCTTGTGTTGATTTACATGCTTACATTTTGTTATTTTGCTTGCTTTGTGAGTTTTTGACTTTTGTTTGAGGACAAACAAAGAAGTAAGTTGGGGAGAGTTGTTAAGGACCAAATTGTGGATATTTTGTAGATGATTTTGTGGTCCTTAACAATGTCTTTTAATTAATTAGTAGTATTTAGTATAGTATTTTGGTTTAATTATGTTTTTATTTAGTTTTTGTTTATAATATATTATTTAACTTAGTTTACATTTGAATTGTAGGTTTTGAATAGTGATTCCCTCAAGCTTGGATTCAAGGAGACTTGAAGAGCTCTTGGGATGTTTCTTTTTGAAGAAATTTTTGGAAGAAGAAGCATGCTTCAGGTCGCACTCAGCGCGGTTGCAGCATGAGTGCGCTTAGCGCGGGTAACCGGGCTTAGCGCGGTCTGCGAAAATCAGAAAAAGGACAGACCCATGCTTTCACCTTTTTAGCTCACCAACCCTCTATTTTTCCAGCTGCTTTTGCTGTGCTAAAAAGGGGACATCACTTCTTCTTCATTATTCATCATTGTTGTAAATTTAGGGCATAGAAAATACAAACAAAAACATTGTTCTTGTTGATTTTCTTCCATGTTCATCATCTTCTCCTACAATCTTGTAAGCAAAGCAACCATGAAAATGAGTAGCTAAACTCTCTTGTGTCAAGATTAGGGGTAGTTGACCTAACTAGTATGTATTTCTTTTAATATCTTTGTGTATGAACATGGTTGATGATTAATATATGTTGAATATCTTTGTTCTTCTATCATTTTATGCTTTGAATCATGATTGAAAAAGGATGCTTCAAAGTTGACCTAGGATATTCTTCCACTAATGAACAAATGCTATGAATAGATTTGTGAGTTAGTGTTTACAAGTATTGAGCTTCATATTTATCATGTCAATAGTTGTGGTGAGAAATCATTCAAAGATTTACATGATAAAACTCACAATCTTGGTGAGAAATCAACAAGATTGAGAGGATACGTATTTATAGCAATCATCAACTAGTTCATCACTTGGTTAATAGAATATATATGAAATTAGGTTAATGAAACTAATCTTGACATGCTTCCATCATTTGAAAACAAACCCAAACTCTCTTGAATCCAAACATAACTTCTTTGCTTGAAAGTTGTTTGCTTGATACTAGTAGTTTAGAAAACAAACCCTTGTGTTACTTAATCTTAAAATACGCTTTACTATTGAAAGACTACGATACAACACCAATCCTTGTGGATACGATAATTAAAAATACTTGTTTATGGACTAATCCTACAACAGGCCAGCAGCACAAAGATCTAGCAACTTACACTCATGGATTCTGGTTAAAAACGTGTTGCATTTCCTAATAGAGACAAGAGCACCACCTTTCTTATCATTTGAACTCGCAATATCATTGAAATCTCCCGCAAGTATCTAGGGCCCTTGGTTACCTCCAGCAATAATCTTTAAATCATCCCAAAGAAGTTTCCGCATATTCTCATCTGGATTGGTATAGATTGTTGTGAAGCTTCATTCTTTACGATTCTGATCCTTAACATTCATATGTATAAATTGAGTCTCTTTTTGTTGCAGTCGAACATTAACATTCTCTGTTTTTGATGTTACAATAATTCCACCAGCAAAGCCATTATTATGCATGGCAATATAATCCCCAAACCCAAGCCTTTGAAACGTTTTACTAAGCTTAGCGGGATGACTTTGCGTTTCCATGAGGACAACAATATCAGGTTTGTACATGTCCACATAATGTTTATAAAACCGGTAGAAAGCATTATTGGCTGCTCCACTGCAGTTCCAGACAAAAAATTTGTTGTTAACAATGATTATTAACCAATAAGCAAAACTTTATGGCAAACCACGTCGACACAGTCACAATAAATTACTGAGTTTCAGCAACAACCTTATCACTCCCTTGAGACTTTAATAATCCTTCTCCTGTTTTCTCTGAGCCAATATTCTCACACTCAGTGGGATCCACCACTTTGTGTTTAATACCAACTTCATGCTGCACTTTGTGTATAGAACCATCCTCATGTGTTGCACTTCTGTCAGGGGGTCTTGCTCCAAATGTGAACATAGCGGAATTAGGAATACTAATATCATGCTCATGCTGCTCCTCCCGCCATGCACTCACATCACCCACCATCTTCTCCTTTTCTCACCGCATCTGCTTCACTTGAATATTCTATGTTTTCTTCCCCAAGAAATCTTTCTGCCAACCTTCCGAAGTCCCTTTCTTACTCATGCCAATCTTCTCTTTAAAACTCGATGTACCTCTAACTTCATATCAATGATCAGTCGATGTTATCTCACTCTTATTTCCGTACTTGTTCCTAGCTGCATCCTTCCACTTCCTCCGAGTAATGCTTTGTTGCTCATGCACCAATCCATTATTGACCACATGATATATTATACTCATGTTATTCAAAGATTACAGAATACCATCATTCACATTGCCTCATATTGTTCTGTCATGTACTATATTCTCCATTTTGCCATCATTTCCAGTGTTTGTGTGCTTTTTTCACCACCTAAAGAGGGTGCATAATTATCTTCTTCGATATCTCGAATAGTCGTAAATTGAGACTTACTTCCAGTGTGTAATTCAGGAGTTTTCGTTGGTATGTTATTCTTCCTTCCTTCAGTAATTTTCTCCCCTTGCCTCGGCTTCTACACAACCGTCCAAGGTCCATCTCCATTTCCCTCTCCCCTTTGTCTTCCCGTTAGAATTTCCTCTTGTTTATAGTGATTTCCAGTAAATAACCGCTAATTTTCCAATTTAACTGTATTTTGGTAACTTACAGGATCAATTAGATTGATCCTAGTACATGTGTCTAAGTATTGGTGTTTGAACTTGTCTTAAAACACATTCGTAAAGTAATGTAAATGATCCGTAAAGGAAATGTAAAGGACTTGACAAAGAAATAAAGGTTTTCAAAAAGTGTAAATTTGACTGAAAGATAAAGGAATAACTGGAAACGAAATAACTTTAAAGATAAAGAACTTTGATTTAAACTTCGAAAATAAACAATGGTGTTTCTATACGTACATTTCTCTGCAAACTCGTCTCCCTTACACTTGGTAGTTTGAGTATATGAGTTTTTGTACAATAATGAACACACGAAATCCTTACATTAAGACTCTTATTTATACTAATTCGACCCTAATGGTCTTGCTCTAAAATGACGCCACGTTCGATGATTGCATGTTTTCTGAACTCTCTGGCTTCCACGCGTCCTTCAACTAAATGACGTTTTATATTCGAATTTCGAATTATCTGTTATTGAAGATATTAAGTCTTCATTTCGAATTCGAACCTTCAACGGGAATGATCAATTCAAATCTTCCTATTTGAATTCGAAATCTCCTTTAATTCAAACTTTGAATTTCCAACGACATTAGCTCATTCGAAACTCCTTACTTTTCAAACGAAATGCAACTTTTGGACCTTACTCCCTTCATTCGAACAAAGTCCAAACAACATAGAAATCACCATTTCGAACTAAATAAATCCATCAAAATCACTAGCCAACAAATTACCCCTCAAAAATGTGTCTTTGGATATACAAAAAATACTCATTTTTGAATCACACATGTGATTTTGATAAACTTAACTCATGATGACTTTACTGTATATGACATCACCACTATCAACTACTTTCACTGCAAAACGTCTTTTCACCATAATTCTCCAAACGTGCAAGTATAGCAGTTATTATTAATCATGATCATTTAAAAGCGTCAGTTTCCAAAAATTTGAAAAAAGGCACCTCCCTTTTCGTTCACTAGCAGAGCTACACGTACCCCACTACCTCAAAGGTAAAAAAACCTTTAAACCGCCAAATCCTTATAAAAACACTTCATCTTCACTATCCACAGTTTTTATCTTCTTCAAACCCTCAATTTTCAAACAAATTTCTAGAAACCCATTTTTCTCATCTAAAGAAAAACTTATCAGAATTTCTTCTTCAACATTGTCATCTCCTCAAGCGCAAACATCATCTCAAGTCAAGAAATTTGGAAAACTCAAAGGTTCCTCTTCAAGTCAGCAACTCGTGATTCAAATCATGACCTCCAAAAATCAAGAGTTCATTACCACTCTGAAATTCACTCCGGAATAGAAAGCAATTTATCCTTCTCAAGTAATTATCCCTGCTTCTGTATCTGATAAAACCTTAGGTATTATGGATCCTATAATCCCCACAGAGCTTTTAGAACAAACAAAGGGATTCTTCCCTATTTATCATGAAACATAACCCATAGTTAATAAATCAAGTCCAATGAAGAAAAAGGATGATGACTCCACTGTAAAAACTGCAAAAATATCTACGAGCAAATCTTCTGAAGAAGATACTTCTGAGCCTAAGAGAAATGCTTTCCAGATGGATTATGTTACTGAGAATTTTAAACCCTTTCGGTCGTGTCCTTCATCGGACCGATCATATCAAAACTGGATCTCAAACGTTGAAATCAAGAAATCCCAAGATTGGGAAAATCTAGGCATTCTTAACTTAATCCAAATGTCAAAACTAGGGTTTAGTTACAACCAACCTTTACTACTAGCGTCTTTATATTTTTGGGATAGCACATACAACACCTTTCATCTCCCTTGTGGGATGATAACTCCAACATTCTTCGATGTTGTTGCAATTGTTAGACTTTCCCCCATTAGGGAAACGTTCGATCCTAATGAATACAAGAAAAATATAATTAACTTCGATGTCAAACATGCTAGCTTCTTAAACTACATAAATTTTTATCATACTGCTGGAGAGGAGGTGTCTGAGGTAGAGAATATAACATTTTTAGCATTATGGATGTCGAAGTATGTTTTCTGTAGAAAATCCCTACAGGTTGCCAGCATGTTCATTACTTTAGCTAATCAACATCACCATGACCTAAGAATATGTTTGAGTGAATTATTGTTAGTGAGTCTATATGAAGGTTTAGGGTCTGCAGTGTCTAAGTTGAAAACCTATCAAACTGGCACAAACTTACTCCTTGCTGGCCCCTTTTAGCTCCTTCAATTATGGTTGAATGCTACTTTCGAACCTTCTCTTCGAATTGCCATTACAATCAATGAGGAAGACCCTGATATCTCTAGCAGAAACATTGAGGGTATCACGCTGTTGAAATTAACTCCCAATGATGATAAAGAAATTTTCAACACCTGTTTTACCAATTACATGATGATGTTAACCAAGAGGCACAAATTTGATCCTTCGATGGCTCCGTCTGCAAATCAAAACTATGGTCCATGCTGGTTTACTATGTCTATTGAAGAAGCTGTCAAAGAGGAAGAAGTCCAAGAAATTTGGCGTGCCTTCTTAAATCCTAGGCTTATAATCTCTAGGATTATGCCCATCAGAAGCCAAGTTTGTATGTTGGCGTATCAACCCAATTTCGTATCACGTCAATTCAGGCTATGTCAACTTCTTCCTGAACCTCTCTTTAACAAAAAACGAGAAATTTGCATAGCAGGGGTACCTTATCCCGTCAAAGATGTCAAAACCTGCCAGGATCTTTATGTTAATTTCCCTGATTTAACACTTACACCATTTGAACCTGCTTTTTACTTGACCAAAGACTTCTACACTTGGTGGAATTTATATTACTCGAAAAACATATTCGACACCACTCAAATCAATCAACAACTAACATAAGTGTTTTCCACTATGCAGGAGCATGCAAAGAAAGGTAGGTTTACTCACATCAAAGAAATTCGGGCATTCCAGAAATATTTTGAAACTGTCTATAATCCCATGAACCTACATTGAACCGTGTTTGAAGCAGCACAAACTTTGGAGGAAAAATTTAAAAAACAAGTTTCAAAATTCAATTTTCCTCCTAATGTAAAACCTGAAGATAGGTATAGGCAGGCTTTTTCGATTTCAGCCACCAAGGTTTCCTAACCTGCCTACTTCAGAGTTGGCTTTAGCCTTTTTTCCCCTTACCCAAACTGGTTCATTTGTGGGAACATTTTTCACCAATATGAAAATGATGCTAAAAAACCTGCCCAAAGGGTAGTGTGGGCTAAATATGATTTGGACAGTTTCAAAGGTTAACTTCGCTATGACTTATCAGCCGTTTCTCTTATGTCTCAACATCGCGAAGGTGTGGAACCAAAGGATTTCTAAATTTGTTTACTTTCTTCTCATTTTGCCTTTGTTTCGACTGACCAAATTTTGCCTTTTCAGCTGTTGAAATAGAGGTTGCTAAGAAGGAAAAGACTGCTTCCAAGGCAAGTTCGACTAGGACTTCGAAACAACTTACTAAATCCACTAATGACCCTGCCCCAAAACAAAATGAAACTCTGGAGAAGAAAAAGACAAAAAAGGTATTACCTTGTTTTTTCTTCTATTCGAATTCCGTTTTTTACTTTGCTAAGTATCTTTTTTATTTTCTCAGACTAGTGGGCTCCCTCCAAAATCTCCGAAGAAATGAAAGCACGAGGACCCAGTGACTAGCGAAGGTGAATCAGAAAAGAGTGAAGATGTTAATCTCTCCCCTTATAAACCCAAAAAAAATAAAAAGAAGAGCAAGAAGTTTGGTGATAGTTATCAACCAACTAATCAACCTGGAGTCAAAATGAAAATTGCTGCTCCTTAAACTCAATCTAAAGTTGTTCAACAAACTCAAACTTCAGAGAACATAGTTCTGGAGCACATTGGCAGCAATGTGTCAAGTGACAATCCAAAGGTAAACCCAATATAACTATTCGACTTTAAATATATATAATTTCTAGAACTAACATTCAATTCACTTGCAGGGTGCTCAAATCACTCATTCCGATCTTTCTGCTCTACAAGGAAATATTCCAACTCCTAGCACCTCTTCGCCTTAAGGGGATTCTAGTGGCGCTGTTCTAAACAAAGGTTCTTCAACCGCTGCACCTCAAATCGATCCCAATGAAATCCCTGATGAGCAAGAGACTTTGCCTTCATCCAAAGGTTCTCCTAAAAAGTCCCCACAAGCCTGCAAAAGGACTGCTGAAACGGAAAATCCTAGTGAAGAAACCCCCAGTGACTCTTCTCCCAAAAGGGTTCGATTTGCTGATATCTCATAGGAGGAGAGCAAAACTGAAACTATTAGCCAATACTTCACAGAAGAGAATGAGGATGAGGTAGCACAAGACGATAGAGCGAAAGAAAAAACAATTCATAAACCAGTTGGTGCTTCTCAAGTCCACAACCAGAATCCTTTGCTTCTAACTGAAGAAAAGAAGGAAGAACTAAAAAGAAACAACCCTCTTCAATATGTGAAGATGATGTTGGCACAAAGGGGTTCGCCTTCTGGTAAGAGCCAATTTGAGGCTTCATACCAAACAAGTCATGCTGCCTCTCAAAACTCCTATGATCAACTCCTTCGTCAAGTGAAAAAAACCATTTTCGATGCTAACGTATTCAATATTTTGAGAAAAGATCCCGGAACCTATTATGCTATGAAAAAATTGATTGGTCAAATAGACCTCAGCATTTTTACTCCCGAAGTGGGCGAAACAATCTATGACTTGCAAATCTTGCTTGATGAAGTCAGTAGTGGGTACAATTGAGAGAACGATGCTGACACTAAGATTCAACCCAAACAACAAAATTTAACTTTCGTTTATGATCAAGAATCTAAGTTCTCTCAAGAGGCTGAAGCGTTCGAACATTCTCGAATAAAAACGAAGGCCAAATATGATTTGCTTACACGATCAATCCTCCTCTAGGAGTCCCAAGTTGAAAAGATTAAGGGGAAAATATGAGACGCTCAAACTCAACAAGCTGACCTCAGAAACAATGATGAAAAAGAACTCGACACTCTTGTTTCGAAAAGTCTCGAACAAATGGAGCTTATTGAACGTATTAATGGGGAAATAAATGCTCTTGAAGGGATTAAGACTGCTGCTCAATATAAAGTGAACATGTGCAAGACAAAATTTGCCAAACTGAAGCAAAATTCTCCCTTTTGATATTAATGTGTATTTCTTTATTGAATTTTTGATTTCCATTTTGACAATTGTAATATTTTGAACAAAGCCATTTTGGCAATTTTGTTATTTGATACCATCCTGGCTTAATGTTTCTCTTATTTTTATTACTCTGTTATGATTCGAACTTCTTGCAAGCACGGTTTGTACCTTTTCAAGTATTTTCCATTTACTTTCAAGATTCTTCGATCTTCTGCTAATTCTTCAATTTCATAAGCATTATTTGAAAATGTTTGTAGAATACGAAAGGGTCCTTCCCAATGTGGTGACCATTTCCTAATGTCTTATTCTTTCTATCCATGGGTAGTATAACTTTCCTTACTAAATCATTAATTGAAAACAACTTACCTTTCACCTTTTTATTGTAAGCTCTGGATACTCTCTCTTTTTTTCTTCTCAAAACTTCTAAAGCGTGTAGCCTTGTTTCATCTAGATCCACCAATTCGTTCATCATCATTTCCCAGTAGTGTTCAGAAGGAATTTCATCTTGTCTTTGAATTCTTAGTGATTGTAAATTGATTTCGACTGGCAAGACCGCGTCATGTCCAAATGTAAGTTGAAATGGGGTAGTATTTGTTTCTTATTTAGGAGATGTCCTACATGCTCACAGAGCTTGGTCCAAAGTTTTGTGCCAATTCTTTGGCTTTAGTCCTACATGTTTCTTTATTAAACTAATTATTACCTTATTGGTTGCTTCAGCTTGACCGTTTGCTTGAGCATAGTAGGGTGTAAATGTCAACAATTTGAAACCCATTTCCTGAGCGAATTCTTGTATTTTTCGACCAGTAAAAACTGATCCTTGATCTGTTGTAATACTTTTTGGGATTCCAAATCTGTAAATTATCTGTCTCTGGATGAATTCGATTATAGTTTCCTGATCAACATTTACCAAGGGTATGGCTTCGACCTATTTTGTGAAATACTCTATACCTACTAAGATATATTTTTGACCTTTGGACGAATCCGATCGAATTTCTCAAATTAAATCTAAAGCCCATCCCCTAAAAGGCCATGGTTTTATGATCGAATGTAATTCGCTTGCAGACGCATGTTGCATGCCTGCATGGACTTGAAATTCTTCACAACCCTTATCGAATTCTATGCAATCTTTGAGCATGGTGGGCCAATATATTCCGTACCAAAATGTTAACCATTTCATCTTATGGTCTTCTTGGTGTGCCCCACATGCTCCACTATGCACGCTAGATAAAGCTAAATATGCTTCGGTTTCCCCTAGGCATTTAAGTAAAACTGCTTCTGGGGTTTTCTTAAATAATTCATTTCCTATTAGGATGTATGATAATTCTCTATACTTGATCTTCCTTTATGTATCTATCGAAGGATCTTTTAGATAATTTATAATTGGGCTTCGCCAATCTGTGTCCGTTAAGACATTAATGGCCAAAACTTCAAATTCTTCTTTGCTAGTATATCCCAATTTTGAATTTTTTAAGTCTAGGGGAAGTAACCTAGTAGCCATTGCTCTTCCTTTTACTTTGATGAGATCTTGAAGTTTTTCTGCTGATACTTTATATCCTGATGCAATTTGAGCCAAGTCATTTGCCTCTTGATTTTTTATCCTGGGAATATGTTTGATTTCCACATATTCAAATTTCTTGAGTAGTCTGTTGGCAATGACGAAATACATGATCAAACTTTCCTTTATGCACTTGTATTCTTTTGTTATTTGTTTGATGACTAACTCAAAGTCTCCTTTGATTTCGACCTTGTCTGCTCCCAATTCCAGCAAAGCTTCAAGTCCAGCAATGAGTGCTTCATATTCATCCTCATTGTTCGAGCAAGAAGGGTCGTCTAATTTATACTTGAATTTTTTTGGAATTCCTTCAGGAGAAATTATAAGAATCCTAACTCCACTTCCTTCTTTGTGTGTTGATCCATCGAAGAATAACCTCCAAGGTTACAATTCAACATAACTCAATGTTGAATCTTCGACCACAAAGTGGTCTACTATGAAATCTGAAACTACTTGACCTTTCATAGCCTTCAAAGGCATAAAGGACAAAGAGTATTCAGTGAGCGCCAAGACCCATTTACCAATTCGACTGTGCATAATTGGTTTTGAAAGCATATGTTTAATGACATCAAAATGAGACGAAACAAAAACATCAACCGGTTTTATATAATACTTAAGTTTTGTACATGAGACTTATAAGCAAAGACATAGTTTTTCTATATTTCTATGTCTAGTCTCTGCATTATTTAATACCCTACTAAGATAATAAATGGCTCTTTCGACATCATTATCATCTTCTTGGGCTAGCATACTACCTATAGTTACTTCATAGGTGGATATGTATAATCTCACGGGTCTATCCCTAGAGGGTGGTGATAATATAGGAGGGTGCACCAAGTACTACTTGATTTTCTCGAGTGCCTCTTGATGTTCCTCCTTACGGGTTTTTGTTTTTGAGGCGAAGGAGAGGGAGAAATCTTAAGTTCTTTTAAAGAGGTTGCAACTCTTTCTTTGTTGTAGGTGCTCTTGCCTCCATAGTAGCATTCATCTTATTTTGATTTATTTCGATCCCCTTCTTATGGACCACAAAGCCCAGGAAATCTCCAGCCTGCACAAAGAAGGCACACTTTAGAGGATTCATATTCAAGCCATATTTTCTCATTCTCTCAAATGATTGGAGAAGGTGATCCAAATGACTCTCATCTGAGATAGATTTTATCACTATATCATCAATGTAAACCTGCATAAAGGACTCGATGAAGTCATGGAAAATAGAGTTTATTGCTCTTTGATATGTTGCCCCGACATTTTTTAACCCAAAGGGCATAACTACCCACTCATAGGTGCCTAAGGCTCCGGGGCATCTAAACGTTGTTTTAGGCACATCTTCTTCAGCAATAAAAATTTGGTTATACCCATAATATCCATCTAACATACTCAAATATTCGAAACCTGCAGCTGAGTCAATTATCATATCTGTCACATGCATAGGGTATTCATCCTTAGGGGTTGCAACATTTAAATCTCTAAAGTCTACACAAACTCTCAAAGAACCATTTTTCTTAATGACAGGAACTATATTAGCTTGCCATTCTACATACCTTGTGGTCCTTATGAATTTTCAACGAAGGAGCCTTTTGATTTCTGCCTTAATTTTTGAGAGGATTTCTGGTGCGAACCTTCGAGGGGACTGCTTGATGGGGTTTTTTCCATCCTTGATTGGTAGTCGGTGTTCAACCAATACTCTCCTTAAACCAAGCATCTCATCATAATCTCAGGCGAAGAAATCTTTGTTTTGTTTTAATACTTTAATCACATTGCTCTTCAAACCTGGGCTGAGTTTAGCGCTTACGTACGTAACCCTCTTCGTGCTTCTATCTCCTATATATATTTCTTCGAGGGGATCTTGCGCCAGCATCTTTGCGCTTGTTATTTTTGGATCTCTCTCATAAATCCTCCACATCGGTTTTGTGCTTCCAAATAGGGTAAAGGTTTAAAGTGCTCCCCAGGACATGTTGTGTGTATTTTTTTCTATGGCTTCTATGGCCATGATTTTTATTTCGGCTTCTAAAGCTGTCTTCATCTTATGTTTGGCCGGTAGGCGAAAGTTAGTCATTTAGTCTAGCGATTTGCGTACCGGGAATCCTTCGACGTCCTCTTCTTCTCCCATTATTTCCATATCATATTGAAAGACATTTGGGTGAAGGGTGAGAAAGTATAAAGCATTCTTATTTGGTTTGAATGCTTCTTCTGTTCGGTTATATGGCCCAATATTAGCCAAGTTTCAATCAAAGTTTCTTCGATCCACTTGACTTACTTCAGCCATGTAATAACTTTGATCTGCCTCAATATTTTCCACAATTCCATTTTCTCTCCAGATAGCAACTCTTTGATGCATAGATGAGGGAACTGATCCTATTCCATATATCCATTCGCGTCCTAGCAGCAAGTTGTAATTAGCCTTGGAGGCGATCACCATAAACATAGTTGGTCTTGTTATTGAACCAACTGTCAAGTCAACCTGTACCATCCCAAATGTATGTCCAACTTTTCCCTCATAGTTTGACAACACCATATGATGTGGCTTGATGTCTGTGTCGAACATGCCAATCCTTCTAAGCATAAATTAAGGCATCAGGTTCACTGCTGCACCACCATCCACTAGAACTTTGTTAATTCATACTTGTTCCACTTTGGTTCTTATGAATAAGGGTTTGAGATGGACCTTCATTCCTTGACCAGGCCTCTCGAAGAAGGCATTTTGCTCTTCGACAGCGCCGTTGTTCATGACATAGTAGCACACAAGTTTGTGCTTCGCCATTTCTACTTTCTCATTTTCCTTAGATTCCTCTACTTTAGTTTCTTGATTGTACTCATAAGGGAGCACAAACACCACGTTGCAATTTACATTAAAAGATGATTCCCCATCTGATTCGAAATCATCAGTCAACATTTCTTCATCCTTTGCAGACATTGGTTGGAACTTGTTTGTTGTGGCTTCCTTCTTTGGAGAGAACAATCTTCTCGTCACTGGTGGTTTGCCCCCAGTCTGAATAGTTGATGTTGGGCGATTGGTGCTGGATTTGTCTACTTCCTTCGAATTTGACTCGCTTTCCGTCTTCTTCATTTGTTGATGCCTTCGCCATTGGGATCTGGACATTGCATTCTTGCCTTGGTAGTTTTCCAACCTAACTTCTTCTCTTTTCGCCATATTAAACTGTTTTCTGTATGCCATGGAAGTTCTGTCTCCTTGATCATAACTTCTCCATTTTCCTTTTACTTTATCAGCCTTCGCTTGGAGCCATCTGTCTGTAGAGATTTCAGCAGGTAATTTAAAAGTGACTTTTCGTGCTGCCTTAGTGTAAGGACTATCAGGCCTCCTTTGTGCATTTCTTGCCCTAAAATTGGGGTTCACATGATTTCTATCTTGGTGGTTCCAACAAGGTGCAAAAGGGATTCTTTCGAATGCCTTAGACATCTTTCGATCATAGACAGTCGCACAACTTGGACACACCAGACATCCGTTCCACTCTTGTGGCAGCGAACCAAGAAGCCTAACAAACTTTCTCCAACCTTTGGATAGACTTTGAACAGTTGATTATCCTGTCTCCAATTCATTCCCGTTCGAGCACGTTATACCCTTTCGAATTTTGCAGCAATTCTTTGGTTTCAAATTATACTACACCTTGGGCACAACAACATTTCTCCATTCCTCCTGTGGAAATGAAAGAGATAGTCACGCAGGCTGGTTTCTCTTTTTGGGTAACCTTCTCTCATCTTCTCCCTTTCGATTTCGAGGCATCTCTCCACTTCTTCCATCTCGGGGAAAGGTTGCTTGAGATCAACCATGTGAACTCCCAAACTTTGACCCTCAGTGATTTTAACTTTTTGCGAATTTCACCCTGAGTCCCTCTGCAGCCCTTGCCATCTTTTCATCAGAAATAACTAGGCCTTTAGTAACCTTTGCTCCAATTAAAACATCAGACATCATTGATTTGATCGAAGGACTCGTGTTGGGGAGACCATCAGCAGTATTTATGTTGTCACCAATCATAACGAAAGCCTCTTCTTCCTGGAACTCCTCAATCTGGTCAACACTTGTTCCTCCAACTTCTACCATGTTAATTTGAACTGGCTCAGTGTAATTGATTTCTGCTATGTGCAAGGGGTCAATGTCAACTTTCATGGGATTCTTTGATTTGTCAGCAAACTTAAGCATGCCCTCCTTGATAGCACCTTGAATTAGATCCCTTAAAAGAAAGCATTGTGAGGTTTTATGGCCTAGGAAACTATGATATTTGCAAAAACCTCTTTTCTTCCATTGTTCCAATGGAGGAATTTTAATATTAGGAGGCACTATCATTTGACCATCTTTAACTAGTAAATCGAAAATCTCATTGCATTTAGTTATGTCGACCGTGTAAATTTTTTTGGGAAACCTATCACTTTTCTCATTCCTAATAGGATTCTTCCCATTCGATGGGACAATGAACTTGCAAGAATAAGGGGGCGCTTGTTTTAATTCTTCCAGATCTACTTCGAGTTGATCGAATCTGTAAGGATCTTGGAAGTCATCTGGTTCTTCTTCTTCTGCCTCTATATGGGCTACTATTTCTTTTTTATAGTTTTTATTAGCCCTAGCCTTTTCAGCCTTCAACCTTTCTACTTGTCGAACCCTATCTTCTAGTTGTACCATGTCTCTCAAATATTGTGTATCTAACTTCTTTCGAAAAGAGTAATCCAGGCCGCCAGCGACCATTTCGACTAGCTCATGCTCAGGGACCACATTGAAACATCTAGATTTTAAGAGACGGAACCTATTCAAATAGTCATCTATTGGCTCTGTGAATTTCCTCTTGATACTGACTAATTATTTTAGACTTATCTTGGATTTCCCCATGTAAAATTATTCATGGAACAATCTTTCTAAGTAGAGCCAAGTATCTATAGATCTTGGAGGAAGGGTGGTGAACCAAGTGAAAGCATTTTTCGTCAAAGAACTTGGGAAATATTTTATCCTAAGATTTTCACTATTCTCCAAATCCACTGCCTCGGTTAAATATCTGGCTACGTGTTCGACTGTTGATTCATTTGTGTCCCCAGAAAAGTTTGTAAATTTAGGGACTTTACAACCCCTTGGTAATTCAGTTTGCAGGATATATTCTGTAATAGGGGATGTATAGTTTGGTCTCCTAAATCCTGAATTCAAACTGTTTTGGGTCATAATCCTTTGGATCATGGCAGTTAAATTATTTTCTGCCATTATATTATCATTCCTAACCCTATGGATTACTTCGTCAACATTTTGGTCCCTATTTAACATCACCACGACCCTCCTGGGTTGTTCCTCACAAATCTCTTAAACTTCCTGTTGTTATAATCTTGCCCCCATATTCCTCCCTTCAACATTTTGTCTAGGGGTCGAATTTGTTCAATAGTGGGTTCTTCATCTCGAATCACCACTTGATTCTTCCTATGTCTTACAGGAGCATCAGGGGAACCAAAGAAGTCTACTATTCCTTCCATTTGCACAGACATTCGTTGGTTTATTTGGGTGTTTTCTTGGTTAGTTCTACTAATATTTTGGATCAAAGGGGTGAAAAATTGGTTCATTTTGCGGGCTAGGACCCCTATCATATCATGGTTTCTATCATCCGTCTATTGCCTAAATGCTGCCTGATTACTTGTTGTAAGTGTGGGTCCTTGGTTAAAAGATCCTAAATTTTGAGTATTTGGGCCCATGGTATTCATCCCAGAACCAGACCCTTGGATTGGAGAAGAGGTTGATGTGGTGCTATGTAATCCTGCCATAAACGAAGTTGACATTCCATAAGGAGGGTTTTGAGGCCTATAATTATCGAAACCTGGAGGCCTAGGTGTTGAGAATTGGGCTTGATTTCCTACATATGATAGGATAAGCCCTGTTGACATCTCTGTAGTGCCTGTGGCCGTTATATTCGAACCAACCGTGGTCGTAGTGTTTGCGGTCGTTGGTATGGATTGTGAATTTGATATTACATTTGATGCATCAGTTGAACTAGAAACGACTGTGCCTTTCCCTTGTGGGGGATTTTGTCCCTTATCCTGGTTAGTCACATTAACCATTTTCTTGGTATATTTTCTTCTGGGTATTGGTTGGTTACTATCGGTTATCTTACCACTTCTAAGGTTCATATAACAGGAAGAAACTCTAGACTCAGAAGATTATGAAAAAACTTAACAATGGTTTGACAAGATCTTAAATGAAATTACAATACTATGACACCGTCCCACCGGGCGTGCCAATTTGTTTACCGTGATTTCTAGTAAACAACCGCTAGTCTTCCAATTTAACTGTATTTTGGTAACTTACAGAATCGACTAGATTGATCCTAGGATATGTGTCTAAGTATTGGTGTTTGAACTTGTCTTAAAACACATTCTATCTAAAGCACGATGAATCCTTAAGAACATAAAACACAAGTTCGATTATAGATCATAAAGACTTCGAATAATAAAAACTATAACAAGAATAGATCGAAACATAAAGATGTGGATAAAATAATGTAAACAGATTTATGAATGTCTTCAAATGAAAGACTTTGAATTAAAAGTAAAGGACTACGTAAAGTAATGTAAATGATTCGTAAAGGAAATGTAAAGGACTTGATAAAGAAATAAAGGTTTTCGAAAAGTGTAAATTTGACTAAAAGATAAAGGAATGACTGAAAACGAAATAACTTTATTGATAAAGAACTTTGATATAAAGTTCGAAAATAAACAATGGTGTTTCTATACGTACATTTCTCTGCAAACTCGTTTCCCTTACACTTGGTAGTTTGAGTATATAATTTTTTGTACAATAATGAACACAGGAAATCCTAACATTAAGACTCCAATTTATTCTAATTTGACCCTAACGGTCTTGCTCTAAAATGACGCCACGTTTGAAGATTGCATGTCTTCTGAACTCTCTGGCTTCCACGCGTCCTTCAACTAAGTGGCGCTTTATATTCGAATTTTGAATTATCTATTATTGAAGATATTAAGTCTTCATTTTGAATTCGAACCTTCAACGGGAATGACCAATTCAAATCTTCATATTTGAATTCGAAATATCCTTTAATTCAAACTTCGAATTTCCAACGGCAATAGCTCATTCGAAACTCCTTACTTTTCAAACGAAATGCAACTTTTGGACCTTACTCCCTTCATTCGAACAAAGTCCAAACAACATAAAGTTCACCATTTCAAACCAAATAAATCCATCAAAGTCACCAGTAAACACCTCTACATCAGTTCTCGCCGCACCAACGTTTGCATTGTTAACAAACCTAGTGGGGCATCCTTCTTTGTAGTGACCATACCGCCCATAAGTCAAGCATAACAAATGGAGACCCTCATACTCCACTTTATACTTATTCCTCTCCATACTAAACATAGAAACCAAGGGTTTTGAAAGATTAATAGTCACACACAGTCTAGCGTACATGCCTCTCTCATGCTGCATAATATTCTTGTCTATCTTGACAGTCTTCCTGATTCGGTTACCAACACTTGTTAACACTTTAGCATTATAGAATTCAATTGGTAATCCCGAAATCTTAATCCAAACCGTAACATCCTCGATGATATCTGTTGAGGGTTCGAATTTCGGTCGCCACTCCTTAACCGTAAGATAATGGTCGTATATAAACCATGGTCTGTCTACAATGGCATCTTTCTTATCTTCATCATGGTAGAAGGATACTAAGTAGTAATCATTACCGATGTCGATAATGTTAGTCACACCCTTCCTTACTAACATTTGTTTTAACCTTGTTTCAAGAGCTTTATATCCAATCTTCCGTCCAAACAATTTTAGGATCACACATCATTTCCAAGGCAAACGAAGAAATAACCGGTACAGTTGAAGCAAGCAAAGAAACCAGAGAAGCACGATGAAGAAGGAAAATCCATTGTTGCTGAAAAGGTTAGTGTACATACGTTTTGTTCCTTTAGTGAAGAATGTGGTGAAAGTTAGGTTTTTAATGTTTCTCTGCTATGATTTTAGAGTAATGATGTGTTCAATATTGTATTCCAATATGGTGGTGAGTTTGTTATGTTGAACAATGGAGATACAATTTACAGAGGGGGTGTATCTTCCTTAGTTTCAGAACTCCGTTTGGATCAGTTTATAATGGTTAGTATCCATAGGTTGGTGATGGGTTGGGGTTACAGGGAAGGAACATATAGAATATGGACCTTAAATGTTGCACCAAATGACACAGATGACTATTTTGGAGACATCACTGATGATTTCGTTTCAAGCATTCCTGACATTAACACTACACAATGTTCTGCTGTGGATGGTAAAGCACAGAGAAATGGAAAGAAAAAAGTGACACCTTCTAAGCTAATAAGAAGGAGATGCAGTTAAAGACAAAAACTGTTCTAGTTTAAAAAACCAATCACATGGCCAGGTTCAAACCCAGAGCAGCATATGTCTTTGACAGATGAAGATAATGGTGGTGGTTCTAAGCGTGCAAAGAAGAAATCTAAGAAGAAGAATTAAGTGATGTATTGCTTATAAGTTATGTATTTTGTTGGATCTTTTGTTAACCTACTAGTTATGTATTCTGTTAAGCTGTACTAAATTTGGATCCTTTGTTAAACCATTAGTTATGTATTTTGTTGGTTCCTTTGTTAACCTACTAGCTATCCCTTAATGTAATACTTATGCCTTAATGCAATACTTAATGACTTTGACCTTCATTAGTGCTTGTGCCTTCATTATTGTTATGATGTGATTTCATCCGATATTACAATTCATAAACAAAGTTGTAACAAAAATGTAACACTTTTATTCATTCAAACTTGAAATTACACAAGCATCATATTGCCTTTTTAAACAAACACATCAAAATGCAAATTCATTACGACAATACAATACACATGAAATTACATATAATTGTACAATACTGCAAATATAATCCATGACATCAATAATGCCACATTCAATTGGAATATTTTCCTCTTCAACCCAGCTTGCTTCATCTTCGATTTTTCCAATTTTCTTTCTATCAAATCATACTTCACCATTTCAAAATCACACTGTTTGCAAAAACTTTCTGAATTTGTGATTTCATCATCCCAAATAAATAGCTCACAACTATTCTCCATCTGCAAGGAGAGTAAAAATTAACCCCAGAAAATATTATACATATTTAACAAAACTCAAATACTCAAGAACTTACCCCTGCATTCCTACACTTCCAAAATTTTCGATTATGATTTTTTACAGTGTTAGCAATCCACATCTTCATCGGACGCAACATCCGCAACTAGGAACCTTCGATTTCTCATACGAATTGTAGCTTCTCATGCTCTTGCTCATATCCATTTGTACGCAGTTAGGGTTACAATAATCAATTATAATGAAGAAATTTGGGGAACAAGGTGAGGACGGTAGAAGGGAATGATGATTTTGAACAGAAGGCAAACCAATTTGCAAGGTGGACATGAACAGAGGAAACCCTAGATTTTGGGGAAAATGCTTCGTGATGTATATGAATCCCTAATTCCCTAATTATAAGTATCATCCAGCCAACATGACAACCATTGCCAAGCCACCAATTAGGTTCTGGCCACATATTCAAGTCCAAGGGAATCTGCCTCTATAAGGTTTTTCATTTTGAATTTTTTTTTTAAGAGACGAAGACAATTTTTTTAAAAAAGGAAGACAAACCGAATCTCGCTACTTTTGCAGGGAATAAAAGATATTTAATTCTTAAAAAATTATGAATAATTAAACACACACTATATAATATGATTGACTTCAAAATATTTAAAATTAGTGTCGCCTTAATTAACGCATTTAAAATTAGCATGAGTTTTTGTTCTAAGCTAAACACTTTTTTTTAAGTAGTCTAGGAGGAACAATATTATTGGCATGTAAATGAATTATTTTGACACGTAACACTTTTAAACTAACTTAAAAAACAAAGTTTTATTATTTTTGTTCATTTAAATATTTTAAAATTTGTTTTTTTCAAATAATTTAAGAAAATTCTTATACTCAAAGTATAAAGTTGGTCAGTATAATAAAGATTAAATGCATTAAAATCTTCCAAAATTTAAAATATTTAACAAATGATTAATCAAGATTAAATGATATAATACTTCTCTTTTAGCTTAACTAGTGTTAAATTTTTTGAGAGAAGTATCCCACTTATATCGTTCTACAAAGTCCGAGAGATTAGTCTAATTGGTCGTAGTTACAGTACTCAAATGAGACGTAAAGAATCCTTATAAATTAATATTTTATTGTTTTTATTTTTGTAATTACATTGAATTCAAATGTTATATAAAATATTTTAAAATTTATTTTTAATTTTTTTATAAGACTTAATATTTTTATTTTATAATTTTATATACTTAAAATAATTTTTTGTTTTGAATATTTCGATATTTAATTAGACTATAAGTTATATTTTCAGAAGTAAATGAGAGAATTTCTTTATCATCATATCCAATTTGATTTTAAGTCCTCACATATTAAGATTAGATGTACACTAAAGAGATAAGATAGACTAATTTGATATGATTGATTATATTATCCTAGTCTAAGTTCTAACCATAAAAAAAAAACCCTTTAATTGTCATATTTTTTTTATTTCTTAAAATAGGTTCATTGAAAAGAAAAGCTACACATATATTTTAAGATAAGTAGCCATATCCGTGCTTCTTAATTTTCTTTTCCTCAAACGACTTGTGGCATTGTTTTTTTTTGTCTTTGGCATACTTATGGCATGGTTAGTTTTGATATATTTACAGCAAAGAAAAAAGTGAAAACCACATTAACTCCAATACATGATATATCTATCTACATGGAATCTATTTGGATAGATAAGAACATTCAATCATATCATATTTTTTAAAAAATATTATGAGGTGCTCATAGTTTGTGTATATATTTAAAAGAGACCATATTCATTGAACAAATATCATGATTAATTTTTATCCGAATATAGAGTAGTAAATAATAAAAATTAACATTCAAACTCAACCTCGTACTAGGATAATATGATAAGGATCTTATGACATAATCAAAATTTTTGAGTTTGAATCTAACTTTAAACAAACCACAATGTTAAAATTAGAGGTTGTAAAATATGTTTGTTAGTTGAGTATCATGTTTTTTTCACATTTTTTTACATAGCGAAGTAAAAATTTAGATCTACATCCTCTAACATGTTTGTCCGTCTCGTTTCTTTTTATACTTCTCCAAATGAGATTATTATATTTTTTTGTAATTTTAAAATTTTAAAGGTGCAGTATTTATAGGTTCGCACCACTCTTCTTTTTTCGCATGACAAATCAAAACTATGTCTACTCCATTCCATCTTTTTTTTTTTTAGAATTTTACAAAGCAAAACTAAACGGTCACCCCTAATTCTTGAGGAAGATTTTTTCATGTTCATTGTATATCTTTTAATTTGAAGTTCATAGTATATCTTTTAATTTGAAAAATTAATGTTGAACGCAAAAAATACCTTATTTCTTTCCCTATCAAAATATTATAAAATACTTGTAACTTAACACTATCAATATCACAATTGTCACTTAAACTAGAAACCATTATATATTATCAAAATCAACAAAAACGTTGCTAAAAACCATTATATATTTATTGATATGGTCAAAAACATGATATATGAATGTTGAACCACCCATATTATCCATTACAGTTATATTGGTGTTTCCACTGATCTATAATGTAAACATACATGCATGAAGAGAAATTAACATGGTCTAGAACTAGAACTAGAACTAGAACTAGAAGCTACACATAAAATGAATGTCAAACGTCATACAGCATCTTCAACCAACCAAATTCAAAAAGAGAGTTAGAAAGAGATATAATTAAAGGTAGTGTTGTCAATGCCAGGTAGGTTTCTCTGTATCATCCTATCTACTTTTCCTAAACATTTATCTACCCATTATGAGCCATAGTGTACCCTCTCAACTCTCAAGTTTAGTATAAATAGCCATCTACTTCTCTTTGTCTTTCAACCAATATTTCATTTCCATTCAAAAGTAGCAAATCTAATATTAAAGATGAGGAGTTTCTACTACTCTATGGTTCTTTTGCTTTTTGTACTATCTTTTAACCCTTCTGTTTCATCTAGATCACATAGGCACTATATTGGTGGAAGAAAATTGAGAAGCTCTGGTGATAATGGTACTGATCTTGTCACTAATTTGCCTGGACAACCTCATGTAGATTTTCAACACTTTGCTGGTTATGTCACTGTCAATGAAACCAATGGAAGAGCACTCTTTTATTGGTTTTATGAAGCTATGACCAAACCAGAAGACAAACCATTGGTACTATGGCTTAATGGAGGTAATAATAACATATATACTAATTAATTAATCATAATCACTTTTCTTATCTTACTAAACTTTTGTTTAACGTGACGTTTACTCAGAATCGTCTCAAATTTTTGAAAACTCGTATAGGTTAGCGAAAATATAATCATGAAAAAAATAAATAGAAGCCTTATTTAGCCACGGTTTAATTGTAACAAACTTTAGGCCATGTACAATAATCTGTCTTGTATGCCCTCAAAGACGGGACTACATCTAATATAAGAGAGTTGATTATTTCATTTTAAGGTTGTAAAAATGACATATGTTGTCTGCTAAGGTGACAAGATAATTTGGTGTTGTAGGACCTGGGTGCTCATCTGTGGGATATGGAGCAACACAAGAGATTGGTCCATTTTTAGTGGATAATAACAATGATGGACAAGGTCTTAAATTTAATAACTTCTCATGGAACAAAGGTATCATCATGAGTCCTGACTATATATAATTTCACTTCTTTTTATGCCAATGGTTATTCTGTTTTGGTGAACCACAACTAGTGCTCCAATATTTGTCCCCACAAAAAGGATTGTTACATTATTTTTACTATTATTATTATTAATATTAATTGATTCTAATAAAAATTATTGATATCTCTGATGATGTTGCAGAAGCCAATATGTTATTCCTAGAATCTCCTGTCGGAGTTGGCTTTTCCTACTCAAATACAACCACTGATTATCAACAATTGGGTGATGAGCTCACAGGTCATTACATTATTTATACATATATAAATGTTACATAAAATAAGAAACTTTATCCAAAGCAAATCTCTGACAAATTTTATATATATTATTTGCAACAACAGCTAATGATGCTTACAATTTTCTACACAATTGGTTCCTTAAGTTTCCATCATATAGAACCAAGACATTTTACATAGCAGGAGAAAGCTATGCAGGTATTGAAAAAAAATCAAAAAATTGCTTATTTTCAAACAGCTTATATTTATTAATCAATAGTGAAAGTGATTAATTTTATGAGTGATTTTTCAGGAAAGTATGTACCAGAACTTGCTGAACTTATCCATGATAGGAACAAGGATCCATCTCTTTACATTGATCTCAAGGGAATTTTGGTATGGCCCATATACTATATAAATATTAAACCATGTGTTAAAATAAAATTCATAGCATAAAGTATATTTCTTTACTAAGAATATTTCATTTCATGTGTAGTCAGCATTTAGTAGGTTTTGATAATTATTGACCCTCTTATCCACATCATGTTCCACTATCATTGTACTTGTTGTGAATTGTGATCACAAAAAGTTATGAAGGAAATAAATAATATTATTTTTTGCAGCTAGGTAACCCTGAAACATCTGATGCTGAAGATTGGATGGGACTAGTTGATTATGCTTGGAGTCATGCCGTGATATCTGATGAAACACACAAAACAATTAAGAGAAGTTGTGATTTTAATAGCAGTGACCCATGGAAGAATGAAGATTGTGATCAAGCTGTTGATGAAGTGCTTAAACAGTATCATGAAATTGATATCTATAGTCTCTATACTTCTGTCTGTTTTGCAACTACAGCTGGTTCAAATGATCAATCAATGCAAACTTCAACTAAGCGTTCGTCCAAAATGGTGAGAACATTGTTGAAAAAACTTATAAACAAAAGAATAATGATCAGGGTTTTAAAAAACGGTCGCAGTCGCGTAATTTTTTTTGCAATTTTGATCGGTATAGGTGTTACGACACTAATTACGGTCGTCACGGTGTGAATTAATCACAATTTATTCTTCAACATAAGTATCGGTATCGGCATCGTCAAAATCGTTTTGTCGCAACCGCTTTTTAAAACCCTGGATGATATAGAATAACTTTTTTTGACACTTTTGATTATTAATGTGGTTGACTAGATGCCTAGAATGATGGGTGGTTATGACCCATGCTTGGATGACTATGCTAAAGCTTTTTATAATAGACCTGATGTTCAGAAGGCCCTTCATGCTAGTGATGGTCACAATCTAAAGAATTGGACTATTTGCAAGTAAATATTCTCTCCTTTACATTTTCTTTCGCAAACTTTATAATAATGTTTTAAAAAGTGAACTTAATTAGACTGTTCAATCCATTGAACTGGAAACTGGTTCAAACAATTTAAAACAGTAGCTTGTAATGAAGTATTGACCAGACAAAATAATATTGATACTGATACGTTGACAATAATAATAATTTAAAAAAATAAATAAATTTTACGCCCGTAGTTTCATCTCAGTTGGAGAAGTTTAAAGCAGTTAAACTATAACCTTTTTGCTAAACATTTTTTTTAACTATTGATTGTAGCAACAAGATATTCAATGACTGGGGAGATTCAAAGCCATCAGTTATCCCAATTTACAAGAAACTTATATCAGCAGGACTTAGGATTTGGGTTTACAGGTAAATAAACAAAATAAAAAATCAAGCTTCAAATTCATGAACATGTGATACAGAACTTTCGAAATACTTATTTTTCTTTTGGTCCAGTGGAGACACAGATGGTAGAGTACCAGTTCTATCAACTAGGTACAGCTTAAGTACTCTAGCTTTGCCTGTCACAAAACCATGGAGACCATGGTACCATGAAAATGAGGTAAGAAAACTTGTCTTAAATCCATTTCCACAAAAAGCATAGTCTCTAATGACGTGTTTTGTTGTTCCTTGGAAAACAGGTAAGTGGATGGTATGAAGAATATGAAGGGCTTACATTTGCAACATTTAGAGGAGCAGGTCATGCAGTTCCATGTTTTAAACCAAGCAACTCACTTGCATTTTTCACCTCATTTCT
Organism: Vicia sativa; assembly: GCA_021764765.1. Classification (NCBI taxonomy): domain Eukaryota; kingdom Viridiplantae; phylum Streptophyta; class Magnoliopsida; order Fabales; family Fabaceae; genus Vicia; species Vicia sativa. The sequence continues at coordinate 57,098,242 of CM038795.1, read as the reverse complement.
ACATGGAGAATCACCACGTTCTACAAAATAATTAGGATGATTAATCAAATCATATTTGGTGCACTTCTCTTTGTGACCAAATATGAAAATTTTGCTATTGCTATATAGCAATGGGTAATAGTCTAAAAAATGATAAGTATTATAAGATAATGAATAAAAGAGTTTTTCTCCCGGCCTATACCAAAGCGTTATTGTATTTTTAGATCTTATGCTATACTAATATAATATTTTATAGTTTATAAGAAAAATTTATGGCATTTTTGCAAATGTATTAGAACTTGCACTCTGCGGAAAACTTTATAGTTTGTCTAGTTCTTCCGAGTTTCAGAGGTTAATCTCTAGTAATTGTACGCAAAAAATATTTGATTTCTATGCACAAAAAAGAACTCGAACTTGGAATTTCTGGATCACATGTCAGTATTTTTACTTGACTAAACCATTGAACTAATACTGATTAATGTAGATTCTTATGTCATTTCACATAAAATCGTAAAAATTGACTTTAGTTTTTATTTTGTTGACAAAAGCAAACATAATGACTTTTTTTCATAACGAATAACTCAATATATATGGAGGTATCATATTTAACATACTATACTTAGTCTAAGAATTAGCCGCCTTAACTAATGTATAGGCAACCGAATTCGTTTGATGCTCAATGAACTTTACCTCAAAATTCAAGAAAGAAAGTAATAAGTGTTGTATAATTTTAATAATAATAATAATAATAATAATAATAATAATAATAATAATAATAATAATAATAATAATAATAATTTTTAGATTACTTCTTCTAAAGCTACCCAAATGCTTAGAACAGACGGTTTGGACAACCTGTTGACAATCACTTTAAAAAATAACATAAAATAACTGTAGAAATAATATTTCAGATTACTTCTTCTAAAGCAATAGTTTCAACTTCAATGATAGATGAGAGACCCATCTCTAGCAACACCATAGTAAATAATTTAACTAATAATGTAGATATAAGTTTTTCAAAATAGTAATTATCAAGGTATGAGAAATGCTTTAATTTAAAGTGAATAGTTAGAAAAAATTATTTCTGTTATATTGTTTAATAATAGGGTCCACGAGCAAATAATACGGTGCAAGAAGTAAAGTGAATCAAATAGCGAAGGAGTATGCAACTACTTAAGATAGGCGTGCGTAGTATATTTAATGTAACAAACGGAAAAAGAGAAATAAAAACGTAAATTTCTCTTTAAAATATAGGCTCTCATTGTTTGAGAATTAAATGTTCATTGGAATTTAAACTATTGAAAGTTACTTCCTTGTTACCCAAGAATATTTGAATGAGATAACAGCCTCTTTCAGTTTAGTCAAATATTTTGGGTTTAATCTCTGTCCTTGGCATGCAAGTAGTGTTAAATTTCTTAAGAGGCAGCTAATCCATTTATATGGTCTTACAAGATTCAAATTAGTCTGGTCATATGGTCCTACAAGGTTTGAGCTAATCTGTCTATATGATCGTACAAAATTTGATCGTACAAGGTTTAATAATAGGGTCCACGAGCAAATAATACGGTGCAAGAAGTAAAGTGAATCAAATAGCGAAGGAGTATGCAACTACTTAAGATAGGCGTGCGTAGTATATTTAATGTAACAAACGGAAAAAGAGAAATAAAAACGTAAATTTCTCTTTAAAATATAGGCTCTCATTGTTTGAGAATTAAATGTTCATTGGAATTTAAACTATTGAAAGTTACTTCCTTGTTACCCAAGAATATTTGAATGAGATAACAGCCTCTTTCAGTTTAGTCAAATATTTTGGGTTTAATCTCTGTCCTTGGCATGCAAGTAGTGTTAAATTTCTTAAGAGGCAGCTAATCCATTTATATGGTCTTACAAGATTCAAATTAGTCTGGTCATATGGTCCTACAAGGTTTGAGCTAATCTGTCTATATGATCGTACAAAATTTGAGAGATTAGTCTCTCTAATTACGTATAAGGGATATTTAATTTATATTAAAAAAAGACTTAAATAGTCTTTTGATTTCTGTAAATTAGCTTGTTTTTTAATTTCGGCACTGTAATTTATTTTTCTTGAAAATAATCTTTAAATATTAAAATTCTTTTGATTTTAGACCTTAAAATTAAAATCCGCACGAAAATCTGCAAGTTTTCTACAGAATTTTTTTCAAATTTTCTTGCGAATCTTAATTTTAGAGACTAAAGCCAAAAAAAATTAATATTCAACAATCGTTTTCAAAAATAAATAAATTATAGAGACGAAAATGAAAAATACGTTAACTTACAAGAAACAAAAGATTATTTACATTAAAAAAATAAACTCAGTTAATAATTAAATTGAGGTGTGAGTTCAATTCCACGACACTTATTATTTCGTCTTCATTATACTACTTTGACAAATAAAAAAACAATTTATCAGCTACAAACACAAATATAACAAGTGGCAAGTGGCAAGTGGCATATGCCTCTAATGATCATTTACTCTTCTATTCATAATTCAATATAACATTCCTTCTCAAATTGCCTCTAATGATCATTTGCTCTTCTATTTAAAATTCAATATAACATTTCCTCTCAAATTCTTCTTTTAATTTAATTATTTGTGTTGATAATTAGATATTTGTTGTATTAAAAAAACTTATAATTACCAAACTGAAAATAATCTTATTTAAATAAGAAAGAAAAGTGAATTTATTAAATTTTATTTAATGGGTCTAAAATTAGTATTACAAAAAACTATTTACAATCTAATATTTATGACACTACTCTTTTAAGTCGGTGAATAAATATAATATTCTAATTTTGCAAGTAAGTTGGTTGAATCAATCTGTTGGGAAATAATCCACTAACATATTTGTTAATTGATGCTCAAAAGAATGTAGATTGTATTTATTAATCAATTATCCTTTTTTTTTTTGACGAAATACCAGTGAATTCAATTTGTATTGTCATATCATGTTGAACAAGATTATGTGTAATACAAATCACAGATTTACTATCATAAAATAACTTCATAAGACCTTCATATCGTATTTTCAAATTTTCTAACACTTATTTCATCCACATTAATTCACAAATTTTTTGTGTTAGCTCGTAATTATGCTTTAACACTTGATTGAGCAATAACACTTTATTTATTATTTCTCCAAGCAAGCGGTTCCCACACAAAAAGGTACAATAACCTACCATATATCTTTAATTACTTATTCAACCTACATAGTCAACATAAGTGTAAACTTCCATATTTAGACTTCTTTCTTTTTTTAAACAAGATTTTTCTCTTTGGAGTGACTTTGAGATCATGTAGACCACATACTATAGACGACAAATGTATCTTCATTCAGTCATGAATAAATTGACCGGCTATAATAACAACATATGTCTAATTCAATATATATGTGCCCAAGTAAATCAACGTTCTCACTAATCACTAATACTAACCCTTGTCAACTTTAGCACATTTCTCCTTAAGACTTGTTATATGATTTTCTCAATTGAGATATTTGTTGGTTTGCATGTTGGACAAGTGACCTCAAGCATAAGAGAGTTGGGGTGAATTGTGGTTTATAAAATTCGTGATTAATTTTAACCGTTCTTGATTAAGATCGTATTAATGAATTTTAAGTGAGTAATCACAATAAAAACAAAATACATAAAAGTAAATTGCAGAAAGTAAAGAGAGATTGCACTAGAAATTTATACATGTTTGGCCGAATGTTGGCCTAGTCTTGTCTCTAAAAGGCCTCCTTGAGTTTTTCACTATAGACTTTGAGTTTTTAACAGGTTGTGTTCAAAAACCTTATTACAATTTGATCTTGAGATTTTAACAGGTTGTGTTACAAGCCTTATTATAATTTGATCTTGAGATTTTAACAGGCTTATCCCCAACCAAAAAACAATTTTTAACCCAGGTTATACCATCGAACCAATTAGTGATTTATGGTTAATCTGTTTAATCAAAACAAAGCTTTACCACAGGTTGATCTCAAGAACCAAAAAATTGGTCTCTTAAAGGCATCACACCTTTAAGAATTTAACCGACCATCACGACCTTTTACAAAAATATCTTCCTCATAAATAAGGCTTCACTCAAAAGAACTTAGGCAATCTCGAGTGGAAATTTTTTTTCAAGGAGAGGAAGAAAGATAAATTCTAAAGAGAAAGATGGAAAGTGGCATGATTTAAAGTGAGAAAGACCCTCCCTTATATATTAGTTGGGCACACCAATAAAGGAAACGACCATGGACGAAATTTATTATCTAATCGATTGGCAATATGCCCTAATCTATTAGACAACTCAATTTCAATCGATTAAAAATCCAAATTTGGAAGGTTTTGATATAGATTCGTTGCAAGTCTTAAATGTCTTATTTTTGTTGATTTCACAAAAGTTTAGTAACCTTCAAATCAATTATGTGGGTGTTCCAATCGATTAGATTTAAGAAAAGTCTTGCTAATCAATTGCCATATCTATTTAATCGATTAGATGGCTTTAAAAAGGTTTGAATTACTTTGGATTCCTTGTTTTTGGCTTAGTAAAATATTTTGTAAACATTTTGAAGTGTGTGTAAGTTCTCTTGGTACTTTTAAGTTACTATCTTACTTTTACAATACTTAGTTCACTCTGACTGACATTACCTGAAGAGCTCTCAAACGTTTGGCCATAGTATCTTCAAGATTTTTCTATACAATATCTTTTTGTATAAGAACTTGATCTTGAGTTTTCTTACACATAATGTATACTCTGCTCCCTCTGAGAGTATAATTTTCCCCCTCAATTAAGCATAATGTACATTATGCTCTCCTAAGAGTATACTTCTCCCCCTCAATTAAGAATAATGTATATTATGCTCCCCCTGAGAGTATACTTCTCCCCCTTTGTCATTATCAAAAAGGTATAAAATAATTAAAGCACATAGATCCCATGTAAAAGGAAATAGGTACCTTATAGAGATGGACAATAACAGTCCCGAATAAGACCAACACGGTAATTCTCACTCCTCATACTCAACAAGGTTCTCTCTGAACCCATAAATTTGTTAATGTAAGACCAACATGATAATTCTCTACGGATAACTCAACTCAACATACTATAAAATTATAAATCAATACATAATAATATAATATTCCAAACCACTCATCAATAGAGCAAACTTATTACCATTTTAACTCAAAAATAGCTCTAAACACCTTGAACTTAACTTTGACAACCATATAATAATTGTAACATTTCTATTGGCAACTCTGACATGATAGAATATAACTAAATTCACCAAATAACTCAAAACTATTCAAATTATAGTTCAAATTGACCCTAAAGGTCATCAACAGGGTAATCACATTTTTACTCATGTAAGGCCACCAACAGGGTAAAGAAACAAATACTCATGGCTTACTCTACCTTATCAAAAAAATTGAAACCTCTCAAATTTCTCATATTCCTACTCATTTACTCCAAATTTATTCAACAGCTCAGATTTAACCCTCTCAAATTTCTCATATTCCTAGAGACCAATATTTTTGGTACTTGTATTGAATTATTAATTAATAATAAAAGGAATTTCTTTATTATGTTTGTTTTAGTCCCTAGAATAGTTAGTTTGTTTAATGAAATGTTAAGTGTGACTTAATAATGAGATCCCATTAAACGTAAGGACATTATTCTTAAAGTATCCACAATCGAGCTTTATTGTGAAGTGGGATAACATTAAAGCATTGAGATTACTATGAAGATAGACTGATGATCACGTCTCATGGATAAGGAGTTATCAAGTCTTGACATAGGTATGAATATTAAGAGTATTATTTATACTAGATTGACCCACTATGAGAATACTACATAGAATGTTATGTAAAGTGTCATAAGTTATTCTCATGGTGATAAGTGGTGTATACCACCCTTCGAAATGAAACTGCTATGGACCCTAGATGTAGAGTCAAGTGCTTTATTGTTGATCAAACGTTATCTGTATCTAGGTGACAATAAAGATAGTCAATGGGTACTTCACAAAGTATGTTGAGGGACATGAGTGACCTAATAGAATTTACCCATCCTGCATAATAGGATAAATATATAAGGGCCCAATATTGAATTGGACAAGGGTGACACAGTTTATGCCTTGTGTTGAATATAGACATAAGGGCAAAAGGGTAATTATACACACAAGTATTATCACGGAAAGGTTTTTTCAGATCACATGACATTTTCATGACTTGGATAACAGTAATGTGTTGCTAGATATCGCTCACTGTTTATTATGTTAAATGTGATTTAATATTATTGCCAACGTCACGGAAACCTACAGGGTCACACACATAAGGACAGGTTGATGAGAGATAGAGTAAATAAGAAACACCATAAGGTACGGTGCACTTAAGTGAAATACGGAATGTGATAAGGTACCACGTACTTAAGTGATATACGGTACATCATAAGGTATGATGTCCGAAGGCTTAAATGGGATTTTAGCTTGCATCCTTAATTGGGATTTTAGCTTAAAGCCCACACAAGTGGTTCTATAAATAGAACCCTTGTGCTGAAGCATTTCACTTGATGAAAAATCAATCTTGAAACCTAGCCGTATTTTCTCTCACTCTCTCACTTAAAACTTTCGTTTATAAGCAGCTAGCATTGTGACCAGAAGCGATCTATTTGTGTGGACTGAGTAGAGACGTTGTTCTTCATCAACGTTCGTGATCACAACATCAAATATCTAAATCACCACAAGAGGTAATAGATTATGTCACTAACCATGATCATTCGTAAGGATCACTAAAGGAAAATTTATTTTCCATTGCGTATTCTGATCGCAATTTTCCTTCATCGACTTGACAACCTTATACAAATAAAAAGGTGAATGTAAATTCAACTCTATAATGTCTAAAAGGCTCCAAAGTCAACTCAAGTGTTTAAATAAATTCAACTCTCAACTCCAACTCCAAACATATCAAACTCAACTCTCTTAATTAAAATAATTTCTAAAACATATCAACTAACTCAAAATAAAGTTATTTATAAATATATTTTTTCCTTAAATTGCTAAAGGGTTCTCCAAAACTCTGGACTTAACTCTAAAATTGTCCCATTTTAAAATATCATCAAATATTATAGACTTAAGATATAAGTATGCAACTCTCCAATATAAAAGAACGCTAGACCTTCTTTATAATGCAAGTGTTCTCACTTCAAACAGACTTATAAAACTCAAGTTATGCGTGAAACAAGATGATGAACACATGATTGAAACTAATTATGCCTCTAGTATAAAAAATAGAGAACTACAACTATTTTATTGTTGTTAGACTCAATTTCCACACTTCAATAGAAATATTATTACGTTAGATTTCTAACACAATTGACGGCACCTCAAACGGGCTTACAGAACTCAAGTTACGCATGAAACAAGACGGTCAATCCCCTTCTATGTCTACCTACGATTTTCTGCGTTTTCCTCCTATTAAACAAATTCAAAACTCGCTTATTTGTCCAATTTGAGTTCTAACCTCCCCCAAAAAAATTACAAATAAACAATACCATTGAAAGGGCACATAATTTAGAATTAACAACATCATATTTTATCAAGTAGGTCTCGTCTTAACATAAGACTTCAACATAATATACTCCCATCTTATAAAGACTAAAAAAAAAAACTCAATTCAACCATTTAACAAATCACAATTCTACTCATATTTGTCAATTTATATATTAGATCATATACATACAAGAGTAAAAGGAAACATTACCAATCGATCGCCTCAAAGGTTTTGCCCAAACCTTTTTGGCCACAAATATCATATAATCACAAACACATATGGAGAAGAAGAAGATATGAGAATAAGGATCTCTCCCGATGCGGCTTCCTAAACATCCATATGTAAAGAGTTTCCTCCCTTACCTCGAAATTGAAGATTGTTGAACTTTCTTTCCTTTGGGATCTACCTCTCTGTTTCCTTCCTAAGATCACTTAAACTTCTGCCTCCTTACCTCTTTTCCCAATTCCTCAATTTTCACGACATGACAATTTTAAGTCTCACTTTATCTATTTATGTTACTAAAATTCTCTTTAACATCCCTCCATTCTCTTAACACCCTCACTAATACTATTATTTTCTAAAAACCTAATTATCTATTATTTAACTAAATAATAATTCCATTAAATAATTATTTTATTTTAATTTAATAATTATAATTTCCAAATAAATAGTAATTCTTATTATTCCAACAACTCTCACCACACCCTAACTCTTACTCAAAAGAATTCTCACTCACTAATTTCTATTTCTAAATTATTTCTAATATTAAATAAATAATTAAATAAAAATACTAATTCTAATTAAATTTTAATCCATCACTAAGTTACTAAATCTCCCTTCTACACTACGTTTAATATCATAGTTCTCTATCCATAATTCACTAATGAAATTACTTTCAAAACTATATTAAAATTAAATATTAAACATTGGAGTATTACAACTCTCTATTTAAAGAATTTTAGTTCTCGAAAATTACCTAAAGGAAACAATTCAGGGTAAGACTCTCTCACCTAGTTCTCCAATCCCTGTGCCACGATACTCTTAATAGATATCCCACTTGTTTTATTCCTTCATGTGACCTCCTTCTGAATAACACTTAAAGTAAAAAAATTATCGATAGTATTTCACACACATGTCGTATACCAGGGTACAAACAAGTTCACAAAACCTAGGTCAAATGAACCGACCTATTTTGGTACCAGCTATATAAGACTCTAAAAACTCAAATTCCTTATTTATAAATGATTTGTTCAAAAACAATTGTTACACATGCTTATCAAACATTAATCTTTCAAAAAATACTTGATTAATAAAAAAAATACTTGATTGATTGAATAATCCAACAATAACTCAAAAAAATCGATCAAAATGTCTCAAACCTAGTGTTACAGATCCGAGTATTAACGAAAACTAAATAACATGGAAAACATCAAAATAAATGAAGAGGCCTCTTCTCGCTCGTCCATATAAACATCAACTACTCCTCTATCTTATTATTTGTACTCCAAAAGAAAATAAAACACCACAAAAAAATAAATGAGTGAGAATAACTATACAAATAATAATAGGGCATTAAACAACAAGGATAGTTTAAAAATAACAATATAATCAAATATTATTCTCACACAAAGGTTTACAACAACAACATTCATAATACAAATGTATAATGTAATGTACTCCTTCTCTAAAAGGCATGTGGTACCAAGGTTTTGGATGTCATTAGAGGTATATTACTGAATTATCCACGTCTTTGGTTCCTCTTTGGAACAATATTCTGTCTGAACATAAGACTGTCATTGGTTCTCTCTAAACTGTTACCTCATCGGACCGAAGTCTTACCTATCTCTGATATACATGAATGCACGAATCATAACAATAACATTCAACATTTCATAACTAACAACAAAGAACATTCACATCTCGTACTCAACAAGGTTCTCTCTGAATTCATAAATTTGCCAATGTAAGGCTAACACGGTAGTTCTCTATGAACAACTCAACTCAATATATTATACAATTATAACTCAATACGCAATCGTATAATATTCCAAACCACTCATCAACACCTTGAACAATACTCTGACAATTCTATAACAAATTTAACAACTCTGACATGATAAAAAAATAACTTGATTTTCCAAATAACTCAATCATTCATATTATAACTTAAATTGACCCTAAAGGTCATCAATAGGGTAAAAACATTATTACTCAAGTAAGACCACTATCAGGGTAAATAAACAAATACTCAAGATACGACAACAAATAACACTTTTTATGATGAAAATTTTACACCATCCAACGAAAAATCGAGGTATGATGCCAATGCGCACCATCTTTTATTATTTATAAAAATTAAAAATCACACATTTCCTCGATTTTTAAAAAAAATCGAGGGGAAAAACAAATCTGGACACATTTCGATTCTCAGCTATTGTAGTTTATGTTTATATTTGTTTATAAGTATAAATTAAACGATCTAATCCTTCACTTTTTGATATAACCAAGGGATAAAATAATCATATTTTACTATAATAGCACTCATTATACAGATTTTACTCTAATCCTTACTAATATGAAGCCGCCCCAAACTCACATGCATCATTATTTAGGATGAATTGTAAGATAGAAAAAATCTTCAATGTTCTTCTTATATTTAGAACAAAACATTTTCCTTCCCTTGCAATATATCTCACATAATGATGTTGATGTTTTTGTTGTTGCTGTTGTATTTTTGCTCATTTGATAGATTACAAGTGCAGCAAATCATTCTTTCTTCAAGTTACACAAAAAAGGGAGTTTAACCTTTGAAAAGTTAAACAAAGAAGGGAGCTTAACTTTTCATATCTCTAGCATCTTGCATGGGACCTGGAAAATCTTGAGGAGAACTTATTCTTGATATCATCGAAGATTTGTTGCGTACAATGTATTTTTAATATTCTAGGTAAATAATGTACTTTGTAAACAAATTAATGTATTAATTTTCTGGTTAAACAATGTAATGATTTTTAAATAATAATAATAATATTACCCCTCAGTTTTCTTTGAGAACCGAGATGTAAGAGAAACTAATGGTTCTTAAGATCCCTAATACAAAGGAGCGCCACAAGACATAGAGATATCGTCCAATATACAGAAATGCTAAGTTTTCCTAGTTTTGATATCATGCAAAATATCTATAGTTAAGTTGCACTCACACATATCATTTACCGCTATTATATTCCTTTAATTGACGCAAAAAAATCTTACAATCACCATACTTAAAATCATATTAAATGTTGAACGATAGTAATATTGCACTAGTTCTCATAGATACGATAAACAAAAATACTTGTTTTTATACTATACATCAGTAAGGTACAATAAACTTAAGTGGAATATAGTACACCATAAGTTGTTGTACACTTGAATTGAAGGCACTTAGTTTAGGTGGATTGAGTAGAGGGTGTTGTTTTCCAAGACTCGTAATTGTTCTTTGAATTCTACATCAAAATTAATCGTCACAAGAGATAATCATTATATCAATGGTCATGTTCATTCGTAAGAATCGACTTAAGAGAATCTTTTATTTTCCGATGCATATTTTATTGACAATTTTCCTTCATAAACATACTCCAATATTAATTTTTTTCTTCTTTTCTTGAAAATAAAGGGTCACAACTAGGATTATGCTTATGATGTCGTATTACTCTATGAACTGTTTTAAACTGTGCAATGGTTGGGGCAAGCAAGAATTGGCCTAATTGTTGTATGACATGTGTGATGTGTAACTTTGAGATATTTAACTAACAAAGTTTTCCAATGATTCTTCTATAGACTTTAAATTCTATTGTAAACTTTAAACCGAGATCCATACCATATTACTTTGTTAGAATCTTTATTTGAGATCAATTCAAACATCCATTGTGTTTTCCATAAACACAATTGACATGGCGGTGAATTAATAAATAAAATTGACAATCCTCTGATGAATGAGCATGTTGTAATAGTTCCAAACATGAAATATAGAATCGAAAGGTTAATTACTAGTGTGATCGTGTCATTAATAAATTTAATTATCCTTTAAGAACTTGACACATATAACATGCCTAAGAATAATAATTCGAACAAGATAGTTTTATAAAAACTCGAGAGAAAATAAGATTCATAACTTAAAATAAATAAGGAGGTTTAATTGATCCAAAACTAGATTAGAAGATCATCAAATGTTACTAGAAGCCATGAATACAAAATCAAGAAATTAAGAAATTGAAGAAAACAAATGAAGCATGTAGTGAAAGCTACACTCATTTATTTTGAGCAATTACATTATTATGAGGATACACACAAAGCTTAAAGGAGGTCTATGGCTAGCTAATGTATAGGATCATAACTAACTTCCTACCAATCAGAATATTAGTATTAACTATATGTTGAACTAAACTATTGCATTTGATGCAGAGGCAGTGCATTGGATTTCTCTTCCAGGTAATAAGTCATCTAATTCACCGTGATAATCCATCCAAGTTTTGATAATAACTAGTACATACATTGAGAGTATAATTAACGTATGAAATTAAACATACATGTCCCTTTTTAAATCCTAATTTAATTTGAAAAGCTCTACCTAACAAAATTAATACTAAACCTATACGTTTCTCTTACTGTTTTTTTTGCAATGCCCGCCCCAATCAAATTTGGTAGCTTAAGACAAAATTTTAATTTCAGAAAAGACAAATATTAATATCACTTACATCTTAGTATATCATATATGAGATACATTATTGACAATTTTTTTAACTCATCTCTTATATTTTTATTTTTCTTACGTAGAACGTAAAATTTCAAAAATGTCTTTTAAAATTGGAGGTCAATTTATCAGAAGATCATAGAGAAGGAACAAGTTAGAAGGGATCATGTTCATGACGTGTTGTTTAAGTGAATATGAATGTTTCTTGATAGATCCAATGTTAGAGATATTTTAAAGGCCATTATGACGGAGACTCAGAGTACTTTGTCATTCGTACAGGACATCATAGAGGAACATCTCGAGAGTGACAGGCCGATCCATCATCCGCCATATTGAATAGTTTATATATTTGTATTTTGGATTTAGTTTTGGTATTATATTGTATCGTATTTGTACTTTAATTATATTTTTGTAGTGTTCTATCACAATATATTTATACATGTATTTTGTTCCGTTTGTGATGTGTGAGCTTGTTTATGTTTCAATTTGTGGTGCGAAAAAATTAAATATATATTTTATTCCATTTTTTTCTAACCGATTTTTCTATTACTGTATGTTAGAATCGAAAATATATTGATGGTTTAAAATCAAAATAAGTCTATTTTTTTTAAAAAATGTGCACACCGAAAATATACTTTCAATTTTAAAAAGAAAATTTAAAAATTACATAATTTAATATTACATTATGGCGTGGTTAAGAAATTTCCGTTTATTTAATAATTTAAAAAATGTTCTTTTTTTATAATACCGACCGATGCGTTTCTAAAGAATTTAATGTATTCTTATCATCTTATCTTCCAATTTTTTATAATGGCGAATAATATCAATAAAATAATAAATTCTTACAAAAAAATTTATACTTTTTACTCTACCTTTAATTTATATAAAATATAAATTTTCTCTAATACATATAGGTTTCGTTTTTCCTTTTTGTATATATAAATGATTACATTAGAAAGTAAAAAAAAAGTAAAATAGTAAGATTAGCATGCATCAATTATTAATTAATAGACTAAACCAAATTAACCATGCTATAAGCCTATAATTAAATCAGTTCCAATTTATATCTGGAAGTTGAAATTGTTGCCTCATTACACCATCTCCAACAGACCCAAGAATAGAGTTTTGATGAAACGTAGCATTTGGTGGAAGCTGGCTAAGAAGAGAAACAAATGAATTATTTTCCTCAGCATTACTGCTTATTCCACTATTAAGATCTCCATGGAATCGTTTACTTGAAGAAGATGACCCTGGTGAACCTGTTTCATTCCAAAACTGTGATGGTGATCCATTTAGTGCACGTTTCAAAGGAAACGTATTATTACTATTGTTATTATCATCATCACCCTTTGAGTTTATGTCACAACTTTGCATTCCTTGATGATGATGTTGAGATGCTAAAATTCCATCAAAGAAATTGTCATCATTTTCAAGTCCATAACTTGTTCTTGAAGATGGTGGTTTAGAACTATGTTGCATGTTATATGTTTGTTCCATTGAAAGATCTTTATCGTATTGATCCATTAGAGGTGGCCTTGGTATAGTGCTGCTGTGGCTTTTCTTGTATATTCGGCACAAAACCCAATCATCAAGCTACAAAACCAATACCAATACAATATTGAAAGGTGCCGATATCAATACTATTATACAGGATTTTTATTTACTATTATTCATAACCCTACCACTGTAATCAGTATTGCGACACTTGTACCGAGTGACCGCAACACATGTATATGACTATATGATTTTTTTAATCAAAAGAGGAAGTAAAAAATGATTATGCATGATACATACATACCCTGAGAGAGTTCTTCTTATTATTGTTTTGAGGATGATCAACAACAGGTAGAGAAGGAGCTTTTGAGGCTGCATTATAGGAACTACTATTATTGTTATGATCAGTAATCAACCTGTACTCATGCATAATCCAATTAGTTTTAACTCCTTTTGGTGGCTTCCCTCCATAAAAAACAAGTGCTTTCTTAACTCCAACTTTCACATGTCCATCACATGTTAATATAGGCTTATCAGTTCCAGTAGCTTTCCAATACCCAGATGTAGCAGCCCTATTAGGCCTTGCTCCATTTGGGTATTTCCTATCTCTTGGACTGAAAAAGTACCACTCTTGTTCCCCAAAAGTTGCTTTACCTAAAAAAAGCCCAGAAAAAAAAAGTTACAGAATTAAGAAATAGGAAGTGGGTTTGAGTAAATGAATGAAAAGATGAAAAGGGTTGTGAAAAAGTTTCTGTTTCTTACTTGGTAATTCCCAAGGATCGAATTTGTAGAGATCAATCTCTGCTATGATAGCTACAGGAAGAGGTGCAGATGCAGCTTTTCTCTTGAGGTAATGAACAACAAGTTCTTCATCGGTTGGGTGGAAACGAAAGCCTGGTGGGAGATGAGGGTGGTGAGAGCATGAAGATGAATCTGTGCTATCCATGATTAAAAATTCAATTGAATAGGATGCTATGTGTCATCTCATGCATGAGTTTTTGAGTTGAGAGGTGAAAAAAGTGGAAGGGATGAGGATGGTTTTGTAAGAGATGGAAAAACAAGGAAGAGATAATGCGACAGGTGTGAGTGGGGACCATAAAACGATAATGAGGATGGGAAGGCAGGTTTTGTGGGAAAGCAAGGTTGGGTTGGGGGAGTTTGGATGTCATGCTTTTGTTATGTAAATAAAACAAGGTAGCACCTCTCGAGATCACACATACCCCACATCCATTGTATAGACAGAGACTTCATGGCACGTGTGTATGTGTGTTGTAATATTTGTCGTCATTTCGTCAAAACTGCGTCAATTTTCAATTACTCATCGGCAAGGAAATATTCATTTGTTTATATAAAGTTGGATTACTTTCTAGATTCATAAAAATCGAACTATGTTTTCAATATCTGAAAAAAGTTCTTTGATTTAACATAAAATCTTGAATATCGCTTTGCTTGTGTGCCAAATGAGCCTTTCACAAGGTTTAGGCGCATGTTGTAATCTCTTGTTCACCCTAGAATATCTTTTAGTTATGTTGTATGATTTTTCTTTTATGAGATATTTATCATCATATCATCAATGTAGACTTTGAAATTGCGTCTTATCTGCTTTGAGAACGCCGCATCCATGACTTTCTGATAGATGACGTTTGTGTTTTTAGCTCAAAAGGTATGATGTTAGAATTTTAATCTAAAAGAGATATGTCATTGTCTTGAACATCCACAAATGATACTCATATTCTTTTTATAGAGTCAAGATATTCATCATATAAGATCAACAAGAAATAACCTAATTTTCATTGAATCCTTGAGAGTTAGTGAAACCTTGGTTGCATTTAGGCAACCATTCTAAAATATCTTTAGGAATTAGAAATCCCCTATATTTGCATTTTGCAATAGTATAACTTTTCATACAACAATAATGACAAGTTAAATTGTGACGAGAGTGACCTTTGCTATTTGGATCATTTCCATCAAAGCTATACCTTCTATATGGATTATAAGAATACATTATATATTTGATAGTATCAATAGCAAAAGTGACATTTGGTTGTAATGCCTTGTCCAATTTTGCTTTAAGAGTATTAACCTTTTTTTGTCAAATGTGGCAAGTTTCACAACCGTATTAACCTTTTTTTGCTAAATGTGGCAAGTTTCACAACCGAATCATGATGGTTCTTCATCCTCATTTTTTACCTTTTAAACATCTACCATAGATTATTTTAGTGTTTCCATTTGTTTTTCGGTTTCTAAAACCTTAACTTCCAAGTGTGAAAAGATTCTTTTATTTGAAACTAACTTTTTAAAAGCATTTATCGCTTCTCTCTGTAGATTTTCAAAAGCTACTTGTAAATCAAAACAAGACAATTTATCAACATGTTGATATATAAAATGACTTACATTCTTTTTTTCTTTTCACGATAATAGGTCGAGAGACAAACCTTTGATGATTCTTTACTATCACTTGAGCCTTCATCACTTGAGCCTTCATCACTTGAGGAATCACTATCATTTGCCAAGCAATATAAGTTCTTCTAGACTTCCTAGATTCCTTATGTTGACTATTTCCACTATCCTAATCAAGCAATGGACAATTCGACTTATAATGACCGAATTTTTCATAATTGTAACATGAACCTTTTGATTTTCCTTTCATATTATCATTTTCCTTTGAGTAGTTTGATTGTCGTCTAAATTTGATGAAGTTTTTGTCGGAGTGCTTTACACAATTTCTTTTGTTGTACCTATCGTACCTTTTCACCAAAAGCCTCATTTCTTCATCATCCGAATTCTCGTCGTCACGTATTTCACAATCACTTTGCTCATTTGTTGAGGATCTCAAACTAGAAGTATTTAGAGCAATAGACTTCTTTTCAACCTCATTTTTTTGCCTTTCTCCTTCTTTAGCTTCTTCTCATAATTTTTCTCATATTTTTCTAAGCTAGTGAATTTGTATTCATGTTCTTCAAGTTTTCCAAGTAAAGTCGTGAAGTCTAATATTGTAAGATCATTTGGTTCTTTGATTGCGGTGACCTTAGGTTTCTATTCCCTATTAAGACATCTCAAAAATTTATTAGTAGCAATTTCATTGAAAATCAGTTTTCCAAGTGCATTCAAATGGGTTGTGACATAAGAGAACCTCTTTTTCATGTTGGCAATGGTTTCACCATACTTCATGCAAAATAGTTCAAATTCTTGATTCAATGTATTGACTCTAGCTTGTTTGTCTTTATTAGTTCCCCTGTGGGCAACTTGTAATGAGTACCACATAGCTTTGGTGATCTAACAATGAAACACATGATAATATTCATCAACTCCTATAGTGGATATGAGAATATTTTGTGCCTCCCAATCATATGACCATAATTTCTTCTCATTTTCATCTCATTGTGCTTCCGGTTTATGTATGGAAACACCTTCAGTATTGATAGTTATAATTTGAGTAGGACCATTAGTGATGGTGTTCCATACTCCCTTATCAACCGAGTTGATATGGATATGCATACAAGTTTTCCAATAACCATAGTTTTAACCCAAAAGATAGACGCTCTATTGTACGCCCCTTTAGGTTCGGAATCCATAATACAATAAGCATTTTTTGAAGCACAAAATAAACTCGAGCTCGTGATACCAATTGTTAGGAGAAAGCAACTTATATATGGGGGGTGAATGGATCCCACGTTAAAATTTTCTTCAAAAAACTGTTTTTAAAAGGTGTTAACTAAGGACGGCGAAAAATGATAGAAGATAAAAAATATCGTCTAATTCAAACCGTTATAGGAAAATTCGGATATGCTTAAAACCTATATCAGATGCAATGAAAGTGATAAGTTACTAAGAAAATATATTTTCACAATCGCATGTTTGAATATGATCATAAATGCAATATATTTCCAATGAAATTTATAACAAAAATAATGCTAAGAAAATTATCGAACACTTGGTGTGCACTTTTAGATTTTCCTTTTGGTTTTGTTGATATAAAAAACTAATTACAAGCTTATGGATTGTAATATAATCAACAAAATATTTCAAGTTTAATAAACAAATGATTTTTCTATACGTACTATTGCATAATAAATGAATTTAATAATTTTCAATTGAAAGTAAATGAGAGATATAGGTAGAAAGAGACGAGGATTTGTTAAGGAAATTCTCCAATCAGTCTCGCTATGGGTATATTGTTGGAATATTTTAATTATTTAATTAAATATTAGCATTCCAATAATTATGTGGCCTAATATATTTATTTAATTATATTAGCTATTTTTATCAAATAAAGTGCCTTAAATATTTATGTGATCAAATAATGTTAAAAAGGCTATTTAGATTTTATTTAGGAATTATTTAGTTAATTAATTAAGTAATTGGATATGGGCTCAAATATGAGTGGATGTCAGGATGACTCAATTTGGGAATGATGGAAACCCTAATTGGCCATCACACTATATATAGGCTATGATCCCCAATATACTGTGCACAAGCAAAATAATCTCTTCTCCCTATCTCAAGAGTGTTCAAGTCATTAGGAGTACTATGGATCTAGGTGTTTCTAAAATCTCACATCTCGTATACTAACATGTCGTAGATCCTATAGTTATATACATGTTCAAATTATTTATTATATTCCGTACTAAAGTATATGGTATAATATATAGAACATGTATATGTGATTAATTGTTATTGAATTAATTCCAACAAGTGGTATGGTCTTCATGTTTAGTTTATTGAGATTTGTTCTATAAACACTAATGTTTATTTTATTTTTATTTTTTTTATCATGAAAACATATATTTTAAATTCATTATTTTTTAATATTGATATATATGTTTTATGAGGCATGAAATTTTAATGACAATTTTTGAGTTTTTTTTTGTTACACTTATTATGGAGTTATGTTTTGTGTGTTATATTTATTTTCTAAAAATTTATATGGAATTAGTATCTTCCATATCTTTTATATGAATTCTTGAAAATAAATTTGATTACCGTATATATTTAAATAATATTTATTTTGGAGATCACATTTGAAATTATAATTGTGATTTTAAAAACTATGATATTATGGTAAAAATCTATTTTTAAGTTTAAGTTTTAATTCATAGAATTATATTTGTGATAATGGAACATTTTGAATTTGACATAGAAACTATATGAAGAGTATTTGTGAAAAGTTTGATTTTTTTTTTGAAGATATGTCATTTAATATATATTATCCTAATATATATTTAGAGTCACATATATGATTATGATCGATGATTGAGAATCTTAAAATCTATTTTCTTTTAAAGAATTTTGATTCTCAATACTTTATTTATGACTATAAATAATATATTTAAAAATATACATCTATGTCAATTATTTGGGAAAGATAAATATTGAATTTAAATTTTACTTTGGTGATTTGATTCTTGGTTTGAGTTAAATATTAAAAAAAAGATTTTATTATTTTATTTGATTTTTTAATTATTATTTTATCTTTCAATTTGATTCACATAAAATCTGCACATGAATTTCAATTTTGAGAGATAAGACAAATACTAATTTGCTTAATATATATTTATTTATTATATTCTATTTGTGAAATTTTTTGAATATTTTGAATATCTCAAAATAGATAAAACTGAAGATTTGATTCTTTAAATTTTGGATACTTTGGATTTTAGAATGGATTTTGTTGATTCTAAAATAATTTATTTAAAGAATTATTTGCTGTATATGTGAATTTATTTGACATTTAATTTGGATATATAAATATTTAATATTTATCTGATTTGAAATTATACATTTAGCATGATTATATTATTTGAGGTTATTGTTATTAATTTTTATACTATAATTTTTTTTAATCATAAAATTTGTTTAAATTTATGTTTTATTATGAATTTGTTCACACATTAAGAACTTTCAAGAAATATTATTATTATCAAGCGACATGCTAAATAAATATGACCTACATTTGGGGGTAGTGCCTTATAAATTTTAAAAAAAAAATTCATTCAATTTATCAAAATGTCTAGTAATTTTGATTGAGTTGGTTGAAACAACATGTTGCAAAAGTAATCTCTGTTGTGTAAATTTGATTCAATCGAAATTATAAAAGATGTAGTGTGTAATTGCTTATGCGAACTGTTATAGTCGGCCAAAAGAAAGACATTGTTTGGCCGAACAATTGCATATATGTGATGGTAAATATGTAGTTTTTATTAATTTTATGCATGTGAATAATGATTGATGTCAGAGACGTCCATTATCTGACCGAATTTATTACTAATGTTTGATCATTGCGTGAGAGTATCGTTTACAGTTAATTTTTGCAATCAAAGATTGAGAATTAATGGTGTGTTTGGTATCTTGTTTGAGATATATAATAATGTGTTATCATATTAATAATGATGTTGTATGAGTGTAAATCTTTCAGGTGTTTATTTGATTGCATTCACACATATAAGGTAAACATATGACGATTGTAAGAATTTATTGTTTATAAATATTAATTATCAGAGTTATCATTGAAAATAAATATAGTAAGCAATTGATTTTATTTCCTAAAGACTTAATATCAATGGTTAACTTGATATTTTGGCTGAGTACATTTTATTTGTTCTCTATAAACTAATATAGTTTATTTTAAGTATAAAATATAAACATTATGATTTTTTTTTTGGATCTAGACCTTACATAATGGTGGAGAAACTCAAATTCTCTCACAATTTAGTATATTTAAAGTGTGACTCAAGTTTAAAAGTGAGTACACTTCAAATTACACAGTTCTATAATCTTAAAATTTTGAAATCCAAAAACATTGGAGGTGTTATTTAAGATGACATAAATTTTGTCATATTATCTTTGCTTAAATTCTAGTGCTTCGAAAGCAAAGCGAAAGACAAACTCTCATCGGAGTGATGACTTTTCATTAAGATCATTAAACAAAGAAAATATCATAAGCATATTATAAAACTATTTAATCTTGTTAAAGCGTCATAGTTTCGTCAATTAGGTGACTTTGTCGAAAATTTAGCATATGATATTCTCTTTGCACAGTTAAGTTTATAACTATTAAAGTTAGAAATTATTCTTTAATAGAATAATTTCATAAAGTGTGCAATAAAAGAAAGATTGAAGCAAGAGAAAATAAAATATTGCTCATTTGGTAAATACCTCAAAAGATAAGGGCAAATAAAGATTAATAAGAAAATATGATATGGACTGACAAATGTTCAATAGTTTTGAAAGATACATCAATTTAAATGAGACAAATTTGGTGAATATTTTGTTTTTACTTTTAACTATTTTAGATTGTCATTATAAGCTTAAATTTGTATTTAAAAGATAATTTGTAGGATGAATAAAGTTTTATTTTAATATTATAACTTCTTCTTTTTTAAATTGATGGATGTGATTTGTCTTTTAAATTCAAATGGTATTATAGTTAATTCAGTCATGACTTGTGACAGTCTAAAATTGTTGAAAAGTTTGAGAAATAGTCCCAAGTTAAAGAATACTTTGTGACAAATATTATAATGTGTTTCAAGAATATTGAGTTTGGGGGAGAGATATTTTTAAAAAACAAAATTGAGTGAGAAAGAATTGGTTCTAGTTCAATTCATATAGTTGCTATTTATATAGAAAATTTGGACTCTCATGTGGATATTATTGTTCTTTCTCTCAATTAAAATAAGAAATTAATTTTTGAAGATCAAACTCAACATTCTCAAGAACTAGAGCATCAAGTGTCATAAAGAATTGACTGAAAAGAGAAATTTTATTCAATATGATTGAAAGACTCTATTATGATAGTTGTGACACTTGTTACTTGTTATAATTTTGGAGCTTCGTAAGATGGATATCAACTTTGTGATTCTTACTGGCGACATTAAGAATTTGTATAATAGGTACAAAGTTTATAGTTTCCAAACAGATAAAATCCATTTATAAGTTAATGGAATTGTCTCATTAGTGATACCACAATATTTCATAAGGTAATTGTCTCGTTTGATTTTGAGATATCTATTATGAAAAATTATTGGGTTTTACAAGTTCAGTGGGAGTAAATTTACATTCCAGTTTAATGTGTCGATTTTATTTAGTCAACAATGATATATGATTGTTGTGCGAAACCAAAAAATCTCTAACAAAAGTTTAGCGACGAAAGATATTGGGCACATCTCTTTTGTATTAGGTATTTAGATACTTAGAGATTTTTCTCAAGGTATTATCCAGTTATTGCAAAAGAATTTATATATCTATCAATAAAGTTGAAAATAAAACTGACATGAAAGATAATAAACTAGGGCATGTCTCAATTATCAAGGGATACTATTAAGTCTCAATCATTGTCTAAAATAAAAGAATCTGGAAATTTAGAAAATTAAGTTATTTTTATATTTTGGTTGTGAGAATCTTATATACGATTTTATACGTATATGAAAAGACGTACATAAAATCATTGAGTATATACTTGAACAATTCAAAATTGAATTGTTGAAAGAAAGAAAAAAGGGTCAACCATGAGGATTATTTTAGAGAACAAAAGAGTTTGTACTCACAAATTAGAGATCTGACAATGAGGAGATCATTAGTATGTTTGACTCTAATATTTTAGATGTCGAAGAGATATTTTAATACAAGATAAATGAAGGTAAGTATTTATGACACTCAGTTACAATTCAATATAGGATCACTCAAGCTAGATTTTATTGTAAGACAGTCATATATTTTAAGCTAAAGACTCACTAATCAAAGACTTAACATATAAGGACTTCCATATGATTATTGTCACTAAGGATGTCTTAGATTAGTGGAAGTCATTGCTTCTGTATATTTAATAATATTATTTTGATATCGATACAGACTTTATGTTAAAATTATCTGCAGAAATAATGTTTATAAGGTTATTGTTGTTATAACAATTTCTGTATCGTTTGTGCAAATATTGAATTTGCAAATTTTAGTTTGATCTCAATAAAGACTTCAGTTGGACCGGTTGGAAATATACATGATTTAGAGATCACATTGCATGAAATTTCAATGCCACTCATCCATATCGATCTATGTCATCAAATATATTTATCTAGTGGTCGTCGGGGTTCTGTCACGTTATACATTAGTGACGACAACTGCAATGATTCCATTATTGATGTATGAGGTGTACCAGATTGTAAAGTTGAAATCTAAAGATAAATAGCATTCGGATGCGCGCCTAAAGAATTATGATATAACTATTAAGATATATTGACCAAGTGGGAGATTGTTGGAATATTTTAATCATTTAATTAAATAATAGCATTCCAATAATTATGTGGCCTAATATATTTATTTAATTATATTAGCTATTTTTATCAAATAAAGTGCCTTAAATATTTATGTGATCAAATAATGTTAAAAAGGCTATTTAGATTTTATTTTGAAGTTATTTAGTTAATTAATTAAATAATTGGATATGGGTTCAAATATGAGTGGATGTCAGGATGACCCAATTTGGGAATGATGGGAACCCTAATTGGCCATCACACTATATATAGGCTATGGTCCCCAATATACCGTACACAAGCAAAATAATCTCTTATCCCCATCTGAAGAGTGTTCAAGGCATTAGGAGTACCGGTTGAGGAAGATTCACAAGCCAACAAGTGTCAGTCACTTGTCTCTATATTTTTTCGTTTCAGGATTACAACTATCATTGACAAAATATTTTTTTCATCTTATAGATCCAGGTATTCCTGAAATTTCATATCTCGTATACTAGCATGTCGTAGATCCTATAGTTATATACTTGTTCAAATTATTTATTATATTCCTCACTAAAGTATATGGTATAATATATAGAACATGTATATGTGATTAATTGTTATTGAATTAATTCCAACATACATATGTCGCCAATTTCGTTATGAATTGAGATAATAAAAATACACCTTTGCAAAATATTATTTACAAGACAACAAGTAGCAATCCAAAAATTCAAACCACAGGTATGATGTTGATCTTATCTTTATCTCTTTCCTTGATATTGACCTCGATCAAGTGAACCTGATACTTCCAATTTGTCCTATGTTTACCTCTACTCCTTTGCAAGAACCTCCGTTCTTCAAAACCTTAACTCAGTTGAATCCAAATTGAGAACGTATCGTGACCCAAGATTTACCAAAATGATCTTCCGGTTACCGTTACTCCTTCAACCGAACACACCGTTCTTTGAAGATTTCACTAGCCTGAATCCAAATTGCATAATCTTGTCCTAAACCTTCAAATCTCGATGATCTCAAAGGAAACCGCCACCTTGGCTTTCTTATTTGAAACCTCCAAAGAATTCTCAACCCAATTTACTGGTACACAAACCCAAATTGGACGTTATTAATTCTATCAAGATGGACCCCAACAAGAATGATTATGTGTAATTGTTGTGTGTATGTATAGGTGAGAGATTGAATATGAAGCAAATTTTTTTATATGTTTACGGCTTCATCTCATTTGAAATGATTGATGTATGAGGTATATATATATATGTGTGTGTGTGTGTGTGTGTGTGTGTGTGTGTGTAAGTTGGAGGCAAAAACAAAACTAGAAATTTATAAAATAATGCATGATTTCAAAAGTTTTGACATATGTGTCGACACATGTAAGTCAAGAGTCGATTCATTTTGACACATTTGTTTACCTATATATGTCATGTGTGGAATCATGCATTACAGAGCCTACAAATTTTAAAAATCATCTGCATGTGTCGACTCATAGATTAAAATTTTCCTCTATGTGTCAACCTGAAGCGCTTTATGTGTTAACTCATGCAAACAGTAGTCCCATGCTTTTAAAAAACATCCACATGTGTCGACTTATATCACGTATGTGTCGACACATAGACTTGTTTTTCACATGAAATTTTGTTTTTAATGCATCAAACATTTTATAAATAATTCCTAAGCATCTTAATACTAAGATGTACATCAAAACACAGAGGAAATTGTCCAATATACATAAAAGGTAAAGTTTCCTAGTTTTGACATCATACAAAACATCTTTAATAGGAAAGTGCACTCACAAATTATTATCTCTGAAAAGAGATGTATTTGCTACTTTCAAAACATGCCAAAGTTATCAAAAAGGAAAAAAGGAATGAGCATTGTATCCATAAGGAGTGATCATGGAGGAGAATTCCAAAATTATTATTTTTAAATATTTCGTATAGAGAATGGTATTCAACAAACTTTTTTATTCCACAAACTCCCCAACAAAATAGGGTAATAGAGAGGAAAAATAGATCTCTAGTAGACCTAATGAGGATGATGCTCAATTAGAGAAATTTTCCTAAATACCTCTTGGCTGATGCGGTAAATATCACTTGCTACATAATGAATCGTGTCTTGATATGATCCATTCTAAAGCTAACACTCTATGATGTATACAAGGGAATAAAGTCGAATATCTCCCATCTCCATGTTTTTGGATGCAAATGCTATATCCTATAATAACAAGAAAGATTAATTAGGAAAATTAATGCAAGAGCTTATGAAGGCATATTTATAGGATATTCCATTTCGAGCAAATCTTTTAGAATTTATAACACAAAAACCAGAACAGCCGAAGAATCAATACATGTTACTTTTGGTGAAACTAACCCAAAAATTCTAAAAGTCGATGTTGTTGATTATGCATGTATCCTTGAAAAGACAAACCTATAAGATGAGCAAGAACCAACTCAAAATAATTTAAATATGGAAGATAACTCAATTCAAGAGCAAAATCCAGTCACTCGAAAAATAAATCTAAGATACTAAAAAATAATGGAGATTGATAATGACTTCTTGGGAAGTGTACCGATAATGTCGAAGTAATACAGACATTAAATCCATGAGTAATGACATTTAACATGACAATAATTGTGCAATAATTAGAAAATACTAAATAGGGGTAGTTTCGAGCTTAATGCAAAAAAGAAAAGTTTGTTCTGACAATAATAAAAAAGAGATTAGGTTTTGTATATAATCTCTTATTTCTCTACTTTTGATGTTTAATGTATTGCATAAACGATATCTTTGTTATATTTCCTCAGCGAATTAATAAAACCACTATACCTAATCCCATGGTATATAACTCACTAATCTATACTAGGATCTTCCTATCCTTAGTCCACCAGTGTACGCAAGATTAAAAAATGCAATTAAATGTTAGTTTCTAAGCCACGACTCAAGGTATCCTATCAGTATTCAATTGGCATAAGCACAACAATTTCCATAAATTCAACGTATAGACTAACGGTCAATATTCCCTATGCGCCAAAAATCATATTAAAATAGTATCTCACATAAAAAAACATGAAGAAAAAGGTGGAATTGAATAGAAATATAACTCAAATTATTCATGCAATAATAAATCAAACATGTCCTAATAATATTAAAATAGGTTCATCAAACAAAACCTAACCTATGAGAAAATTAGCTACTTGTAATGAAAATTACAATACTAAATAAAAATAAGAGGTTTGCATAAGAGATCACTTGAAGAACTGGCCTCAAATGGCTTCAAATGCACTCCAAATATTCCTTCCTTTGTTTTAAATTTTCATTTGCAATGTAAAATCGCAGATCCCTCGAAAATCTGCCAAAAATCCCCTTTTAAAGCAGTCAGAATGCGTCAGAAAAGCCCAAACAATAGACCAATCGCTTGCGCGGTATTGTCCATCTCACACATGATATTGCACACGTTTCATCGCTTGTGCGGTTTTTCTATTAGTTAGATATTTCTTTTAGCTTCATCCTCCAAAAATACTCGTCTCAAAACAAGTCATTGTTCTCCAGGTATGGTCAATTTACTAGGCAGACGTCAAGATGTAACTTGTGCTGAAAAAATGCTCGTTTCTTCACAATTTCTTCACGATTTCTTGGTTTTGCTTTGTTTCTTCGGCTTTTTCATTTTCTTTAGATTTCTTCATATTTAGCTCATCTTTAACTCAAATTCCTATAAATTCATCACAAGCACTCGTAAAAATCATGTAATGACAAACTGTCATCACCCTAAACTTAATTTGTTGCTTGTCCTCAAGAAACTCTCCTACAAATGCACATATCAAACAAAAAAACAAGTTGCAATAATAATGAATGAACATCACCAATTGTGTTACCTAGTCATCATTCCAGTTCTCGACTTCAATCGAGAAAATTTGTAAAATTTCTTCCAACACAACAAGTACTCAACATGTCTCTCAGCACACTAGTTTTTCACTCGAATTGATAGTGTAATTACCTAATCAGCATATAAAAGTATTTTACCATAAGTTTGTAAAATTTCTAATAAAATCAATCAAATCCATCTTAACACACATTTTTGGAGGTCTTTCAAGGTTGCAATGGGGTTTATGTCAAGTAGGATAATTTGGGATAGTATGTTTAAACCTTTGGAGTTAGGTACCTAATTTTCCTTATTTTATCATATTCCTTTTCGTATAAACTCTTGATTAATAACTTTGGTACTAAAGATTAATATTTTATGGTCCTAAACATTGTTTTTCTCATAGTTTTTAAGAAATTTGTTTGACTTCTTGATTTTTCTCATTTTTATTTTTGAACTTTTTTAGCAAAATCTCTAGTACCCCAACCCCAAACTTAAAATTTGTTCACTTCCAAGAATAACTCAAACTTATTCTTTTACATATGACCAAGAAACTAAATTTTATAACTAACCCCAAAGAGGGGTGCGAAGATTTAATCTTTCAAATCAATTGCCTAATTAGAGTTTACCACAAACAAGTGTCTCAGTGTGTATTTATCAAACCAATAGATTAAATAAGAAATAATACAAATTCTAGAAAATACCAATTGTACAAATACTCTTATAAGAAAGAAAAGGTAAAGAATGGAATAATTAGCAAAATCGTTATTAGCTCAAGTATCTGGAGATTGAGTACAAGTTAGTTGGTTATTCCTTTCTCTCTTAACTCTCAATCAAATAGGAACTTTCATGATGATCAACTTTGTTTTTGACGATGCTTATGGTTCATCTATTCACTGCTAAAATAGAAATTTTGTAAAGACAAACATATTTATTAAAGACAAACATAAATTTATTTGTACAAAGGGGAACCAAGTATTCTAGCTGATACTCTAGATTCACATGAGAGATTAACTTGTTGGACGTAAAAGGGAATCGCAGAAATTAATACAAATTCAAAAAAACTCCAAATTTAACATATCATTGGAGAGGAAAAAGTCGTGCATGATATTGTTGAAGTATTGGTTCTGTTTGGTCCACTTTTCCCTTATTTGTTTGATGATGATGCTTGAGGGGGAAAAAAGTCACTTTGAATCCATTTCCTGAAACAACAACGACACTAGAAAGTGCAAAGAGATTAGAAAAATTTAGGATCAGAGAGAATTTTTTCTATTTCTTCTTTAAATACCTTTCTCACATCTTTTTACTCATTCTCTTTAATATAACATGCTATAAAAGAAAAACAATTAATTGAAATAGAATGAAATATAAAATTGCAAATGAATTAAAAACTTATATGATGAGTTGCTTCCCATTAAGGGCTTCTTTAAGGTTCAAAGCTTGACCTTTTTTACTTTTTGTTAGGCCAACATATATGACACAAAAAACACATTATACTTCTTCTTTCTTTTGTTTAGTAGGAATTACATCACTTTAAAGAATTGAAGGTTTTTCTTCCATATTCTCTTCCTCTTGATAGTATCGAACAAGACATAAATCTCATCCAATACTTTATCTATTTCTCCTCTTTTATCAGCCTGGTTGTTAGAATTAGGGATATTATTTTGTTGAAGATCTTGTTGTTGGATATCTACGTCTAGATAAATTATTGAATTTGGAGCTTCATCCAAAATTATACAATCCTCATCTTGCATTATTGGTCTTTCCCCAAATATCAGTTTCACCTCAACTTCTTTTATTCTTGCTACAATTTATTTATCAGGTATTGTGCACTTTTCTTCTTCTTTCTCTTTTTCAAAACCTCTTCATTGACTACCTCGCATCCATGTTTGAATTATATTTCAATTTCCTTGTCTTTGGGACTATCTACATTTTTCCATCAAATTGCCCACTAGAGCTCAGGTTCAATGTTGATTGGCGAGATACCCGACCAATTTACATATCTAAGTTTTCGAAGGATGCTCCCATGTCCCTTTGTCATGCTTCTTGCTGCCTGATGATTTTCTGGAAATTGATTTGAGTAATTTTTATGAACCATCCTCCCGAGAATGCTCAATGTTGACGTGGTTATGGTTTAGAATAATTTCTCGCATTTTATTGAACGAGTTTTTGCTGCAAGTTCCTTTGTATAAGCTACAAATTTTGCTAAGGTAGCATATATGTCATCTTGCATGATTTTCTTGACTTTGCATACAAACAAAAAAAAATCTTAGTAGCACTGCACTCGATAAAAAAATTAAACAAAAATAAAACTAAAAAGAGAAAGAATAGGAAAGAAAATTAAAGAAGAAACAAAAATAACTAATTACAAGAAAAAAGATTTACAAATGAAAACAAAAAAAATGTAAATTAAATGTTGCACAAGGATTGCCTTGTTGAAATTATTAATAGTCCTTGGCATGGAAGCCAAAAACTTGATGACTTCTCGATAAGTGTATCGATAACTTAGAAGTAATAAAAATTTTGAACCCACTAGGATTTCTATTTAACAAGACAATAATTGTGCAATGTTTAGAGAATACTAAATGGGGGAGGGGTTTTCGAGTTTAATGTGAAAAAGAAAAGTTTGTTCTAACAATAATATGAAAGCGGTTAGGTTTTGTATAAAATCTCATATATCTCTATTGTTTATGTTTGATGTATCACATACATGATATTAATGTTATATTTCCACTGAGAATAAACAAAACCGTTATACTTAATCCCTTGGTGTATAGTTCAATAATCTATACTCAGAGTTTTCTATCCCCAGTCCACCAGCGTAAGCAAGATTAGACGGTGCAATGGAAAGTTAATTCTTAAGCCATTACTCGAGGTCTCCAATTCCTATTCAATTTGCGTAGGCACAAAATTGCCCTAGGTTCAACACATAGAATAATGGTCAGTATTTCTTATGCGTCCAAAATCAGATTTAAAGAGTATCTCACATAAAGAACATTAAGAACATGGTGCAATTGAATAGAAATATAACTCAAATTATTCATGCAATAACAAATTAAACATATGTTCCAACAATATTAACATATGTTCATCAAATAAAACCTAACATGTGAAAAAATTATCTACTCATAATGAAAATTACAATACCAAATAAAAATAAGAGGTTTGTATGAGAGATCCCTGGAAGAACTGGCATCCAATGGCTTCAAATATGCCTTTTGGTGTTGTAAGTCATCAGTTACAGTGTAAAATCACAAAACCCTAAAAAAGATGCCAAAAATCCTCTTTTAAAGTTGTTAGAACGCGTCTGAAAAGCCTATAAAACATACCCATCATGCACGGTATTGTCCATCGCGCACATGATATTGCACGCGCTGCATCGCACGTGCAATATATTCCCTCGTGCACACGATTTTTCCTAAGGTTGGATATTTATTTTGGATTCATTCTAAAAAAGACCTGTCTTAAAACGAGTTATGATTCTTCAGATATGGTTAATTTACTAAATAGACATCAAGATGTAAATTGTGTTGAAACATGTTCGTTTCTTCAACTTCTTTATTTTCTTCATACCTTCATATATAGCTTTGATTCCACCAAATTCATATCAAGTAATCTTAAAAATCATATAATGAAAAAATTCAAAAATTGACAAAAAATCATCCAATACATAATGTTATTAGGAACATACTCAAAGGAGTGACTAATACACAGTCTCTCAACAAGGTATGTAATTTTGTGAGTTATGATTTATAAATTAAGCCAAAGGAAATTGACGAGGCTATTGTCGATGAACATTTTTCTCTTGATATGCAAGAAGAATTAAATCAATTTGAACAAAATAATATTTAGAAAGTTGTTCTCAAAGATTCAGCTAAACTGGTCATAGGAACTCGATAGGTTTTTCGCAGCAAACTAGGCGAAAAAGGAAGATTTTTAAGAAACAAATCTATGTTAGTTTAGAAAATACATAATCAAAATGAAGAAATATATTTAGATGAAACCTATGCTCGTGTGCCCATATTAGAAGCTATAAGAATCATATTAGTTTTCTCATATATCATGGATTTGAAACTATTTCAAATGGATGTAAAAAATACATTTTCTAAATGAATACATCAAAGAAGAGGTATTTATTGACCAACCTCCTGGATTCATTAATCCCAACTTTCTAAACCATGTTTTTAAACTCAAAAGAGCATTGTATGGTCTGAAATAAACGCCTAGAGTTTGATATGACTGTCTAGTAAATGTTTGATTAAAAATAAGTTTGAACAATGATAAGTTGATAAAACCATCTTTATCAAGAAAATTGAACAACACATTTTACTAGTTCAAATATATGCCGATGATATTATATTCCATGCTACTAAGGAATCCTTGTGCATGGAAATTTCGGAAATAATGCAGAATGAATTTGAAATGTCTATGGTGGGGGAGTTAAATTACTTTCTAGGAATTCAAATCCAACAAACCAGATGAGAAACATTTATAAATCAAGCTAAATATTGTAAAGAGTTGCTCAAGAGTTTTGATATAGAATAATCAAAAGGACTAGCTACACCAATGTCAACATCATTCTCCCTAGACAAAGATGAAAATGGAAAACCAGTCGATAAAAACAAGATTGAGGTATGACCGGGTCATTGGTTTATCTAACTGTATCACAATGTGCGCAATGAAAAATTAAAGAACGAGGGAGCCAAATCGAAATTCGGCTCTCCGGCTCAAAAATAATTTATTATTTAAATGAGATGTCACCAACACCAAATTTTGTTGTTTCCAAAAAAAAAGGAAAAGGGAAAAGCTGAATAACCCTAAAAAGTAAGCAATGCGAAAAGTAATGAAACTAAATTCAAAGCAATGAGGAACAAAGATTCTTTGGTTCTGGGGCTAGGTTATACAAAGGGAAGGTATTAACATCATATTTATCTATAGTACTCTATAGGATCTTTTGTGTTTGTGTTTTATTTGCTATGCTATTGGGAAAATTTCTCCTTTAGGATTAAAAAGTTAAGTTGGGTAGGAACCTAAGTTTTTTTATTATGATTATGCTCGCAAATATCATTGCAATCTTCTGCATACATATCCCTTAGAGGGAATCAGAGCAACTGTAGCTCGGTGTCTAAGGGTAATTAAGGTTTGGGTGGTTTGAGAGAGAAAGAAGTATGATCGCCAAGGGTGAGGCCTTGTGCCTACGTATTCTCAAAAGGAGGTTGAGAAAGTCAGAGCAATCGTAGATCCCACTTATGTGCTAGTGGAAGCAATGTTTTTTAAGAGACAACGACAAGTGTCATCTTAATGAAAAATGTATCTAATCTATTTCGTCACATACATTTTTGAATGTTTGAATCTTTCATTGTAAGAAATGGGTGTTTAACTTGAGTGTGCAAGTATACCGCTTATATTTCTTAGAATGAGAAGATGTTTTTGTTTGAGAAAAATGTTAAATCTTTCGTTGTAAGTAATAGGCGTTAAACTTGAGTGTACAAGTATGCCATTTACAGTTGAGAAAGATGTTTTGTTTTAAGAAAAATGTTTGATTTGAATGTGATGATATAGATGAGATATTTCTTCCATAGAGATGATTCATGTCTCATCTCTGAGGAGAAATGTTTTGTTTTGTTTGAGGGGATGCTTTTAAGAAGCCCGTGGGTCCTTATATTGTAAGCTCAAGAGGAGCCTATCCGAGGGACATCGAGGATCCTTGTATTGTGATCCCAAGAGGAGGCTATTCTAGGGACTTCGAGGGTCCTTGTATGAAGCCCAAGAGGAGGCTATAGGGTATGGATGGCTTGGGTTTAAGAGTGATTTCACTGGGAAACCATACTCTTTGGGTTCTATCCTAGCTAAGGAGATTCTTTGTACGAAGCGCAGTATGAGGTTATTTGAGATTTCCATATCTTGTATGAGGCCCAAGAGGAGGCCAACTCAACGAGGAAGTTCTTTTGTACAAAGTCCAAGAGGAAGATATGGGGAACCTAGTTGTTATACTAGTTGTAATGACATAAATAAACATGAACAAATATATGAACAAGCATATATATGACAAAGTGCGTGTGTGCATTCATAGGAGTCTATGAAGGAAATATATAAACAAGTGTATAAAATAAGAAAATAAAGTTAGTGATACTTTTCTATATACAAGGGAGTGGGACTTACACCTTAAGGGAGGCCCACTGGAATAAGAGCAGTTTCACCGAGAATAATTCTCCTCTTAATATCAGTGGAATTGGTGAAAGAAATGTACAAACAAGATAACAAAGCTAGTAATACTTGAATATGCACAAAGGTTTGGGACTTACACCTTAAGGGAGACCCATGATCGATTTGATTTAAAGTTCGAAATATTTTACAAGAAAGAAACCTAGTTCGGTTTGTATTTTCAAGGAATAAATCGGATCGATCATGGTGTAAGAGGTGGGTAAGTCAATAAAAACATTTTGAATATTTTGAAAAGACTTGAAGGGTGAAAGTTTATTCACATGAGTATTTTGAAAAAGATTAGGTTAAAAAAATCAAGAAGAAACATTTTTGAAAGCATTTAAAAACACTTAAAAAGTCCTACTTTTAACCTAATAAAAATATATCAAAAGAAAATATTTTTTGGATTTTTTTGACATAGTCATAAAATAGATATACTAAATGACAAGTGTGCAAAAAATCATCTCAAAATGAGAAGTTTTGATTGGTTTTTGAAAATGTTGAAGTTTGTTAAAAAACTTAAGAAAACTAGTGTTAAAAAAAATATTTTGGCCTTGGTGAGTGTTGAACTCCGGACCTGGGCTTGAAAGGTGGAAATAATACCCACAAGGCCACACACGTGGCTTGTAAGACAAACGCGTTGTGAATATTATATTGAAAAACAAGTTTTGAATATGTTTTTAAAAACAATTTGAAAAATATGAAAAGGGTGAAAAAGTATGGGGCGACGGCGATTCGAACCCCAGACCTTGGCAAGAAGTGACTTAAAGGTGCGCGCTCTACCATTGGGGTGGCTATACATCCGTTCATTTAATCAACTTCATTTAATTATATTATGAAAAAAATATTTGAATTTTTGAAAACGCGCCATGTTCATCATCTTCAACCTCAAGCTTCCTTGATTCATAACTCTCTCGTTTCTTGATGAAATTGAAAGAATTAAACATGAAACTTGCTCAATTTTCACAAGGAATCGATTGGTGGCAATTAATTTCATTTACCTTTAGTTTAAGATTACTGAATTCATGAAAAAACATATGAACCCTAAACTCAATCTAAGCTTAATTAAATTGTGTAGGTGCAAGATAAATGTCAATTGATTGAGGGTTAATGATCAGTATAGATGCAAAAACAAGATGGCATTGCAAGTTTTCATCTATGATGCATGAATTATGGAGTTCAAAATTTGAGCGCTTGCCTCTTCAAGTGAGAATTGAATTTCAAGCTAGAGTGTTTCTAGAAGTTGTTTGATGATCTAGATAGATTACTTGGACCTTAGGGAAGGTGTGGATATGCTTAGATTGCTCAGAGATCGCCTAAAAGTCTCTATCTGACCCCTACTGCAGTTTGGCCAAGTTGAATATGGAGATAGTGATTCTGGTGTTACAAAAGTGATTGAAGGGCTTGGATCACTTCTATAGGATGTAAAGATGATGTTTGAGTGATCACAAAGGGAAACGCACGAGTGAATTTGAATTTGGCTTGTTAAGGCTCAAAATTTGCACAAGTGGAGTTTTCTTGAGCAACTGGTTTTTGGTTGATTTTGTGATGGATGAATGGTTCAAACAACTTACAAATGATGTTCATAAGAGGTTTGAAGCATTGGATTGGTTAGAAGTTGCAAGAATTGGAAGTTGCAATTCTTACATTTTGAAAACTTTGAAACTTACAACTTAAGAAAAAGTGAGAAAACAAGTTTGGAGTAGTTTTGAACCAAGAAATTAGGTCAAGATATTTCATTGGTGATCTTGATATCATGCTCCAAGAAATTAGGTCATACATTGAGCCAAAAGTCAATGATGCACCATCCTCAATCAAAACCTTAATTTGGTCGATTCATGGTTGATTTTGATAAAATGATAGGAATTTGAGGATCAAATGTTGAAGATTGATGAAGATAAATCAATTGAGATGAATGTATATTCAAACCCTAATTGATAATATCTTGCCCTAATTAATGATTTTGATTCAAAATCCTAATTTGGCTTAAGAAGCAAACACACAAGCTATCTTGTTTTGCAATTTGTCAGTGATGCAATGATGCATATGTGGATGATATAAGATGGTATCTTAGGTCAAAAATTGGGTATGACACACGACCTAATATAATATTTTTTTGTATGCACGTGTGCACATTTTAAAGCATCTCCTAAAGAGTCACATCTCCATACCGTCAAACGCGTAATGAGATATCTAACGATATACGACAAATGAATCTATAGTACCCAAAGAAACCAAATTTAATTTAATAGGATACTCCAACTCCGACTTTTCGAGTTGTATATTAGATATAAAAAGTACTAGTCACCTTCTCAAAAACTCTCTAGTTTTTTGGCACGGTATGAAACAAGAAAGTGTAGCCCTATCCACAACTTAGGTGGAATATGTTGCTACAAGAAGCTGTTGTGCTCAAATAATATGGATGAAACAATAACTAAATGACTATGGTGTTTAAATTGGATACATACTAATAAACTGTAACAATATCAGTGCAATAAAAATTACCAAGAACCCTGTACTTCACTTACGTGCAAAATATATCGACACTAGGCGCCACTTTATTAGGGATCACATAAAAAATAATAATGCATGCTTAAATTTGTAGACTCATAAAATCAACTCACAAATATCTTCACCAAACCACTTCCTAAAGAGAATTTCTTCTTTATAAGAACAAAACTAGAAATCTTAAACCAATCATGCATAAATAATTATATGTGAATTCATGTGCTTATTATTTACCTTTTTGATTTTGACAAAGGGGAGTTTACTCTCATGGGGAGGGAATTCATTCTATCTAACTCAGGGGTGGCTTAAAAACTCCAAATAAATTTCCATTTTTATTAATACCACACTTCTTAAGAGATGCATTGCCATCATAAAAATGGAGAAAATATGGATCTATATGCTTGTATATAACAATCAACATCTGAAGTTTTAATGACAATAACTCATAAATAAATATATGTGGCATAAAAAAATACATGTGCCTACAAAATTACTCAAAGACAAAGTGTCGATACAATCAAATATGTAGCAAAGAAACCTAAAAGCCTCTTTAGGAAAATATGTGAAAAGCTCGCCAGGTCGCGTCAGTATGTCTAAGTGAACAAATTATTGTAAAAAAAAATAAAGAAGTAGCTTAAAAGTAATAAGGAAACTCACTTACGGACTTAAAAATATTTTTATCAAAATAAAACGTCAAAAATGCCTTAAAGTTGTACTAGGTGACCTAGGAGCTACAGAAATGACTTTAGGGAAAAATTTGGCTTAGTTAATTGATTAAGAATTTGGTCTAACCGGTAAGATTAGTACAATCTTATGCCCCAAGACATTTGGTCAGTGTCTTAATTATGTGCAACGACTCTATATCCAAACCTTCATATTTGAGCGACATAATCGGTCATATTTAATGTTTTAATCAGTTGGATAATCAGTTATATAATTAATTTAGCATGTGGATCATTTCCTTTTTGGATAATTTAAACTACTATATAAAGGGGTGAATTTCTCACTTGAAATCATACCACTCTAGAATGTTTTGATATTTGGTTGGAACTTATGTCACTACTTTTTCTCTTTCTCTCACTAGAAATTTGTAAGTGGTTGTGCCTATCATTTATATTCTTAAGGTGTGATACCTTTAAGAGTCGATTCTTGGTTATTGAAATAAACCATAAATCTTTGTTATTAGTTTATTAAGGTTTGCCGAAAAAAAGTTTTGTTTTGGTTAAAGAGATCAGCCTTAAATCTCTAATTGTCTCAATAAAATAAGTTAGGGGTAAAAGTCATCTATGTGTTGGGGATAAACATTGTATTAAGGTTCATGGGCATAACTTTTAAAAGCTTACAAGTCTATAGGAAAAATCTCAAGAAGACCTCTTGGGGACAGGACTAGGCCAACGTTCTGCCAAACTTGGATAACTCACTAGTACAATGTAAAATGTATCTCATGTTTTAAATATCACAATTCATCCTCTATTGTGCTTAAGGTCACTTGTTCAACAATAATGACCTAGGTACCTGGCCGAATATTTCTACAATTGTGGATGTGACAAGAGGTGTTTATTTCCTATGCCTAAAAGGGATAGATAATATTATTTGTAATAAGCATAACTCTAGTCATCTCTTGAAGAGTACTCACTCAATAACCCCATTTTTTGGGGGTGTGATCGGGGATGAAAACTCACGACTTTTAACTTCTAATGTACATAATTAATTTTAAGATGATCGAGTTCTCAAACTATCTTCCATGATCACCTTGAATGCATATAGTCTTACCAATTTCTTCTTCATTCTCATGTTTCAAATGCTAACAGTAACTTTCAAAGGTAGAAAAGGTATCTTACTTTTCACGTAAGATTTCAATCCACGTGTATCTTGAGAAAGCACCAATGGACACAAAGACAAATATCCCACCTCTTATACTTTTAACTTACAAGTGTCCCGTGAGATCAATATGGAGCAGTTCAAGTACTCTGGAGGTGGTAAGATATTGAATCTTCTTATGTGACATTTAGTCTATTTTCATATCTATCATTCACCATAAATCTTTCATTCTTCAATCTTGAGACTAATAATATCAATAATGGAATTTTTAGAGACAATCTTCCGCATACTTTTGAGATTTATAACACCAGATTGTCTATGCCATAGCTTAGTTTCATAAATCTTGGAGACCATACATGATTGAGGATCATTATTCTCTAGAGGGCACCATATATAATAGTTGTCAGTTGACCCATATCATTTCATTAATTGAACTTGATAATTGTCAGTGACGGTGCTTTTAGAACTTTATATTAAAATTGACACTCGAATATTGATCACAAATTTGACTAACGCCGGTGAGATTGACATTGATACCATCAACAAGAAGCACATCATCTATACTTGTGAGACATGGGTAATATAGCTTCCTTTTTCCTTTGGCTCTATCATCGAATGTGACATAGCAGTTGGAGTATGGTTTTATGTCCTTCATGTATTTCTTTTCTACTATCAAGTGTTTATAAAATCCATTATCAAAGTATAAATCATCATGAGGGGAAATTGTTAAGGAGGTAAAATCTATATGACTTAAAGTTTCCCCTTGGCTTTCTACACTTGTTGAGGGCACACGTCTTTTGATGTATTCTTGTTAGGTTGAGACTGATAGTGGTAGAAAGGTCTACCATATAGTTTGTAGTAATAAGGTTATATAAGACCCAATCGGCCATAATAATTACATACCCAAGATGTTATGGCATACACATTAGAGTATTGGTTATGATGTCTTACGAAATGTTAAGACTTGTGGTCAGACATGATGAACTCACTTTTCTTGATAGGAGGAACAAATTTGGTTTTTGAGTTTGATGACTTATGGTTCTTGATAGGCGACATTATTATGAACTTATTGAGATAATATATTGTAAATCACTTGTTATCTATTTAATAAGACTCTTAATTTATAGCGGGTTCAATAAATTCCCTCTCCATTTGAGTATATCATTTTGGACCAAGATAAACAATCTTTGTGTTTTGGTTTGTTATCTTATTCTTCTTATTGATGTTTTGAGTACAAATGCTTAATTATTCATAAAATTGATGCCTTCAAGAAGGATTGTCGCGAGATGGGGAACTAGGTTCATTTTGTTGAGATAGTGGTTTCCTAAGATTATGATGTATATGAAAGTGATGATACACTACTGGTAACAAGTTTGAAAATAGAAAAAATTAGGTCATGAATTAAGTAAGCTTTTATCGCATTTTTCAAAGGAAATAATTTACGACTTTGAATCTAAAAGAAGATGAAGTCATTCCAGTTACTAATAAGAAGCTTGCAAGGTTCATGTTATTAGGGTGGTTTGGTCCAAGATGTTTGACAATTGGGAGTTCTTTTACTCAACATAAGGTATATTTCCAAAATTAAAGTGATATCTGTTGTTTATAAGCATGTTTGATGATTTGTGTTATTGCACTAGAGTTGATTATGGCATGCTGAAAGTTTATCATGATGTGTTGATAATTGTTGAATGGTCTAAAATGTGTATTTGTATGTTTTTGATGGTTTCACTATTACAGGTGGTATATATTTATCTAGTTAAGATTTTCATGATAAAAACAAACTATGAAATTTGAGATTAAAGAAAATATTAATAAAGAGGATTGATTGAACTAGTTAAGCAAGGTCTGAAAGTTAGTGGAAAAATAAACAAACTATACTTTTGTGATTGTTGCATACTAGGCATACAACAAATTAAAGAGTCATTTGAGAGTGATATACATAACCTAAGTAGATAATGTTAGTATGTTCACTTAGATCTCTGGGTCTGATAAGAGAAACAACACACATGGATGAATTTTATTTCCTCAACATTATTTAAGGTTAAATATATTTTTCTTCTCTATAAAAAACTTAAATTTGGTTTACTCCTAATGAAAGACGGACCTACATGCATAATTGTGGAGGCAAAGGCCCCACTTATATTTAAGGTGTATCAAAACAATTAATATAATCATATTATTATATATTAGTTTTAAACACATGTATGAATGATAAATTTTGTTTTACATGCATATATTTTGAAGATTTACCATTTTGACAGTTTTGTTAATGTAAGAGAAGTGTTTATGAATATTTTCAATTTAAAATTAAATATGATATTTATGTTAAGAAACAGTTTTTAAAAAAAATTAATTAGTGGAGTTGATTTGAATAATAAAAGTACTAAAATATATTTAATTACTATGATTAATATTGCAGATTTTTAATAAATTAAGGTATATTACTGAAAAAATATATAATTAATAATGTATTTGTATTTTGTTGTGTAATTATTTTGAGATAAAAAAAATTTATATAATTTTTTTATGACAAAAAAATTTAAAAAAATTTATTATATTTTCATTTACACAAATTCATATATAAATTTTGTCTCACTACATAATATATTTGGATCCGTCTCTGCTCTTTATAATTTTTCTTTTTTTAAATAATGGTCCTCCTAAAACATTTCATCTATATTTTGGGTCCCTCCTTCTAAAATTATCGCGGATTCAGTCAATAAGTAGAAAGCGTTGCTAAAACAAATGCTAATTGTGTCGCTAAGTTGTAGGAATGACCAGAAATGTGATAAAAAAAATTGGAGGATCATTCATTAAAACAAATATTTTGAGAGACTTAAAATAAAATATGAGATATTTAGGAGGATCACAAACATATTTAACTCTATTATTTATAATATTTATAGAAAAGTGTAAGTGATATCTTTGAAACTTTTAAGAGTATAGAGTAGCTTGGAGTCTTTTTTTTTTTAGAGCAATTTAATGAGTTTGAAAGGAAACAACATATAAAGATGTATAAAAACATAGAAGGATTACCGCAATAAAATTACCAATATAAATGCATTCATAAGTCCATTTAAGAGTGAATTATTGTGAATTTATTAATCCATCCCATGATCTTTTTATTCACTTGTGTAAAATTTCTAAATTGTTTTTGAAAATCGGAAATATATTTTTGGGACGCACCAATGTATGATAAAATTTACACCAAATCGGAAATTAAGTTTCGATTCTGTACCGTAACTATATTTCTGGTTTTATTCATAACAGAAATTCAGAAAAAATCATTTCATTTTCTAACAAAGACATACATAAACTTAGCAAATACAAATCGAAAGTTAAACATAAATTAAAAATTACAAATCAATATTCTGGTGGACGTTGCAGCATCCTCATAATATCATCGACAATTCTTGATAAAGTCGCATCTAGCTCGATTTGAACTTTCTCCTGAAAACTTTGATAAGTCGACCACATAGCCCGTAAATCATCGTCGTTCTTCAGTTCACGGTTCATCATGAACTGTAGATTCCCTTCATTGTCGATTGATGGCGAGCGGTACTCGGTCTTCTCTACCTTTCGACCGTTGTCGTAAGGAACAATTTCCTGTAAAGTTTCACGTACCTCTTCAATTGGGTGTACACCGTGCTCTTGAATTCGCGAGACAGTACGTCGCCGAGAAAATGAACAACTCCAACAACACATGTGATGTCTAACTTCATGTCCATTTCTGGTTTTGTGTTGTGGTAGAAAGAATTATAAGGGGATAGGTATTTTTATAGTAGAATGATGTAAACATGGACCATAGAAATCTTATCTTTGTATCAGTGATAATACCGGAAGTTAAATTCCAGTTTCCTACTTAAGACCAAAACCAGAATTTAATTTTCGTAAATGCCCTGGGTTTGAAAAACCAGAAACAGAACTGAAGACAACAACTATAACACAAAATCTTATATGTTCAAATTTGTTTCAAGTGGTCAAATTACA
Organism: Vicia sativa; assembly: GCA_021764765.1. Lineage (NCBI taxonomy): Eukaryota > Viridiplantae > Streptophyta > Magnoliopsida > Fabales > Fabaceae > Vicia > Vicia sativa. The sequence continues at coordinate 57,056,871 of CM038795.1, read as the reverse complement.
AAACTGAGTATATTTCCACATCATTATACTATTATCAAAATGAAGTTAACATTACAATGCTACATATACTACTTGAAAGAGCCGAAAAAAGTGTCGCCAGATAAATCCACCGGTGACACCCCTTTCGACTTTTCCCTATTTATTTTTATATCTATTTCCCCCAAATTTTTGTATTCTTGCATCATTTGTATGAATTCGTCCGGCCATGTCTTTGATGGTTCTGTGAAATGAAGCTCCCACTCTGGTGATGTCGATGGTAGAGGGCATCCCAGTTTCAAGTAAACTTGAACAAAATGCCGTGGATTTGAAATCCACCCAACACAAATGATATGATAAATGAGATTCGATGTAGGAGCCGTGCACAGAGGAATTGTTCTCTCCTTCACCTAATCAAGTATTGTGCACTCCACATATTTCAACATATTTAGATGTTTCTCACAAACAGCTCAGAATTGTAAAACAACATCAGTATACATCTCTTTTGTAGATGCATTAACAATAACATTCCATGAAACCATGATTTTATCCACAATAACACCAGACTTTACCAACATCCCATCTTCAACAGCTACTTGTTTCGATCCCACAACAGGTTTAACCCGACTTATCATATTTTTTGTAATATGGTACCTACAAAGTAATTCGGAAGAAGTCAAAAATACGGTTGCAACGACATTCATTAATGTCGTATCACAGTCGGTAACAATAACCTTTGGCATATTCTCTTGGTCCTTCAACATGGACCTACACACCTCTAAAGCCCATTGAAAGTTGTCTTCTTTTTCGCACTCGAGAAATGTGAAACTAATTGAGTACGTCTTCTCGGTCGATGTAACACCAACAATTTCCAACAAATAACCGTAGCTTGTACTTGTTGGTTTTGTACGTCGAATCCATTACGAGCACGGTAGGAAACGTGTTGAACAATTTAATGGAATCAGGATGAGTCCAATAAATGTCTCTAATAGTTACTCCATCACCCTCCCCCTCCCCCAGTCGGTGCCTACAAACATAATTATTCTCATCAAGAACTTTCAAAAGGTGTTGCATTTCGGTTCGATCCTCCTGAAGGGCTAACTTTGTTTGATAACGCTTATTGTACACTTGTTTGATATTAGAGGTGTTCTTCGATCTTTTGCGCTTCAAAGTTGCAAGAATGATTTTGGGAGGTACCAAGTTCAAAGTTATGTCGGAAACACAAATTTTCTCATCCGGAAGTAGCCGTCATGCTATTGGATGACCGACCAACTTTGGAGTTAAATCATGATTGTGTTCTCCGCTAATCACATTAAACTTCCACTTATTATTGGCCATGATATAACCACGCAACCGAAATGGACACTCATATTTTCTTTTGTCGGTTTCCTCGCGTTTCAAATTTTGAATGCGAGCCACATATCCTCCGCTCCTTTCGCAAGTCACAATAACAAAGGCATTTCTTCTAACAGTGTTGTTATCGGACCTTGCTATCATAGTAGCAAATCCTAACCTCGTTGCCTCTAAACGAATCCACTGCAACATATCGCCCCAAAATTCAAATTCTTGAACATTTTCAAAATGTTGACAAACATCGACCGCCTTAATTATGTGGGACGGAACAACGACCGACGATACAACTTCGGTCACATCGGGCTTAGGAATGTTTTTGGGGTGCACCATACCTATGTAACATAATAAAAATCATAAATACACATCACAGTGAAAACTGCTGCATAATTTCAAAATAGAGACAAAACCTGAAATAAACTTCCAGTTTAGTTCAACCATAAACCAGAAATAAACTTCCGGTTAGTACGTAATCTTATTTTCAGCAAAATGTAATAGATTAATGCAGTCAGTGAGGGATAAAAGGGATGATGTTTATCTGAAATTCTTCTTTGTTGAGCTTTTCTGGTATGATGAACCAAAAAAATGTGGATTTGGAGTGGATAATGGATTGGAAATAGAGATGGTTTTGGAGAGGTTTGAAGAAGAAAGTGTGTTATGGTGGTGATCACCATGGTTGCTGCTTATAGCAATCAGCTTCGTGACAAAACCGGAAATAAACTTTCAGTTTCATACATAATATCCAGGTGGCATACAATTCAATGTTCTCGCTTCTATGGCCGTAGTTATACTTCCGATTCCATACCAGAGGTTAATCTCCGATATTATTTTTTACAATTTCAAGGATCACGCCACATTTTGAACGGTTTGAATAGAATAAGGTGCGAACCAAAAATAAACCTTCAATTTTTAAAATGGTGTTTTGAAATTTTCATGGAGTGCATCCTACCTTTATAGGTAGGTTAAAAAATTCACGAGTTATTTGATCAATAACTCTGTTCATACAAATGAATAGGTTTCACGACACCTATAATAATTTGGAGTGGCAAAATGATAAACTACGCAGCGTTTTAGAGCATTGACTTTTGTGCCTATCAAACAAAACAAACTTGATATTAGAACTATGAAATATATCTTTATTGGTTATCACGAAGGTATGAAAGAATACAAGTTGTGGAAAATGGAACCGGGAACTTGAAGGACCAAGAGACAAAAACGGTTGAAGAGGGTGAATGATGAAATGTATTGTTGGAGAAGATGAAATGTATATCATATTTCATACATTCACACAAAAAATGTTGTGACAAACATATGCAAAACGTGTAATATTGCGGAAAACCGAGTCATTACTGTTTTAAATAAAAAAAACACTGACTTTGGTTTTCCTATTTATTAATTTTCTTCCTTTTCTCCTATAATAATATAAGAACAGAACTGTCACATTCAATAACAAAAACTAGTAAAAGGATGGCTAACTATATGCTGAAATGAAGACAATTGCATGAACAGAGACCAATTAATTGCTTCTCAAGCAACGTGGTTTCGCTTCTTCATATAGCATCCACATATTAATTAACCATCAGCCGAAATTCCAAACATGGCTTACGTGAACACATAAGTGGCATCCATCTGTGCAAATATCTTGTTCTTCATGGCACAGATAAAACAATCATTAATAATTATTTTTTATTATACTCCAAATATCTTGCTAGAAAGCTTTACGATTTTATATCTATAGAGAATTTGTACTCAACTATTTTATGTAGATTCAATTTCTTTTGAATTTTGAAGTGATAATTTACACTCGTATCATGCTTGTATAATCCATCACTTTAAACATATGTCGATGCAAATATATGTGGCCCGAATATATCTGTAGCGGTAAAAAAATTGAGACTATTTTATTATTTGACTTAATTCACAATGAAAATCGTCACCACATTTTTCTGTTTTTAAAAGAAAAATGAAAAATAGTGAATAAAATCTAAAAAAATAGAGATCAATATACGAGGATCGATTTACAAATAAAAGGTATTAACACCCTAAGCATCTACGATGTTCCGCAAGATCCACTTTGTTTGTTCTTTTCAAAAAGTGTGTTATCTAAATACTTGCTAAAGAGAATGAATGAATATTTATAAACAAAAGAAATTTTTTTTTATTATTGTGTTGGTCTCGGTTTCAAAATCTCGAGCCTACGTATCCCTGTCGAGCAATAGAAAAATCAGAGCACCGTATTTCTTCTAGAAAAGAACTAAAAACTATATGTGTTGATCGATTTTTAAATGAAGAGACAAGTTGTCCCTTTTAAGGAAAAGACTCGTCTAATCACCCATAAGGTATGAGATAGAGGGGATACGCACGAACATGAGGGGGGGTTTGAGAACACCTCTAGTACTCAAGTAAAGAAGTCGACAAGGTATCAGATAAAGCTTAAAGCATCGAATAAGGCTCAAGGTGTCAGATAAAGCTCGAGATATCAGACGAGAATCTCTGCATCACATGAGACACAAACAAATCCAACAACACAGAGAAACTACTCAAAATCTTAAATAAAGCTCAAGTGTAAGCTACATGACCATAATGAAATGAGTCGAAAGTTACTAGTTGTTGCACTTTGTGAAGTATTTTTAGAATAAATTCATGTAGGAATCAACTCTAAGAGGTCAGGCGAAGCTATAAGGTCGTCATCAAAAGTTTCCATTTAACACGTCGGTGTTTCCAAACCCGACATGAATAGTTATTTCAAAACCATTTAGTACATGAGTTCGAACACCAGGTGCCACACTTTTATAATATTCCAAACTAGTGTATCTTTTATCTTGGTTTCTCCAAAAACCGAGGGGTATAAAAGATTTTTTTTAATTGTTACATTTATATTCTTTATCAAGAATATTACATTGTTTACATAGAATATTGTTTACCTAGAAAATAAAGATAAAATTCAAACTCCATAGGGTGGTTCAAGATAAAAATCAAATTCCTATAGTATCTTATTTTCCCTCAAGATTTAGATTTAGATCTTCGTATAATAGAATCTTGGGGAACATCTTCCGTTAGATCTTACATGCAACGGTTTCTGATGAGAAAAAAGGTAAGGTAATTAATATTTGAGAAAAAAATAATATAAAAAATAAATAATAAAAAAATATTTAAGAAAACAAACTTTGAGCCCAGGTGATTTTCTGCGCTTGCAATCGATCATAGATAACTTTTCCAAACATTCTTAGATTTCAAGTGCTTCATATGTTTCATTTTGGTTAGATTTCCTATCGTAAGACAACTTATATAGTGGATGTCCCTTAGGTTCCACGCGGATCACTAAAGACGCATTCTTGAGCGTTAATAACCTTTAAATGGACGACATAGATTTGTTTAAGGCCATTGAAAATAGTGAAAAATAACACTTAACTATCATCTGGTTTTTGGAATATTGTATTACCTAACTAAACTAAAACAATGTCGTCTTTGAAGACAAACTCATCCAAAGGTGTTTCTATGTCTTCTAATTCTGTAAAATCATGATCTGGACCATTCTGTGGGTGTGATGGTCGTATGGTTTCGTACCAATGCAATAAGGGACAAAATCAAGGAAGACTTTTTTGGAGATGTCCATTTGTAGGAGTGAAGAGACATGTAATATGTTCATATGGGATGAAAACATGGTAGCAAAAGGTGGAAATGAAGATTAAAGCATGATGAAGTCAGAGGTGGAAGCTATGGGTTATTTGAAGGTTATGTATGAAGATTCAAAGAAGAAGAAGAACAAGACAATAAAGAACAAATTGAAATTAGAATTTTTTTATGAAAATTTGAAGATGTTATGTTTTGTTATCTCATTTATGTTTAATGTTTACTTATGAAATATAATAGATGAAGTAGAGTTTGAATTGCATTGTTAACACTATGTGAAAACTGTAGAAGCAAAAAAATCTATGTATTAAATAAATGGAATTAAATATCCTCTCGGTTTTTTAATAAAACCGAGGGGTTAGTTCAACTAACCATGGGGTTAAATTAATTTTTATAATGGTTACATTGTTTACTTAGAATATTAAAAATACATAATGTCCAGGTCCCATACAAGATGATAGATAGCGATTCAAGATTGGTTGTTGTACTATCATTATCATTACACCCTAGATGGATCGTTCATCTATCATTATCACTGCATTTACTAGCGTAGACAGTGAATTTGAATGCTTCCAACTTTTAATAAGGTGTCTGTTGCAAAAATTAGAAAATGTTTTTTCTGCACTTGCAATCCATCGGTAACGATGAATATATCATAGTTGTTTAAAACCTTAAATATCAACACCATTATTTGAGATGGATCACGAAAGCTGGAAAAAATGTTTTGCTCAAGGTAGAAGAACATTTTTTTCAGTTTTGAAATCCATCCAAAAAAAATGGTGGGGCGGCTACAAATAAGATAACATTAGGGTTAAATTTGTTCAACGAGTGTTTTTATAGTCAAATCAGATTATTTATCCCTCAGTTTATTAAAGAAACCGAAAGGTTATTGAAATTCTAGTTACAGCAGACTCAGGATGTCGTGACAATTGATCTAACATTATAAAACAGACAAGGTAGAACATACAATTAACAATGCAGAAAACAAAAGAACACAAGGAATTGTTCACCCAGTTCGGTTCTAACCAACCTACATCTGGGGGCATACCAAGCCAGGAATGAAGTCCATTATCAGTAGTCTTAATTTAGAGTTAAACCTCCCTATTTACACTACTCACTTAAACCCTACCCAATTTCCCTTCTACCTAAGTTACCTCCATTAGATATGAGAACCTTTGCTCACTTCCAATCACCTCAGTGATGGCTCGCAATTTCATACCAACAAATGCATGAACGGCTTGGCTCCTACAACATACAATCGGTTTGGAGATACCTTATTCCAAACACAAATCAAAACCAGTTTGGAGATACCATACTCCAAACACAAAACAGTCAACTTGTGACACACACTAACTTGGAATTACTTCATAGTTTCTTCCAAGTACACATTTGCACTCATTGTTTCATAACTTTTAAGTGAGTAAAATAAACCTCTTTCCTACAAGCTTCGAGGCACAAATCAGTGACCATACCATAGTCCGGGTGGTTCACTTACATGGCTAACCCTAAAGACAACATCTTTCTAAAATCGGATAGCTTACTAAAACTAGTTTACAACTGCTTATTTATAACCTATTACCCAACTAGATTTGGACCTTCAAATAACAACTTTGAAGCTTTAACAAACATCTGCAGTAATAAACTTTGTAGAATTAAATATGCAGATAACTTCTGCTACAATCAAGGTCCTTGTTGATCTTTCTCCTTAGCTCTTGGACCTCCACATTTGCCTTCAAGGTCACGCCATATATGTTGCATAATATTCCTAGGATATTCTGTACAATTGAAACAAAACTGTAACAAAATTTGACAATTAAGTAACGTGATGTTTGATGTCTGGTGTCTCGACATCTCATTTGAAATGTTGTTCCAAATGTTGAAAACGCTTCAACACAACATGTTTAGGCCTTTCAATAGGATTACAACAAGTTAAAGTATCCCATTGTCCATTATATTATTGCTGCTACTATTTGTTTTACAAAATTAAGCCATCCATTAAAATTGAGAAACCTACAATCTCCCCCTTTGGCAGATTTTGACTAAAACAAATTGTTATACCCCAAAATTTGCCCTCCTATTTTCGAGGCCAAGATACATCTCCATACTCAAGAGTTCCTCAAGGGTTCACCAAATGAACCCTCTCCTAAGCAGTCAACCCACAACTAGGATTTTGCTTCTCTCAAGAAAAAATCAATTTCTAATGTTCCAAGTAAGCATCATGCCTCCTCATATGCCTCAAAGAATCACCATGTCAAGTTTCAAACCTCATAGCCTAAGAGTACTCAGACAATTGCTCAAATGGTGGAAGATAAGTGGTATTGGACAAAAAGTCAATTGTGGTCAACATACAGTCAAACTTCACTATTTTTAGTCAACATCAAGATGTTGAAGTCACATTCATCATTTTATCAAGGGTTGATCATGATTCATCAAGAAAATCAAAGAATTGATCAAAAGTCAAAGTTTCTATATTAGGGTTTTTCGATAAAAAGTCAACAGAACTTTGACCAAGCATAACTTTCACATACTTCATCAGAAATGTTTCCACCAAAGCTAATTTTGAGGGGAATTCAATTCTCTACAACTTTGTCTCTCACAAGATTTGCCCAAAAATGTTTCATTTGAGAGTTATGGGTCAAGACATTATAGGTCCTTCTAAAAGTCAACAAAAAATCATCTTTTTCCAAAGAGGTGTACATGAACATGGAAGCTTAAATGAATATGAAACCAAAATGATGTCTTATAGGACATCTTAAGATTTCTAAAAAGTCCAAGAACACTCTCAAATGATAAAAATTGAGCAAGTTATGGCTTGAGAAAAAATGGAAATTTTGAAGAGATGCATGAAGAAAATATTGATCAAACTTGAAAATTTTCCAAATGGGCCTATATTTCTTTGATTCAAACTTGTTTCTAACATCATCCATGACCCCTAAGTCCAATTACACGCCACCTTGCCATTTTTTTATTTATTTTTGGATTAAATCACTAAAATTCAAATTTAATTAAAATAAAATACCAAAGAAAGGAGCATGCGTGTAAGGCTTTGGATTTAAGTATCTTGAGGACCAAGGAAGCCCATGATACCTGGCCAAATCTTGTAAGAGCTGATTGCATGAAGATTGAGTAATTTTGGAAATATTATATTTGACAATTCAATCAAATATTTTCCAATGAATGTAATATATCCTCTCTCAATTTTTGACCTAATTCTCTTCCTCTATATAAACACAAGACCATCAGACCTTCAAGACGAATTTGCAACCTCAAGAACCCTAACAAAACCTCAAAAATCTGTGACTTCCAAGTTACTTGCAGATCAATAATTTCATCGATTCAAGCAATTCTAAGGTGTTCATTAGCTCCATCGGTGCTCTCTGATCAATTCCAGCCATTCATAAGCCATCAAAACACCTTGAAACGTAAAATCACGATTCCAGTTTTCATCCATACTTTTGATTTTTAATTTCGTATTTACATGCATTTTTAACATGAATTGATGATATATTTGTGTTCACAATGAGGTTTCGATGCTTTCTGTATGGTTTAATTGGAGTTTTAGTGCAAGTACATGAATCCACAATTGCTAGGGTTTGAAGCTCCGATTTAGCGTTTTCTTGTTTAGGCAAAATTAGACAAAACAATGAGTACCATCGTGCTCATGACGTCAATTGCAATCAAACCATGGTCTCACAAGTAATTTATATTTCTTGTATTTGATTTTTGAAAATTGCAGGTGCTATAGTGACATACGCGACCGTAGCTAAAAGGTTTACCCACGGGTTGGACGTCAGTAAAGGCTTCAGAAATTTGAATAGGGGATGAAGCCCCTTGCGTGCACGTTTTTTGTTTGATATATTTTAAAATTTTATTTTATTTTATATATATATATATATATATATATATATATATATATATATATATATATATATATATATATATATATATATATATATATATATATATATATATATTTCCTTTTATTCCACTAACAGATGAAGCAGGTAGCACAATTGATAAAGGGAGTATGCTGGTAACCATCAAGACTTGGGTTCGATTCCCAGCGCCTGAACCTAGTTTTTGCCAATTTTCAACTAACCCTTATTTTTCTTATTTTTTCTTATTTTCTAATTTTCTTTTCTTTATTAATTTTCTTTCAAATGTTTTTTAAATACACTAAAAATCACAAAAACATTTTCTTTTTTTTTGATTTAGGTTTTAAAAAACCCTAATTTAATTTTTGTCACCAAAAAAATTCTTTTTTTCTTTTTATTTAAATTAATTGTTTAATTAACCTTTAAATTAAACTTTAATTTATTTCTTCATTAAAATCAACCAAAAATACAAAAATATTTTTCCTTCTAGTAATTAGGTTTTACTAATTTTAAACATTTTTTACTAACATTAAAACATTTTTTTATTTATTTATTGCTTTCTCGCATTCAAATTCTAGAAATCGATGTATAGGTCGCAAGGATATTTTTGTAATAGCATAGATTTAATTTCTCGCACTTTACTTTCCGCACCTCCGATTATGTATCTGCACCAAAGCCATGTAATAGCGTAGGACTTTACTTTCTGCTTTTACTTTCCGCATTCTTATAAACTGTATATACACTACTTAGATGTATGGCTAATAGGATTGTATGACAAGACTAATCAATCAATCTTATATCACCCTAACAATCAAGATAAAATATCTGAATTGAACACACTCTTCACACTTGCACCCCCCAGGGTACTCTCTTTTGTTGCCTTATGAATAAAATGGTCATGTCCCTCGAACATAGGGGTACCATTAGCAAAGTCCCTCGATTCAAAATCATCACAAAGATCATAGTCCCTCGGCGACCCTCGATGTTGCCTACGAATATATGATATCGACCCTCGATTGTTGCCTACGAATAAGTGATGATCATCCCTTCGAATTGCTAAGGTATCCTTACAATGTTGCCTTGAATGACCATACGATGATCCTATGCCCGTCCCTTCACATCCAACGGATAGAGTTACCTACTAACTAATGTATGGATATCGCTATCCTAAAGGAGAAAGAAAATTAAAAGAATGACCTTTCTGAGTAGGTAATAAGACTCTAAATTGCTTGCTCCAATCCAATCAAAAATACTTTTCACACCTCACACTCTTTTCAAAAAATACTTTCAAAAACACTTTGTATACATTCATATGAGAATCATTACAAAGTTAAACTTTCGAAATATTTTTAAACACTTCGTATACATTCTTGAGGACTGATACAAGAATCATTACGAAGTCAAAGCAAAATACTTTTCAAATTACACACAGAAAGCAAGTTTTCAAAAAGTGAGCTAAAGCAATTAAGAGCCCATAGATAACTACGGATGGAAAGGGTGCTAATACCTTCCCTTTTCATAATTACCTTCCCTACTCAGAATCTAAGAAAGGTTTTTCCTGTTCTTTTCACCTTTCCCTTACTCAAAACAAACAAGTCAATTCTCCCACCGTGTTACAGAACTGGCGACTCTGCTGGGGAACTACCCAAATAGAGGTTACCTTAGGGATTTAGATCACTTTTACTCACTTTCTGTTTGCTTTGTATGTTTTACTTTTAAGGGTATGCTTGGGTATTATATTTATGGGGGATCCTACACCCGGATCCAAGTTTCCTTAGATAAGTAGCAATAAATCATAGCGATTGTCCGACATAGACCGAAACGGTTAAAATGATGGCTATAGTTAGTGTGACACTTTGGATGTCCTGATGTTCCTCATGTTCAGTTGAGAAAATATTTGACATCTGCGTGGTGTCATCAAGCACTAACTAAACTTTTAGAACCCTAATTGACCCATCTTAGCCATTAGAAGGTAGTGAGATAACCGGCTTCGGTGTAGACTAAGGTTGGTTGATACTCGATGCTACGCTCATTGAGATTCGAATTTCGGGATGTTTCGTTCGATCATTTGGTAGTCGTACTGAAATAAAGCCTGGGAGAAAGATCTGTGATATGAGATTCCTAGAACCCGGTTACTATTGTAGGACAGGTTGAACCAACTTAAACTTCGGTAGGGTAGACACCTATACCTCATGCAAGCCTTAAACCTAGGGATATTGTGTGAATTGTTTGTGCTGGCTATTTGAACATGACATCATGACATCATAACATCATATCATCATATAATTTCTAACCATTTCAAGGACCTAGAGATTTATCTTTGCTCTTTTTTGTAGGGTTATGGCTTCCAGGAAGAGTATCGAAATCAACTTTGTGGGTATACCTTCTCAACTCAAGGAGTTAGTTTCAAAAGTTCCCGATCACTCTCAGTTCATCAAAAGGTATGGTTATCTACTCGACTTGGTTATCTCCGATTTTAAAGAAGACATGATGAGCGTCGTATTCTAATTCTTTGATCTGAAACATCATTGCTTTACTTTCCCAGACTATCAGTTGGTACCTACAATGGAAGAGTTCTCTAAGCTACTTGGGATACCCATGTTCTTTTCACCTTCCCTTAATTGGATAAAAGAAAAGTCGGTGGCGACTCTTGCTATCCACAATATTTGCGATAAAACGCAAAACAAACACGTCAGTTCTCCCACCGTATTACACATATGCATACATAATTCATGAGCATTATTATATACACGCATGCATCATAATATGCATAAAACTAACCTCGTTCTTTCAGGTAAATTTCTCAAACAGGCGAAGAATATTTGCAAAATCCTAAGACAAAAGGTCAGAGATTAACGCTCGAAACAAGACGGGAAAACTATCTGAATGACCAGGCGAGCTTACCAACAAACGACAGGATACAGATTAATACCTAGAACAAGATGGGAAAACTATCTACATCCCGACGAGTACTCATTTCATATAAAACCAAGACTAAGGTTTATTCTGACTCTTTACTCCGGATGGCATCTTTAATCCCATCTCCGACTACACATGGTCATCTCTCCATCTGCAGAATGCTGCATATCTGGTTAAAAATCAATGTGTACTAATTCAAAGATGAGCATGGAGTCTAACATACGACTCACTCCCCATCATCAACTTCTCTAAATGGCATCTACAAGCCTATTCTAGTACATCGTCAGTTGACAATATCATTCCATACACCAGCGAGTGCAAATTTTCAGGTGTACTCGAGTGTTCAATCATCTTCTACCTTTAGGTCACGAAAGGAAATCATACTAGTCTAACCCTTCAGGTACAAGAAGATTGAACATGGGAAACTGATATAGCAACGTTATACCCTAAAATTTTCCCTCCTATTTCTCAAGTCAATCCACATCTCCATACTCAAGAATTTCTCAAGGGTTGACCATATGAGCCCTCTTCTAAGCAATGAACCCCACAACTAGGATTTTGATTCTCTCAAGTCAATGATGGTTTATATTGCCTCAAGTGATCATCATGTCTCCTCATATGTTTCAAGGTATCACCATGCCAAGTTTCAAGCCTCACAATTCAAATTTACTCAGTCAATTGCTCAGATGGTTGAAAATCAATTGTATTGGATAAAAAGTCAATTGTGGTCAACATAGAGTCAAACTTCACCATTTTTTGTCAACATCAAGATTTTGAAGTCACATTCATCACTTGATCAAGGGTTGATCATGATTCATCAAGAAAACTCAAGATTTGATCAAAAGTCAAAGTTTTTAAATTAGGATTTCTTGATAAAAAGTCAACAGAACTTTGACCAAGCATAAATTTTACATACTTTATTAGAAATTTTTCCACCAAAACTCATTTTGAAGAGAATTAAATTCTCTACAACTTTGTGTCTCACAATTTTTGCCAAAAATGCTTCATTTGAGAGTTATGGATCAAGACATTATATGTCCTTCTAAAAGTCAACAAAAAGTCATCTTTTTCCAAAGAAGTGTACATGAACATGGAAGTTTCAATGAAGATGAAACCAAAAGGAGTGTTTAGAAGACATCTTGAGCTTTCTAAAAAATCAAAGAACACTTCACAATGATAAAAATTGAGCAAGATACAACTTGTGCAACTTTGGAATTTTTGAAGAAGTGCATGAAGTGAAATACTAAGCAAATTCAAATTTATTCCAAATGGGCCTAAGTTTTTTTGATCCAAACTTATTTCTAAGATAGTCCATGACCTCTAAGTCCATTTACATGCCCTTGCATCATTTATTTAATTTATTTTTGAATTATTTCATCAAAATTCAATTTTAAATAAAATAAAATGCAAAAACAAAAAGTGAGGCGTGCAAGGCTTATTATTCAGCATTCTTGAGGTCCAAGCAAGCCCAAATAGCTGGCAATTTCGTGCAACATGTGATTGGCATGAAGATTGATCAAGTTTTGGAAATATTGCATTTGATTCTTCAATTAAATATTTTCCAATCAATGCAAGATATTTTGACATAATTCTTGACCTAATTTCTTTTTCTATATATACACAACAACCTCATACCATCAACATACGAGTTGCTGCCTCTTACAAACCCTAGAAAGTTGTCCAAAATTTCAAGTTTCTAGGGAAAACTCAAAGTCAAATTTCAGCCGTTTTCACTCAATTCCAAGGATCGAATCATACTCCTGAGGTTTCCATGAACCGATCCAATCATTCAACGAGTTCAAAGCATCTAGAAATCGCCTCCACGAAGTTACACCGGTTGGTAATATTTCTTGAATCTCAAACCTTTGATTTATGCAATGTAAACAATTTTAATTCATATATTCATGTTCATGCTAATGTTTGTGAACGTTTAGAACCATCGTGTATGAGTTTTAACACAGGAATCAAGTTTCACCATTGCTAGGGCACGAAGGTTCTGATCTTTCATATCTCCTTATACAGGCAGTTTCAATCGAAATTAAAGCCACCACTAAACTCGCATGGATCGATTTAGGGGGTAGGCTTAAGATCTTGTCTCGAATCTTGTTATTTTTGTAGGTTGGAATTTGGAGCGGTCGGAGAAGACGACCGGAGTTTGACTCCAGCGTCTCTGACTTCGTTTGACCGATCGAGGGCAGACGTGACATGTTTTGATTTGTCCATTCAAATAGCCATAGGACCCACGCGCAGTTGGTTGAAAGAATTAGAAATCAGGAACTTTGTTTCACATATATATTAATCCTTGTATCTAAATACATGGATGTATCACCACCCCAGTGGTTAACCATGCGCGTGCTAGTCCTCTTTGTCTCTCAAGGCATGGGTTCGATCCCTGCCTTTTGCGTTTTTTCTCAATTTTTCTGATTTTTACAGGTTCATGCATGGCAGGTTAATAACACCATAGGCGTTTGGCCTAGTGGGTTCAAATTTTTTTTCTCAATTTTTCTGATTTTTATAGGTTCATGCATGGCAGGTTAATAACACCATAGGCGATTGGCCTAGTGGGTTCAAACTTTGGCAGAATCATCCTTATTTTTTTAACACTTGTTTTCTTAACATTTTATATTTCTCTTATTTTCTAAACAATTTAACTTCTTTTATAATTTTTAAACTATTTTCTAAAATCCTAAAAATATTTTATTTTTAGAATTAAATAATTAAAATCTTTATATATATATATATATATATATATATATATATATATATATATATATATATATATATATATATATATATATATATATATATATATATATATATATACAAATTCATTCTTCCTTCACATATTCCTTTCACATGTTGTGCGGTTTACGTGGCCTCATTCCTATATGTCGTCCAATAATTTTTGCATTATTATTAACAGTGTCTTCCTGCATATTTAGTGGATCCCTCAACCGATTTGTTGATTCATAGACTGCTTCTAAAATCTCTTTTTCTTTTTCTAGAATCTCTTTTTCTTTTAGCTTCAGTACATGAACTTAGAAGTATCCTTTTAACCAAAAGCATGGTTAGTAGGAGTAGTGGTGCCTAGTCGGTTTACATATCACTTTTTTTTATCAACTAAGCATATATTAAATTATGAAGATCCAAGCGTTTTCGAAGACTATGTATCTGCTTGTTAGAACATTAGCTTTAATCAAGTCACAATCATGATGCATGCGTGCGTTTGTTATTCTCATTATCACACTGCTGTTATATTTAAAAAATTCATCAAAAGTGTAGTGTTAACTATTTTGAAAGTGTTAACTTTATCCTTCATTAAATTTGTTGAATGTATTTTATAATACCTAATTTTTTTAATTAAAAGTTTACCGTTAAATTTCACTTTTTCTAAATGTTCCAAAAACAATAATAAGTTTCATACAGGCTTCTAGAAATAAGGAAGGCATAAATAAGAGTGGTTCTTGTGGTTTTTAAATAAGAAATTAATTGTTATGTAATATAAAAAAAATTATATAATTAATTCATCACAACCACTTATAATGATTACTTTAGATATATTTAAAATAAAAGTTAAATATAAATTAAAACGACGGTTGTTATTCACCGATAATATAAACTATCGATGTATTCTAATTAAATTTTTTAAATTTATTTTTCAGTTTTGGTTGGATACAAATATCTTAAAATAAAATTAATTAATTTTATTTAATAAATAAATATTAAAGATGATATTTAAACTAATGCACAAGAATGTTTAAATATCCGTACTCTTTTATCAAACAAAATTTTAATAGGGTCATCACCAACATTGTTTTTTCACCAGTGTCGTTCAATCCGACCCATCGACCTCTCATATGGCCGCTTGTCCAATTCGTCCTCTTCTTCAACAACATTTCTTCCTCCACTTCCGACGATAGCAACACGGAAACTCATTTTCTCAATGTCCCCAACACTACCTCTATCATCATTTGTCTAACCAGAATTTCATCTCGCTCTCGTTGATTTCAACATTATGAGTAGTATTTCTATTGTGCTTGACAATAAAACTAATCATTACGGGGCATGTGCATAACTATTTTGCGTTCATGCGTTCTCTCACCGAGTCCTATAACATATTTTGCATTCAGACAACAAGCTTTTGTGACTTGTTACTAACCCCTATTACGACCAATGCACCATCTTGAATGCAATCGTTGCGACAAAATGATTTTGGAAGTTACCGATATCAATAATGGTATTGCCATTTCTATATTAAAAAATAAATTGTAGTTAATTCACACTACAACGACCGCAAGGGGAAAGTTAGTGCTTTGACTAAAGACGTTAGAGTGGTATTGAACTTGTTCCCTCTTTCAAGTCTGAATCGGTTAAGCAGAGTAGTGGGAGGGCTTCCGTTTGCTAAAGTAAACAAAGGGAGAATTTTCTAATAAGTAGAAACAATGTAAAAAGTGGAAGTTCCTAGACAGTTGCAATGGTGACAAACTTTGGGAAGTTATTACTACTCTTGGAGTGCTTAATTCGGAGGGCTGTAAGAATTTTGTGAGAATTATTGAAGACATGGAGTTGGTAGACATAAAAAATAAGGAAGTGCGGAAGGAGTTTAATACTCGTTGTAAATGATAATCGGGCCAATGAACATCATAGGGGGTGGAAATGCTCTTAAGATAAGGAGAATTAGTTCTATGATTTCCAAGGATAATGCGGTGGTGTTTATGTTACAAGAAACGAAGTTGACTAGTTTAAAATATTGTATTGTTAAATCTTTTTGGAATACCAAAATTGGTTACTCTTTTTCCAACTCTTTGGGAAGATCGGGGGGTCTATTAACAATGTGGAAGGTTAGTGAGGTGGAAGTCTTTAATAGCTTCAAAGGCGATGGTTACTTAGGAATAAAAATTAAGTGGAAGGAGAAAATTTATTATGTGGTGAACATATATTCTTCTTGTGAATTTATTAAAAAGATAATGTTATGGAGTAAATTGTTGGAGTTGAAGGAAGTTTTTAATGATGGTGAGTGGATTATCGGGGGGGACTTTAACTCTATCTAGGATCATAGAGAAAGGAAGGGGAGGTCGGAGGTGACGTGTAACAATGAGATGAAATTTTTCTCCGAATTTATTGATGAGAGTTCTTTGGTGGATACTCCTTGTAAAGGAAAGAAATTTACTTGGTATAGTGGAGATGGAAAGAAAAATAGTAGGATTGACTGGTTTCTTTTTTCGGCAAACACGGTGAATAGGTGGGGAGTTATTGGTCAATTTTTCGGTGCTCGGGACATCTCGGACCATTGTCCGATATGGTTGATAGTGGATAATGTTGATTGGGGACCAAAACCTTTCAAGATAAACAATGAATGGTTCACCTTTAGTTTTTTTTAACCTTTTGTGGAGAATGAGTAGAGAGGCTTTAATGTGGAAGGAATAGGAGATTATGTTCTTAAAGAAAAATTAAGGCTTCCTAAAGATAGACTTAAATGATGGAACAAAGAGGTATTCAGAAGAATTAACTTGGAGGTTCAGGAGGGAGTTAATCTTGGAGATGATAGGTTAGAAGTGGAAGTGGAGAGTATGCACCCGGGTATCATTAATAGTAGGAAGAAAGCGACTAGTCGGTTTTGGATGAACTTGAGAATTAAAGAAAACATGTTAGTCCAAAAATCGAGATGTAAATGGTTAAATGAAGGTGATTCTAATAATTGTTTTTTTCATCGAGTGATGAAAGACAAAAGAATATTAAATCACATTGGTCCTATTATATCTTTGGGAGGCTTGTTGGAGTAGGTGGAGGAGGTTAAGGAGGAGGTAAGAAGACATTCTCTAATAAATTTCTTGATATGGAAGAGGAGAGGCCTTGGTTGGAGGGGTTGCCTTTTAAAAGAATTAATGAGGAGGAGTCAACGTATCTTGAATCCCTTTTTAATGAGGAAGAGATAAAAGAAGTTATTTGGGGTTGCGTGGGATCTAAAAGTCTGGGGCCGGATGGATACTCTTTTCTTTTCATCAAAAAGTGTTGGTCATTTTTAAAAGATTATTTTGTTCTTTTAATTGCTTTCATAGTGGAAACATTATTTCAAAAGCAGTCACTTCCTCTTTTTTGGCTTTGGTTCCCAAATATCCGAATCCAATTAGCTCGGACAATTATAGACCTATATATTTGGTGGGGTGTATGTATAAGGCGCTTGCTAAGCTATTGGCGGAGAGGTTGAAAAGGGTTTTGGATTCCATCATTTCTCCTTGTCAAACCCCGTTTGTTCCAGGTAGGCAACTCCTAGATGGTGTTTTGGTGGCCAATGAAGTGGTGGATTATGCAAGGAAAGAAGGTAAAAGTTGCCTTCTTTTTAAAGTTGATTTTGAGAACGCGTATGATAAGTGTCTTGGGATTTTTTGAGATACATGCTTAAAAGAATAGGGTTTAGGGAGAAATGGATAGAGCTTTTGGTTTTTCAAAGTAAGATGTCAGTGCTTGTGAATGGGAGCCCAACTACGTAGTTTGAGGTTAGGAGAGGCTTGCGGTAAGGAGATCTTTTTTCTCCTTTTCTCTTCTTCTTGGTTGCAGAAGAATTAGTGGGGTTGGTAAGAAAATCGACAAAAATTGAGGATTTTGGTGGTTTTGTCATTAAAAGAAATTTCTTTGTTGATATCCTCCAATTTGCAGATGATACTTTATTGGTAGGAGAAGGTTACTAGAATCAAGTTAGGGCGATAAAGGCAGTTTTGAGGGCTTTTGGACTTGTTTCGGGGCTTGGTATTAATTATCACAAAAGTAAGTTGATCAGTATTAATATTAGTAACAATTTTATGGATGTCGCTTCTTTCTTTTTATCTTGTAAGGTGGAAGATAGCAACTTCTATTTTCTTCGCATACCCGTTGGATGTAACCTAATAAAGGATTCGACTTGGAATCCTTTTTTGGTCAAAAAGGAGAATCGTTTATCTAGTTGGAAGAACCGGTTTTTCAACCTTGCGGGGATCACTCTCTTGAAATCTATTTTGAGCTCTCTCACCATTTTCACTATGTCTTTTTTTAAAATGCCGAATAAAGTTGCTAAAGATTTTCCTAGACTCCAAAGTAACTTCTTATGGGGGAGTGGAAGATAAGAGGAGGATACATTGGGTGTGTTGGAAAAATGTCACTTTACCTTATGAGAAGGGGGTCTTGGTATAAAACACATTTTGGAGTTTAATTGTGCTCTTTTGAACAAATGGAGATGGAGAATTCTTCATGGTCATGATTCTCTTTGGTATCGTATCTTAAAGGCCCGTTATGGATATATTTTGACTCATGTATTTTGTGGAGGTGTCTCGTATAATAATTCTTCTACTTGGTGGAGGGATATTACAAGGTTAGGGAATTCTTATACTATAGATCTGATTGTTTAAAATTGTAGATACAATTTAGGTAATGGTTTTCACACTCCATTTTGGGAGGCTAATTGGTTAGGAAACGTTATCTTGATGGAATTTTTTTTGGGATTATTTGTGGCTTCTCATCTTAAGGGAGTATCGGTGGCAGGAATGGGGGTTGGAGTGAAGGAAGGTGGATATGAGGGGATTATGGCATATTTGGATCCATTCTTGAAGCTCTGATTCTTTTTACCGATTTCTTGCCCTCCGGGCTCGGTTGGAAGCATTTGAGGGAGTGAGTCTTGAATCAAATTCGTTGGCGTGGTCTCTCGACTCGGAGGTGGGATTTTCAGTCTCTGCTTGTTATGGGCAATATGATTCTTTGCATATTTCTTTTGTTCCTCCTAATAGGTGTGATGAGGATTTGGGTTTTATTTGGAAATTGGCGGTTCCATTCAAGATTAAAGCTTTTGGTTGGAGATTCTTTGTGAATAGGCTTCTTAAAGGATCTTTTGGTGTATAGAGGTATTTATTTTCCTATTGAGAATTTGGTTTGTGCTTTTTGTGGAGTTCATTTGGAAAATAGGGACCATATATTTTTTAAATGTAACATGGTGAAGATAAGTTTGGAAGGAGATAGTTATTTGGGTGAACAAATCGGATATGGAGGAGGAGGAGTGCCTTCCGAATTTTATGTGTTTGTATTCTTTTTGCCGCGTAAAAAAGGTTAAAGAAGGAAATTTAAGAATTTTTTGGCTTGCCACTATGTGAATTCTTTGGTTAACTAGGAATAGGATATGTTTTTGGAATGAGGATTGCAACCTTAATAATGTGGTGTGGAACATTAAAATCTTGGTTTGAAGATGGTTCTTTTATGGTGAAATTACATACTACAAATATACTCGCTACGAGTTTAGTAAAGACCCTTTGCTATTTCTTTAGAGATTTTATTGGTTTGTAATTTTGTTTTTTACCCGATTTTTTTTTCTCCGGAATCTTGTGTATTCAGGTTTTGAGAACATTTAGTTTTCTCATTAATATATTTCTTGCTTACACAATATATATATATATATATATAGAGAGAGAGAGAGAGAGGAGGGATCAAATTACACCAGCTAGTTACACCAACTGTTACACTAATTATTAACTGTTGATATTGTTTTGATCTAATGGTTCTTAGGTGACTAGTTAATGCACATATCATACATTCAAATAGTCTCATCTTATTTAGGTAATAAATTATTCTATTTTATAAAATCATACTTTTATAAAATAAAATCTTTTTTCTCACTTTTTCTAATCACTCATGTAATTCTTCATATCTATTTTCTTTAAAAAAACAATGTAAATCAAAATATAATTTTAAAAAATAATCATAATTTATAATAAAAAACGGTTCTTATTATTTAAAAATAATAATCATTTAAAATTTTTTTTTTTTACTTAAAGTAAGTTGATAAACTTTTAATTAGAGTACAAAATAACACTCAAATTGGCTATAAAAATTAAATAAATAAATAACGAGTATATATAAATTTTGTTGTGAAATTAAAATAATTAAAATAAAAAATTAAAATAATATTTATAAATAAGCGCAAATTTTATCGATTTCATTATCCACTTTATATTTATTTTTCAATTTACAACTTAATTACTATGCACTCATTATTTGAGTTTCTTTTTGTTTATTTACATAATTTTTTAATATCATTTTAAATATTTGATATGATTAATATAATATTATTTACATAATAAATTATATTCTCCTCACTTATGATAAACTAGAATATTTGATATGATTTTAAATAGAGTATAAAATAATATTTAAAAATTATGTAAATAAACAAAAGAAACTCAAATAATGAGTGCATAGTAATTGTTGTAAATTGAAAAATAAATATAAAGTGGATAATGAAATCGATAAAATTTATTTTATATATTTTAATTTTTATTTTAATTTTTTAATTTCACAACAAAATTTATACTATTTATTTATTTAATTTTATAGCCAATTTGATTGTTGTACTCTAATTAAAAGTTTATCAACTTACTTTAAGTAAAAGAAAAATATTTTAAATGATTATTATTTTAAATAATAAGAACTGATTTTTATTATGATTATGATTATTTTAAAATTATATTTGATTTACATTATTAAAGAAAATAGATATGAAGAATTACATGAGTGATTAGAAAAGTGAGAAAAGATTTTATTTTATAAAAGTATGATTTTATAAAATAGAATGATTTATTACCTAAATAAGATGAGGCTATTGAATGTATGATATGGGCATTAACTAGTAATAACCATTAGATCAAAACAATATCAACGACTAATAATTAGTGTAATGTGTATTTGATCTCTCATATATATATATATATATATATATATATATATATATATATATATATATATATATATATATATATATATATATATATATATATATATATATATATATAGGGATATTCTTACTCCAATAAGTTATTAAGACTTACTCCACATCTTAGCCATTAATTTATTATAATCCAATGGTTAGAAATAATTAGTAATAGTTTTCTCTCTCAGTATTTAATTTCTTATTATTCTTAACCATTAGATTAAAAAGAATTAATGACCAAGATGTGGAGTAAGTCATAATAACTTACTCATATCCCTCCTCATATATATATATATATATATATATATATATATATATATATATATATATATATATACATAAAATTCATTATCCGAGGTATGCTGGTTAATGGCCAAATAAAGACTATACCCCAGTTACCCGATGACTAAGTCGGTAGAGGGTGAGGAGGTCTCCACCGGGCTGACACCCTGGCTCCAGGAGGTTACGTCCGGCTCAGCTCTCATAGGGACGTTATGCATAGGTCAGCTCATTAAAGTATGTCACTGCCAATTTACACCTGACGGTGCATGTTATGGTTTTTTCCATCATTGACAGCGGCGGACGTTTCTAATCTTAAAGACAAACCCCAGTTACGTACTTGGAAGGTCTCAAACGTTATAAAAAAGTGATTAATGAGGTCTTTGGAATCTCTATAAATAGGGCTCTCGATTGAGGGGTAAGCAAGACACTTAGCTTAGAGCACAAGCAACCCAACTTGTAGCTCTGAATCCCTAAACATATTCATATAATTATTTTAGCAAGAACATTTAGCGTCCACCGTGAGGCCTCGGTAAAATATTCTCAGGCCACCGCATTACAATTACAAGTTAAACAATGTCTACGATACCCCCCTGGTTCTGACTCGCCAGACTTGGCGCAATTGCTGGCCATGATTGATGACTTGCGTCAGCATAACGATACCCTGCAAGATAGTGTCCAGCCACTTCAACAAAGGATCCAGGATGAGACTAAAGAGTAGGAGGCAGAGCTTTTGGAGCCGCAACCTTTATCTCAGGCCATGTGGGACGATCATGTCCCGGAGAACTTTAAACCTTCAGTTCTTGCTACATATGATGGAAAAGCTGACCCTCAGGAGCATATCATCTCTGTCAACAACACCATGGCCTTGATTGGGGCTAGCGATTTTTTGAAATGCAAGTTGATGGCCGGCACTTTCAAGGAGTTTGCGTTAAGGTGGTACATGGGCCTTCCTCGACTCTCAGTGATCAGTTATCAAGACTTCAACAAGAAAATAATCCAGCAATCCTCTACAAATCGTCACCGGAAGGTGGCGAATACATCACTTTTCAGCGTGAGGCAACTGCCAGCAGAGTCGTTGAGGGATTTTGATGGCACGTTTTAATGAAGAAACCATAAATTTTTCCCATCCTAATAAGGAAATCTTTGTGTCAGCATTCCAGCACGGGCTCCCGGTCGGACAATTCAACGAGTCTCTGGCTCAGAAGCCAGCTAGGAGCATGGACGAGATCATCACCCGAGCATAATTCTATGTGAAGGGTGAGGAAAGCAACATGGATAAAAGAGATCGGGACACTAAAGAGAAACGCAAGGGTCGAGAAGAAGGTGCCAGACAAAGAGCTCGTCCTCGGGATAATCCACCTCCAAGGGAGCATCCTCGGGAAAGGCGGTCCCAACAGCCATCTAGTCACCTGATTAAGATGGATGAGACCTTTACTCCCTTGAATGCAATGAGGGAAGGCATATGGAGGGATGTGAATTATTTGAATATGTTTACCATTCCATGGAAGCCTCGATCGGTAAATGTCGTGATGGGAAAAGATACAGAGGCATGGTGTGCCTACCATAGAATCTGGGGCCATACAACGGAAGACTGTACGGCTTTACGTCGAGAGATAGAAAGGCTGATTCAGAAGGGCAATTCGGCAAGCTTAGCCCGCCGCCAAAAGAAGGTGATACCTCTAGGTCACCTTCAAAGTAGAAAGGAAAAGTAGCCGAAGAGGTTCATGAGGCAAGGCTTAATTGGCATACCCTTAACACCAGCTTTGGTGGGTTCGCCAGAGGATGTTCCACTAGTTCATTTCAGAAGAGGTGCGCCCGAGGAGTGATGCATGTGGCACAAGTCGGGCCCGTTGATAGTGACCCCGTGATTGTGGCTTTTTCCCGTGAGGATGCTAAAGGAATCTTGCCACATGAGAATAATCCCATGGTAATTAAGGTACAAATCAAAGATAAGGGAGTCAAGAGGGTTCTAGTGGACCG
The DNA here is from genome assembly GCA_021764765.1 of Vicia sativa. Classification (NCBI taxonomy): domain Eukaryota; kingdom Viridiplantae; phylum Streptophyta; class Magnoliopsida; order Fabales; family Fabaceae; genus Vicia; species Vicia sativa. The sequence continues at coordinate 57,033,129 of CM038795.1, read as the reverse complement.
CGCAGCTCAACTGACGTCATGTATTGGGAAACTTTCAAAGGAATGGACTTCGACCCCAAGGAACTGTTACCCTTCAGTGGGACCCTAGTGGGTTTTTCGGGCGAGCAAGTGTAGGTCCTAGGCCATCTTCTTGTGTTAACCACTTTCAAGACAGATGAAAGTGCTAAAGATGTTTGTGTCTGGTACCTGGTCGTGAATGCACTGTCACCATACAACATCATCATTGGGCGCCCTTATTTCAATGCGTTTGAGGCGTCCTTATCGATGTTATACCTCACCATGAAGTATCTGTTGGGAGAAGGTCGAGTTGGAGTAGTCTGGGGAGACCAAGGTCTAGCCCAGAAATGTTACAAAGACAGTATGAAGATTAAGCGAAAGCTAGTTTTGGCTGAGGAGCCGGAAGACCATAAGATGAATGTGGTTGACATCAATCCTAGAGAAGACCCCCATGAGGATAGTTTGGTTCCCCAAGAGGAAACAAAGGAGGTTCAAATTGGTCCTCAGCCGTCTGAAATTACCCACCTTGGTACTCAGATGGCTGCGGAAGAAGAAGTCGAGGTAGTTGATATTTTGAGGCAAAATATTGATCTTTTCCTGGAAGCCTTAGGATATGCCCGGAATAGACCTGAGCATTATGTGCCACCACTTGGCTCTTGACCCTGATGTTAAGCCTGTATCACAATGAAAGTGGAAGAGTGGTGAAGAGAAAAGGAAAGCGATTATAGAAGAAGTTGATAAGTTGATAAAAGTCAGGTTTATTGGTGAAGTTCAATGCCTGACTTGGTTGTCCAATGTGGTTATGGTAAAGAAGAAAACCGAAAAGTGGAGGATGTGCGTGGATTTCATAGATCTCAACAAGGCGTGTCCAAAGGATCCCTATCCTCTTCCACACATTGACCGATTGATTGACAGAGCTTCCGGTTTCCAGTTGTTGAGTTTCTCAGACACTTACTCCAGGTACAATCAAATTAGGATAAAACCGGAGGACGCACCAAAAACAACTTTTATGACAGATCGAAGTAATTATTACTATGAGGTAATTTTGTTCGGCCTGAAGAATGCTGGAGCGACCTATCAGAGACTTATGGATATGGTATTCGCTCCACAGATCGGACGGAATATTGAGGTTTATCTGGATGACATGGTCATCAAAACAGTTTAAGAACGACAGCATGTCTTGGATCTGGAGGAAACCTTCGTGGAAATACGAAGGTATAACATGCACTTGAATCCGGATAAATGTACATCCGGGGTGCAGACCGGCAAGTTTCTAGACTTCAAGTTGACCAGCCGAGGAATTGAGACCAACCCATATAAATGCCAAGTAGTAATTAGCATGAGGAGTCCTACTACTGTTTATGAGGTTCAACACTTGACTGGCCGGCTAGCAGCTCAGTTCCGGTTTATATCATACGCCGGTGACAAGTCAATTCATTTTTTCGCAGGAATCAGAAAAAGGGCTAACTTCGAATGGATCGAGGCATGTGAGAAAGCGTTCCAGGATGTGAAATAGTTCTTGTCATCTCCTCCGGTGTTGTCTAGACCTAAGGAGAATATCCCTTTGATCTTATGTCTTGCCGTCTCAGACAACGCCATTAGTTCCGCGTTGGTCCAGGATGGAGAGGCCGGAGAGCGTTCGGTTTATTTTGTCGGCAACGTGTTGAAAGGAGCAGAGTTAAGGTATCAGAATATCGAACGCCTAGCTCTGGAATTGGTAACGACTACGCGGAAGCTGAGACACTACTTCTAGGGCCATCCCATTCAAGTAAAAATAAACTTTACTTTGAAGCAGATATTCAAGAAGTCGGATCTAGCCGAGAGGATAGTGTCTTGGGCGATAGAGCTTTCCAAGTACGACATCGAGTTTACTCCTCGGACCAGAATAAAGTCCCAGGCGTTGGCATATTTTGTAGTTGAATTCAACTCCCCGGTAGGAGAGGAGGCATCCACAAAATGGGTTCTCTTTGTGGATGGTTCGTCCAATCTAAAGGATAGCAGAGCCAGGATAGTCCTAGAAGGGCCAGGAGGTATTATTTTGGAATACTCCCTAAGTTTTGGTTTTCAAACCAGCAATAACCAGGCTTAATACGAAGCGCTCATAGCAGGCATGAAGTTGGCTCTGGAAGTCGGAGTAACACATTTTCTCGTCCACATAGATTCTCAATTATTAGTCGGGCAGGTTGGCGGAAGTTTTCAGATAAAAGATCTCATACTGTTAAAATATGTTCGTCTGGCCTTGCAACTTTCTAAGAAGTTTCAAGATTTTGAAGTATGTCGCGTTCCTAAGGAAGATAATGCCCGGGCCAATCTACTTGCTCGTTTGGCCAGTACGAAGGGCTCGGGAATGAACAAAATTGTTATCCAAGAAACTCTGATGTTACCGAGCATTGAAAAAGAGGAGGTGTAAGCCATCAACGAAGAAACGGGATGGATGACTTCGATTGTCAAGTATCTTCAGCAAGACGTTTTACCCGATGACAAGGAATAGGCCAGATGAATCAAAAAAGTCTCAACTCGGTATGTTATTGTGAATAATAAGCTTTTTAAAATGGGGAGAGCTTTTCCCATGTTATGTTGCGTGTCGGAAGACGATGTCAATCTAGTCATGAAAGAACTGCATGAAGGTGTGTGTGAGAATCATTTAGGTGGTTGGTCCCTAGCAAGTAAAATACTCTGGGCTGGGTACTATTGGCCCACCATGCTGAAGGATTGCGTTCACTTTGTTAATTCCTACTCGAAATGTCAATCATTTGAGCCCGCCATCCACACGGCGACCGAGCTCCTTCATTCTATACTTGCCCCGTGGCCTTTTCATCAATGGGGGGCTGATATCCTAGGTCCGTTTCCTATAGCGCCCGGGCAACTGAAGTTCCTCATTGTTGCGGTAGATTATTTTACTAAGTGGGTGGAGGCTGAGGTTGTAGCTCGAATAACAGCAGAAAGAGTATGGCGTTTTTATTGGAGGAATATTATATGCTGATTTGGAATTCATCATGTCATCGTTTCTGATAATGGAACTCAATTTGCGAGCTCTTCTGTGATAGAATTTTGTGGGGAGCTCGCTATTTTCAATAAGTTTATTTCAATTGAGCATCCTCAAGCAAACGGTCAAGCATAATTAACCAATAAGGTAATCTTGAATACCCTAAAAAAGAAATTAGATGATGCCAAGGGCTTATGGGCGGAGCATCTTCATGAGGTCCTGTGGGTATATCACACCATTGTTCACTCGACAACTCGGGATACCCCTTACAAAATAGTGTTTGGAGCCGATGCAATGATCCCGGTGGAAGTTAGCTTACCCTCCTGGCGGCGTGAAAATTTTGAGCAAGGCATTAACATTCAAGCTTTAAATGTCGAGGTCGAACTGTTAGATGAGGTAAGGAACGCCGCACACATAAGGGAAATTGCATCTAAACAAAGGATAACTCGAAGATACAATTCGAAGGTAAAACAATTGGGAAGGAAGTCACTGATCCCATGAAGAAGTGAAGCTATCACCTAACTGGGAAGGACCGTTCCGGATTTCAGAGAAGTTGGAAAAAGGAGCTTACAAGCTTGAGACTTTGGATGGGGTAGAGGTACCTAGGACTTGGAATGTAACTAGTCTTAGGCTTTATTTTAGTTAAATTTTGTAAACTGATGTAATAAATTGGTGTACTCTTTTCCATAGGCAAGGGCCAGGGTTTTTAATGAGGCACCTTATACAAACTTAGTCTGTGTAAAAGAAACTGGGATTTAATAAGGGCTCCTTGACGAGTTCCATCTTGATGGTTCTCCCCTGGCAAAGTCTCTGTTTCACCCCTCGGGTTCCCTGCTGAGTATCATTTCAATGGTACTCCCCCAGCATAACTCGGCATCTCGCCAAGGTTCAACCTCGCCAAGACTTTGTTCCGACTCAGTTCAACCTATCTGAGGCTCTGTTCCAAAATAAATAAGGGCTCCCTGCCGAGTTCCATATCGATGGTTCTTCCCCGATAAAGTCCGTGTTTCGCCCCTCGGGTTCCCTGCCGAGTATCATTTCAATGGTGCTCCCTGGCATAACTCGGCGTCTGGCCAAGGTTCAACCTCCCAAGGATCTGTTCCGACTCGGTTCAACCTTCTAGGGGATCTGTTCCAAAACAAATAAGGGCTCCCTTTCGAGTTCCATCTCGATGGTTCTCCCCCGACAAAGTCCGCGTTTCGCCAATCGGGTTCCCTACCGAGTATCATTTCAATAGTGCTCCCCCGGCATAACTCGGTATCTCGCCAAGGTTTAACCTCTCCAAGGCTCTGTTCCGACTCGGTTCAACCTGCCAGGGGCTCTGTTCCAAAACAAATAAGGGCTCCCTGTCGAGTTCCACCTCGATGGTTCTTCCCTTGCAAAGTTTGCGTTTTGCCCCTCGGGTTCCCTGCCGAGTACCATTTCAATGGTGCTCCCCCGGCATAACTCGGCATCACGCAAACAAACAAAAGGCTTTATGCCATAGCCTGGTGCCCCAGCGTAACAAGGGTTTGGACAATCGGTTCTGACTCTTATGTATTCCCGGTTCGGTTCAACACCTCCATTTGAGTAAATGCTTTGGTTGTTTATCTAATGCCGCTCAAGCATTTTGAAGCAATACTTCAAAGTATAAAATCTTCCCGTCTATGTCAGCCTTATAGTCGACTCGGGGGCTTGGTTGTAAGGCAACAAAATAAGGCAGGTCATGTGTCTTTAAAGCATTTTTTCACACAAAGAGCTAATGCCTCATATATAAAGTTTTTATGGCCTTAAAATAGCCACTCGACTAGGGGCTGATATGCAGGCACAATCTCTTTTTGCACATACCAAATGCATACAAAACGCAAAAGTTAAATAAGCAAATTGAGATAATCAAGTTGAGCAACAACAAAAACAAAGTACAATATTTAGTGTACCCATAAGGCAATTGTCAAGAAGTTATACAAAATGCACCCACCAAAAGGGTGACTAACAGAACTTAACATAGGTTCGAGCAAAATAAAAGAAAACTAAAGCCATTTGTTGGCGTCAAGATGTGAGGCATCAACTGTGAGTGGCTCCTCATCCATGGTGCCTTCATCATCCTCTTCAAGATCCACCAGCTTTCCATCCACGATTTCCTTGGAAATCCACAGCCGAGATGTCAATGTCGGAATAAAGACAGACAACCTATTCTTTAGCCAGGTCAAAAGCTAAATACCCGGCATTAAGGACATCCAGCTGAGACTTCTCTAGAGCTTCTTTCAGGTCGGCACAAGATATCTCCGACGCCTTCAAACCGACTGCCAACTCGAAAGCTGAGGCCTTAATGGTTTCAAGCTCTGTCTCCAAAGATTTCACTTTTTCTTCATTTTCTGACACTTGAGTCTTCAAATGAAAGTTGGCATCATTGAGAGACTTTTCATTGTCAGACAGTCGTTTGACATCCTTCTCCAAATCAGCACGTTTGGACTCCGCAACATCCTCGGATTCATAGAGTCCTCAGGCCAGAATAGCACATCTAATCGGATATGAGCTGAGGTGCTGGGTGATCTTCTGAGGACCAAGACTTTTCACTTTATTTACATCCTCGATAGCATTGAGGTTGTCATACAGAAACTTCATACCATCAAACTCGTTTGACCAGAGCTTGTTTTCGGGAGGAGATTGATTAGAGCCATCGTCGGTCTTTTTCATCATCAGAGCAAAAACCCCCCAATCGACTTGGTTGATTTTGTTGGTCATATGATTTTGTGCCATTTTGGAGTTTTTTTGCCATACACCTCCACGTCCAAAGTGCACTTAAGAGGAGAGGTTGTAATCACTTCAGCGTCCTCGACAATGGTCGGCTTAGTTCCAGGATTTTTCTTCTTCTTGGGATTCCACATCTCTAACCCGGCCAAATCAGATTTGGCCTCCGAAGGACCACTAGTGTTCTTTCTTGCAGCTCGGGCTGCAGCCGTCAACATCTTCTGCTCTATAACGGAAAGGTTAGTCATCTTGTTTGCATAAAGTTAAAGAAAGCATGTAAGAGATCAAGTTAAATTATTTTAGTTGTCAAACATTTAATAGAACCATTCAAGATCTACCCCTTTTGACCGAGACATACAGACTCGTTCACCCTCGATGCAAGGCTCCAAAATCACATTGTCCTCATATCCAGTCGAGGACACGTCTATAAGGGAGCGAAGCTTTCCGATTTCCAATTCATCCATGGTGTTGTGGTTAAAACCTAGGACTTCTGTGCTAAAATATTTGTTGGTCTCCATCAAAATCTTCACTAAACTTGAAGAATCAGGGTCGGAATCACTTTCAATGGTTAGAACTTCAGAGTTTGTTGTGTTCATAACCCTGTCAAGTTCCTTTACCCCTAATGCATCTCTCATCTCTTGCATGCATTCTTCCCATAAATCCCTACGCTCATCACTATTTAAATGAACCCTATTTCCTAAATTATCACACTCCCTAATAACGACCATTCTTGAAAAGATTGAGAAAAATAAACATGGAAAGAAAAAGGGGGATTACTTGATTTTAGTGATAACGAGTTAGGGCTGAAGGCGATTTCCGGTTGAAGGCAGCGGCGATCGTGACTTTGTAAGAGAAATTAGAAAAGGAAGTGACAATTGAAAAAGGAAAGAGATGTTTTGAAAAAGGAGGTTAGAATGTTCGCATTTAAAACTCATTAACTGTCATCATTATACCTAAAACCGTAGGTGACTGTTGGGTACCTAAAACCCATTAACTGTCACGCATTAGTAGCTTACTCGCGACCAACGAATACCTCGGTCAGGATTCATGTTTTCTTCCTAATGACCATAAGTCTTTTTTAAGCTAAAAAGTCATATGCTCGGGGGGCTTATGTTCATACATAAAATCCATTATCCGATGTATGGTGGTTAATGGCCAAATAAAGACTATACCTCGGCTATCTGATGACTAAGTCGGTAGAGGGTGAGGAGGTCCTCACTGGGCTGACACGCCGGCTCCAGGAGGTTACATCCAGCTCGGCTCTCATAGGGACGTTATGCATAGGCCGGCTCATTAAAGTACGTAAGTGTCAATTTACACCTGACGACGCACGTTATGGTTTTTGCCATCATTAACACCGACAGACGTTTCTGATCTTAAAGACAAGCCCCAGTTACGTACGTGGAAGGTCTCAAACATTATTAAACAGTGATTAATGAGGTCTTTGGTGTGACACCCCAAAATAATGCAATAATTAAATACTTATGATTTTTAATTATTAATTTAATTGAGAACATAATTTATTTAGTATATTGGATTATTAAGTTTAATGATGGAATTAATTGGAGAATGTGAAATAAATAATTATTTTATTTATGTTAAAAGGAATAAAGGAATTAAATAAGGAAAGAGGAAAATAGAATCATTTGGAGAAAACAAGACTACGTGAAAGTGAGAAGAGGAGAAAGAAGAAGGAAAACCTAGAAGCGTCAGAATCTCGAAGAACCCACAAGGTAAGGGGTGATTTCGACTGGTTATTGCTTATTATAGGTTTTGATGTTAATATTATAGACCATGGCATGTTAGGAATCTATGTTTAGGAAATTCTAGGTTTCCATGGATGTATACCTAATAGTGTCAGTTGGTGTCAGATTGAGTCTGATTGTGTCAGAATATGTATGGAATATGATTAGAGTGTCAGTAGATGAAAATAGATGATGGAAATATGTTGTTTGATGAGATAGATGATGCCAAATGATGTATTTTAGTGTTTTCCATGTTGGAGTTCGTATGGGTAAAAATGGGTTTAATTGAAAATGGAAGGATGTTGTCAAAAGTGCAGAAAATGACATTTTAACACGTGGGAACCGGTTCCTGTATAGGTAGGAACCGGGTTGCCCTTTGAAAATTTACAAAGAACTGAAAATACACGTGGAACCGGTTCTGTATGTGTCGGAACCGGTTCCATACATTTTTTCCGAAGCGAGGTTTTGAAGCTTTTTAGGAACCGGTTCCTGTATATGTAGGAACCGGGTTCCAACTCAAATTTTTGAAAAATGCCAAACTTTGAACATTCATAACCTTCAAACCGTAAGTCCGTTTTGAGCGCCGTTTTGGACGTTATTTTCTAAATTTAATGCTCTATTTTATGAACTGAAAATATTTTCCAAAACTTGAAGTTATTTTGAAAATGAACCAATTTACGAGATAAGTGACTTTTGACCGACGATAGTTAATGGTGTGTAGTGGAGATCCTGTGTTGATGGATGTACTGATAATGTATAAATGTATTGGCATGTTTACACTGATGTTAGATGTATGCATGATGGATTGATATATCATGTTGATTGGTTTGCATGTTTATGTTGATGTTGATTGTATGCATGATTAGTTGAGATATCATGTTGGATGGTTGTTTCAGTTATGTTGAATTGATGTATTACATAGACTGACTAATGTTGCATGCTATTGATGTGCATGCATATGCATTGTTTTGGTGAAGTTAATTCCCATTGTGCGGAATTTGGCTTGGATTGCCGATACCCGAGTGAGGATGGGTGGTTAGGCTGGATTCGTGTCCGAGTGGTTATGGACGAATCGATGGTACTGTATCCAGTTGATGATGGATCAGTGTTGGGTGACTTGGTCACGAGTCGGTACCGCATGCATTGAGTCTGCATTATATTTGTATGAAGTGGTAACATGTTAGGATGTCTTCCAGTGTTACTCTTCGTTGATTGTTATGAATAAGCATGAATGAATATGGTTATGCGTGTGAATCTGAATGTATGTTAAGTGGGTGAAATAATATGCTTGTGATATATTATTGATTGAAAGACTTATAATATGCTTTAATTATGAGAAGTCTCACCCTTACTTTACCATTTCAGATTAAATTAGCAGCTGAGGAGTCGGTGAGGATGGCTCTAGAGCTTATCTTTTAGTCCGTGTGTCAGTGTCATGCTCTGATTAGATTGTAACACTGGGGAACGCTTAGTTAAGAGAATCGTTATTGTTTAATTATTTTGGATTTGATTTCCTTGATGACCTTGGTGTCTTATTAAATTTTAATTTTGGTATTTCCGCTGTGTAAGACATGGTTTTACAATTATTGAATTGTTGGATGATGATCCTCAGTGTAGCATGGCTACTGTTTGAATGAAGTTTATTTTGGTTATTAATTGTGACATCCCGTGATTACCGTGTTAAACTCTGATTAAAGATGATTTAGATATTAATTTAATTAATATATTCGGAGTATTTAGATGGGGTGTTACATTTGGCACCTCTATAAATAGGGCTCCCGACTGAGGGATAAGCAAGCAACCCAACTTGTAGTTCTGATTCCCTAAACATATTCATATAATTATTAGAATATATATATATATATATATATATATATATATATATATATATATATATATATATATATATATATATATATATATATATATATATAAAAGATAGTTTTATATATTAGAACAATTGTTTTGTTGGGGTTATATTTACCGAGTATACAGACGTGTTTGAAGGACATGCACAGTTGTGGACACTTCTCATTTTGTTTCATGTTGGTCAAAAATTTCAAACACTTTTACCCTTTTTCGTTGAAATACCTCGTATTTTCCTCTAGTCCATATTAACACCAATCAAACATGGACCATCACGTTGAAATTCAAACACCTTAACCAACTATATATACGCTACAAAATTTCGAGAAAGAGACAAATTCAAAGAGACAACATCATTAGTAACTAAATAAAACAGCACCCATAACATAACAAAAATTAAACTTGTTGAAGAAGCCATGCAACGTTTGTCAGCTACCTTGTACCGTAAAATAGCTCATCGATCATCATGCGACGTCTTCATAAATCATCGAGGAATCGACACAAAGAGGAACATTGCGGGGTTGCTTTATGATCGGTTGACGAAGATGGGAGTGAAATCGTTTTTGGACAGCAAGAATATGAAACCTGGGGATAGATTGTTTGATCATATTGATAGAGGAATTCTTGGTTGCAAAGTTGGTGTTGCTGTTTTTTCGCCAACTTATTGTGACTCATATTTTTGTCTCCATGAGCTTGCTCTTCTTATGGAGTCAAAGAAGAAGGTTATCCCAATTTTTTATGATGTTAAGCCTTCTGAGCTTGTTGTTAAGGACAATGGTACTTGTCCTGCTAAAGAGCTTCAAAGGTTTAGTGCTGCATTAGAGGAAGCTAAATTCACTGTTGGATTGACCTTTGATTCCTCCAATAGGTTTGTTTTATTAACTCACATAATAAACACCTCTGAATAAAGACATATTTATTATTCCACACGTGTAACTGTTACATACGAGCACACACAATATTGATACTTGTAATTATCCGTCAGTATCGTGAAAGTGTCATGTATGTTGGTCTTTTGTATCTGACACTTGATATTAACGTGATACTGCACTTGTGGTTAGGTAGCTGTATCGTGAGGTCGTGTTTTGTATGTGAAAAATGTTGTACTATAAACTTTGATTGTGATAAATGAAATATTGTTTGTATTGACTTTGAATTGACTGTGTTTTGCAGGGACTGGTCGGTGTTGTTAAGAGATACTTCGGAAGCAGTGATCATGAACTTGTTGGAGGTAGAAGAAGAGCGTAAGCTCATGAAGGGGAAACATTGAATATATGCTAATCACAATTAGTTCATTAAATGAAACTTAAACTCAAATAAGTTTGTTTATTAGTTTATTCTTTTGAAGAAAAAAGGGGAGATAATAAGCTAGCAAAGCAACCAACCAACTAGGAGAGGGCTTTCTAATTTAATATCACCAGATTATTTTCCCTAGATCAATTAAAATTCATTGGTTGGTTTTAGGTTTTAGGTTTTAAGTTTTAAGTTTTAACTATCAATACTAGAATTCGTTTATTTTATTTTATTTTTTTAATTTTATTTATCAATGTTCTTTTTTTTCCAGTTAAATTTGGAATGGACCAACTTTTTTGTTGTGTATCATCTTCATGTAATCCATTAAACCTGAGATTGCACAAAATTTACATTATTGTAGTTTTTTTAGTTTAATTTGTATACATCTTAGTCTTGTTTAATTTACTATGATTATACATTGGTTAATATTTAAATGGACAATCATAACAAGATTACTTATTTGATAGTTCAATTTTAATTTTTTTTATTGTAAAATATATTAATATGAGAGTATGGAGTACTCACACTATTTCAAAGAATAAGAATGATTCAAGGTCTTATTCAGAAACCATTTCAAAGAGTAGAACTTGATTCTATCTGACAAGTTCTCAACAATTACTATCTTATTAAAAAAATAATATCATTATGAAAGTTTTAAATAGATCCCATAAGTACTAAATATATACTAAACCAAAGCCAACCAATTCTTTCTTTGACTCAAATACCAAAAGACTTAAAAATTGATAGAACACAAAACAAATATGGAGGCATCAGTACCTTTCACCCTAACCACCTAAACACATTATACCAAACTTAAAATAAAATAAAATTATAAGTAACAAATAAATAACAGAGGTGTCTTTTTTAAACCCTACTTGGTGCTTTATTTAACCGACAAAAATTGCAAAATGTCTCTTTTAAACCCTACTTGGTCGGAATCAAAATCGTTAACACTACTTTGATGAATTTTTTTATATATAATGGTACTGTGATCGTGAGAATAACAACGAACTCATGCATCATGAGTGTGACTTTATTAAAGCTAGTGTTCAAACAAGCAGATACATAGTCTTCGAAAACGCATAGTCTTCACAATTTTATATATACCTGGTTGATAAATAAAATGATTTGTAACACCGACTAGACACCATTACTCCTCCGGTCAAAAAAAAAAAAAGACACCACTAGTTAAATAAAGTCATTGATGGTTAAAATGTGTTAAGTAATCGGACTATACAACAAAATAAAATCACTAATTTGTAATATCGGAGGGGGTTAAATAATCAGATTATACAATAAAAGCACTAGTTAATTAAATTTTATCATAAATCTAATTCATTTATAGCCACTTCAAACTCGTACACATTATATCTTTTAAGTTTGTGAAATAAGGGAGTTGAACCTAACGAGTTGAATCGAGTTGTTCGTGAACTTATAATGAAGTGAGTTAGAGCTTAAAAGAAAGTTTGTGTCGAACTCGAGCTGAGTTTTAACTTAGTCCAATCCTTAACGAGTTGAGACGGGTTAGGAGATTTTGACTCGACTCGACTCATTTTCAGCCCTATGTGGCACTAATTTTGAAAATATAAAAATAGTGTTGTTGGGGATCAAACCAATATTCATTTCAACTATCCCCTCGATTCAAAAAATCGAGAGATAAAGTTGAGAGTTTTCATACCGTCATTCTTTACATCTCTTGTGTAACATATATGAAATCTCCTTTGCGCCCTAGGTAAATATTTTTTTGTAGTAGTGACCCATAGTCCTTTGCGCCCAAGGTAAATATTTTTTTGTAGTAGTGACCCATAGTCCAAAGTCTCAGCTCCGCCATTACTTATGGTTCTAAAGGTGTCTGGATGTCCAATTCGATAAACACTTGGAAGCAGTTGTGTTTTGTTTTCCCTTTACATTTGGATTGAATATCTCTTGTGCTTGCTTTAATACAATTACTCTGCTATAAAAAAGTTATTGATATTAATGAATCAAATACCTAAATAAACCAATGTAGTTTGAGTCATAACATATACATATATATTTACAAATAAGTTTTAAAATGATATTAAAATATTATACTTGTGTTGGAGTTTAATTTATACACACTACATAGTATAAAAAATTTAATATTGTACAATTTTAAAGATGATCTTAGTAATGTTGAGTTGTAATTCAAATTCAAGTTCTTATGTTGCATTTGGTTTTGCAATTGAGTTTCATTTCATTTGAGTGTCAGTATATAAACCCAAAGTTAGTTGAATTTGTAACAGTTTTCTGATTTGAGAAATAAAGATTGAAATTTGTAATGATTCAGTTTTTCTCTCTCTTTCTCTCTAACAGATTTCTTTCATCGTCATCTTTAATTTTTGTGTATCAATGGAAGTGTAAACTCCAATAATTAGTATCCAGAACTCTGGTTCTATTCACTTGGAAAGACGAGTGTACGTGAGGTACGTGATTGATTTTGTTCTTCAAAATCACATTGAATTGTAGATCGTAATTGAAGAGAATCACAATTCTTGATTTTTAGATATTGGAAAACACAGGTGTTCATGAGAATTGAATGATTTGCACAAGAAAGAAGATGAACGATGAAAACAGTAGCTTGAATACAAAGCTTCCAATATTCGATAGAAAGAACTGGAATCGATGCTCGATATAGATGCGTGAGTTGTTTGGCGCTCAAGATGTACTTGATCTCAACAATAATGGTTATATATTGGTTGTAGAAGATGCAACCGAAGTTCAACGAAATTAAAACATGAAACAAGGAAGAAAGATTAGAAGGCATTGTTCTATATCCATTAGTATGTGGGTATAAAGGTGTTTAAGAAGACTTTCGTTTCAACAACTGCAAAGTCGACGTGGGATACACTAGTGCAGTGCTAGGGTGGTGATGCATCAGTAAAGAAGGTTAAATTATAGTGCCTACGCGAGAAATATGGGAATCTCAACATGAAGGAAAATAAGAAGGTACCTGGTTACATCTCCAGAGTGATTATGGTGACCAATGTGATGAAGTCTTGTGGAGAAATGCTCTCCAAACAAGTAATCATTGAAAAGTTACTAAGATTACTTACTCCTCAGTTTGATTACATTGTTGTATTTATAGAACACTTTAAATATACCAATGCCATGAGAATTGAAAAGATTCATAGATTCTATAGGCACAAGAATTGTGTCTGACTGAAAGGAACTCTAGAAGGGAAACTGAATAGGGCCTGGAAACTTCTTCGTCTAGAAGAACAAGAATAAAGTGTGGTTAGAGAACAAGAAAAAGAATGGTGGTGGTGCTCAAAAGTCAGAATCTTCCTATCCAGATGAGAAGAAATATAAGAATGTTCAAAAAGGAAAGGAAAAATTTGATAAGAGAAAGGTTTAGTGCTACAATTGTAACTGGTTTCGACACTTTGTTGTTGATTGTTGTTCAAACAAGGAAAAAAGAGTAAATAAGCCAACATAGCCAGAGGATATTCTGAGAATGAACATATGCTATTAATGACATTTGAGAATAAAGGTGGAAATATGGTAGACTGGTGGTATATGGACATTGCGTGCTCAAATCACCTAACTGAAAACAAGCAATGACTGGTTGATTTTGACTCTGGTAGAAAAACCAAGATCACATGTGATGATGATGAGTATTTGAATGCTGAAGGAATGGGAAATGTCATAGTAAAATTGCATAATGGAAAAATTTCCCTGATTAAATATGTATGGTATGTTCTTGGCATGAATAACAATCTGATGAGTGTATGTCAGCTTCTTGAAAAAGGATTTTCAGTAAACGTGAATGACAATCTCTTGAAGGTGTATGACTGTAATCAGAAGTTGATTATGCAGTCTGAACTGGAAAGAAACACATCATTCAAGGTAAATGTTAAAACAACAGACACTCGATGCCTTAGTGCACCAAGTGTTGTAAGGGAGATTGAGTTGTGACACAAGAGATTGGGGCATCTGAACTAGAGAAGCTTAGGGAATTTGAGTTCAAAGAATCAGATACATGGAATTCCAAAGATTTTGCACCATATAAATAATGTGATTCATGAGAGGCAAGCACCAAGATTGTCATTTATATCAAAAATTCCTCCAAGAGCAACTCGTGATTTGGGTGTGGTTCATTTTGATGTATGTGGGCCAGTTCAAGAGTAACTTCACTTGGAGGGAACAAGTATTTTATGTCATTTGTGAGTGATTTTACAAGAATCACATGGATAGCACATGTAAAGTTCAAACATGAAGTGTTTGTTGAGTTCAAGAAGTTCAGAGTGAAGGTTGAAAATCAAAGTGGATAAAAGTTGAAGATTCTCATAACTGATGGTGGAAGTGAGTTAAATTCAACTGAGTTTAAGAAGATCTGTGAAGAGCATGGTATTAAGCAAGAGGTGACTTCTTCATACACTCCACAACATAATGTTCTAGCGGTAAGAAGGAACAGAACTCTACTTGACATGACAAGGAGCATGTTTAAAGAAAAGAATATGCCTTACACATTTTGGGGTGAAGTTATTTCCATGTCATCATATGTTCTCAATATATGCCCAAAGAATAATTTAAAGGAAGTAGTTTCGCTTGAGAATTGGACTGAAGAAAGAAAAGTCTGAGCTATATGAAGGTGTTTGGCTTTGTATGTTATAAACATATACTAAATGATACCAGATAGAAATTGGATGACAGAAGCAAATTTTGTTGCTTACATGTTACCACAATACAGGTGCTTATAAGCTTTATTGCCCAATCACCAACAAAGTTGAAATCAGCATGGATGTCATAGTGAAAGAATCGGAAATGTGAGATTGGAACAAGTCTCAATCCTTTGGAGGTAATTTTAAATCTGATGGACAACCATCCTCTAACGGAGATCTTGTCTCTGAAGAAGATGTTATCTTTGAAGGAGAATCTAACTCTGAAGGTTACTATAAGTTTGAAGATGAATCTGACTCTGAAGGGGAGTCTGACTCTAATGGTGACTCTGAAGGAGATTCTGAATTTGAAGGCGAGTTTAACTTTGAAAGTGAGTTTGAATCTAATGGTAATCCAGACTCTGAAGGTGATCCTACCTCTGAAGGTGGACCAGCCTCAGATGAAGGACCTGCCTCTAACGAAGGAACTTCCTCTAAAGGTGAACTTTGACAGTTCTAGAGGCCACGGAGAATTAGATAGATACCAAGGAGACTTGTAGACTTTGAGTTGTTGCATGATAATGATATTAACTCTAAAGTTGAATTCATATAGCGTGTCATGATGGTGGACTCTGAACCAGTCAACATTAATGAATCTCTGAAGAAGAAGGTGTGGTTGAGCGCCATGAAGGAAGAACTTGAGGCAATTGAAAGAAACAAGACATGGGAGTTGATTGTGTTGTCAAATAATAAGAAAGTCATCAGTGTGAGATGGGTGTTCAAGATAAAGCTGGAGCCATGTGGATCAATTGTCAAGCATAAAGAAAGGTTAGTAGCTAAAGTATTTTTATAGAGATATGGTTTAGACTACTTTGAAGTATTTGCACCTATAGCTAGACATGAAACAATCAAAATGTGATTGTTATAGCTTCGAGTCGGAATTGTCCTCTGATATATTTAGAAGAGAAGTCAACATTTCTAAATGTTCCATTACAAAATGAAGTGTATGTGTTACAACTAATAGAGAACAAAGAAGGGATGGTGTGCAAGTTGCATAAATCTTTGTACAAGCTGAAGCAAGCTCCAAGGGCTTAGAATCTGGAAATTGGTTCATTTTTCAAGCATCAGAGATTAAAAAAATGTGAAATGGAGTATGGTGTGTATGTGCAGCATACCTCTAATGGTAATGTGATTATGGTGTGTCTCTATGTAGATGACATACTTTTGACATGGAGTTATACTTCTGAGATATACAAGTTCAAAAAGGTTATAATGAATGCTTTTAAAATGATTGGCCTTGAAAATGTGATATATTTTCTATGCATAGATATTTTACGCTATGAAAAGGAATCATTGTGCACCAACTAAAATATGAGTTTGAGTTGTTGAAGAGATTTAATCTCATGAATTGTAAATCTGCAATCACACCTTCTGACATAAACCATAAGCTGGATTCTGAAGTTGGTGGTTGTTGTAGTGAAAATCCACAAACAAGTATTTTTAATTATCGTATCCACAGGGATTGGTGTTGTATCGTAGTCTCACAATAGTAAAGCGTATTTTAAGATTTAAGTAACCAAAGGGTTTGTTTCCTAAACTACTAGTGTCATGAATTTCAAGCAAACAACTAAAATGTTCTTTTCAAAGAAGAGTTATGGTTTGGATTCAAGAGAGTTGGAGTTTGTTTTTAATTGATGGAAGCATGTCAAGATTAGTTTCATTAACCTAATTTCATATGTATTCTATTAACCAAGTGATGAACTAGTTTGATGATTGCTATAAATACATATCCTCTCAATCTTGTTGATTTCTCACCAAGATTGTGAGTTTTATCATGTTAATCCTTGAATGATTTCTCACCACAACTATTGACATGATAAACATGAAGCTCAATACTTGTAAACACTAACTCACAAATCTATTCATAGCATTTGTTCATTAATGGATGAATATCCTAGGTCTACTTTGAAGCATCCTTTTTCAAACAAGATTCAAAGCATAAAAAGATAGAAGAACAAAGATATTCAACATATATTAATCATCAACCATGTTCATACACAAATGGATTAAAAGAAATACATACTAGTTAGATCAACTACCTCTAATCTTGACACAAAAAGAACTTAGCCACTCATTTTCATGGTTGCTTTGCTCACAAGATTGTTGGAGAAGATGATGAACATGGAAGAAATCAAGAAGAACTATGTTTTTCTTTTCTAATTCTATGCCCTAAATTACAACAATGATGATCTATGATGAAGAAGTGATGTTCCCTTTTCTAACACACCAAAAACCAGCTGGAAATTAGGGAGTAGGTGGCCCAAAAGGTGAAAGCATGGGTCTGTCCTTTTTCGCAGACCGCTTAAGCCTTGACTCGCTAAGCGCACTCATGTCGCAAATTGAGCGACCAAGCATGCTTCTTCTTCCAAAAATTCCTTCAAAAAGAATCATCCCAAGAGCTCTTCAAGTCTCCTTGAATCCAAGCTTGAGAGAATCAATCAATAAAAACCTACAATTTAAAAGTAAACTAAGTTAAATAATATATTATAAACAAAAACTAAATAAAAACATAATTAAACCAAAATACTATAATAAATACTACTAATTAATCAAAAGGCATTGTTAAGGACCACAAAATCATGTACAAAATATCTACAATTTGGTCCTTAACAGTGGTAAGGATGTAGATGCTACAATTTTCAAACAGTTGGTTGACTCTCTGATATATCTATGTAACACCAGGCTTGACATATGTTATGCAGTTGGAATGGTAAATAGATTTATGAGTAAATCAAAGTGGTCACAATACCAAGCTATAGTCATGATACTCAGGTATGTATAGGGGACTCTGAAGCATAGAATTATGTTTCTAGCTGGAGTGTGAGATGTTGTTGAGCTGATATGCTATTTAGACTCTAACTAGTGTGATGACATGGTGGACATATGGAGTACTACAAGATACATGTTTATGTATTTGGGTGCTCTCATTTCTTGGTGCTATAATAAGCAACCAGTGGTTGCATTGTTAACCTTTAAAGCTAAGTACTTAGATGGTGCTTTGTAAGTTTGTTAGACTGTTTGGCTAATAAATTTGTTGCAGGAACTGAAGTTCAAGGTGAGCAAACCAATCAAGTTGGTGATTGACAACAAATTTTCTATAAGTCTTGACAAGAATCTAGTGATGCATGGGAGAAGCAAACACACTGACACATAGTTTCATTTTCTGCGCGATCAAGTACGAAATGAAGTGCTTGAAATTGTTCATTGTAGCACTCATAAGCAGCTTGCAGATGTTCTGGCCAAGGTAGTCAACATTGAACATTGTATCAGTTTGAGGAATGGAATTCGTGTTGTTGATTTTTAATTTTGAATATAAATTAAGGGATGGTCTTGAGTTGTAATTCAAATTCAAGTTCTTAAGTTGCATTTAATTTGCAGTAGTTTCATTTCATTTGGGTGTTGGTATATAAATTCAAAGTTAGTTACATTTCTAGCAGTTTTTCTATGAGAAATAGAGATTAAAAAATTTTACGATTCAGTTTTTTTATTTAAGAAATAGAGATTGAAAGTTTGTTACGATTCGGTTTTTCTCTCTCTTTTTCTCTGAAATTTTTCTTTTATCTTCAATTCTTGTACATTGATGTGTAAACTCCAATAAATAAAAGTCAAATATTTATATTAAAATAATATGTTATTATGGTAGAGAAACTAAATATATTTTTATTGTTTTATACATTTATTTTATTTCTAAATATTTTTGTTATAATACTGAGGTAAAGTATTTACACTAAATATTTAGTTATTATATATGTATAGACTTTTTATATAAAATATAGACATTGTTTATCACAGTCATCTATTATTTTATTTTATTTTATATGAATTGAAACATAATTCAAGGTCTAACATTTATAATTATAAATTAATTGAAAGTATAAAATGTTTTTGCACATTTAAGTGGTTATCAATTAAATTTCAAAAAAGATATTCTTCAGTTTATTTTTCTAGTGATTCGGCCGTATAATGATACCAAGTCGATCACTGATTCCAGTTTTAAAACATCAGTGAATAGCAATAAAAAATTTAGGGCTTGTTTTTTGGTTTAGTTTAATAAAATTGTTTTTTCGTTTTTAAATTTCAAAAATATTAAAATATATGTTTAATTATTTAATTTTACAAAATTATTTTAAATACAATCTCATATTCATATGTTTTGAACCCAAAAAGAAAGTTTTATAAGTTTTGATTTTCACTTTTAGAAAGAGAAAAAAGTTAAAGAAAAGTTATACACATGTTTTCATTAATGACATATTGGTCATGTAATATAACTTGTGAAATATAAAAAAAAAATGTAAATTATTCATCTTTTCTCATAAATACAAATGTATCAAAATTGCAAGTGAAAAAATATGTAATTTCTACAAGACATATTTTCATGTTTTATTATTATCTTAAAATTTTATTTTTATCGATAAAAAATAGATCTTATTATAATTTTTTTATTGGTTACATTTATTTTATGTGCTATTCAACTTGAATATTAAAGGAAAAAAGTGATTATAATTTCAAATTAAAAAAAAAAGTATTATTTTAATTTAAAAAGTTAATAAAGTATTTGACACCGCATAAATTATCCAACAAAATAATTTATTTTATAACAAATTTGACAAAAAATAAAAGCAAAAAATCCAATCTATTATTTTATGAATAATGTTATATAGTAAGAGTCATTTGAATAAGAAAGACAACTATTTATCATTGTTTTAGGCTCTGTTTGATAAAAACAACGGTTGAATGATAAACTACTTTATAGCTTATGGCTGATGACTAATAATCTATAGTTGATGATTGATGGCAGACGACTAAACGAATTGAAGTGTTTAATAAAATTAACGGTTCAATTAGTTGATAAATTAAAATGACATAAAAAATATTTAATATATAATTATTTAATTTTAAATTAACATAAATTATAAAGGATAGTAGTGAATTTTAGATAAAATAATAAGGGTAAAAATGGAAGAAAAATATAAACTATAAACTATAAGCAATAGCGTCTGAAAAATAAGTTATAAGTCATTAAAATAAGCTATAAGCTCGTGATAAAAAGACTATTATCAAACAGACTTTTTATTATCATATAAATTTATAAATTATAAATTTAAAGAGTGTCTTACCAAACAAAGTACAGCCTTAGAGGATAACTTTAAATTTATTTTAAATTTAATTTCCTTTTTAATAGAAATCACGAGATAGTGGTAGTAATAAATAGCTGGGATTTAATTTTTGTTTTTCTTACTTTCATACTTTCCTACTATTTAGCATTTTTCTTATTTTATACACTGCGTGTGTCAAAAATTGTGTATAAGAAATATTTTCAATATGATTTTTAAAATAAAATAACTCTTATTTTATTTTATTTTCTCTTCAAAAAAATTGTAAATCAATATTTGAAAACAAAAAAGCAATTAGTTATTCCCCAAATCTGAAAATCAAATCATGAGAAAAATATGTTATAACAAATTATATAAAAATAAAAAATTCACACAAACCTACGAGTTTGTTAGATTGAAAGAGAAAAGTTTCTTAAATATAGAAAAATGTAAAAAAAGAATCTGTTTGGGTTTAACACAAACCTATTTTTAGAAACTACCCTACCCACCCCAACATTTGAAGCTCTTCATACATGAGTTATTACGTTTTGATGAAAACACAAAACATAAACACTAAACCATAACCAAAAACAAACTCAAACTAATTTAACAAAAAGAAGGGGGAAGGTGCCATTATAACCCTTCCTCTTTCATTTTCCATTCTTGGCTCTCTCTCTTTTGAGAAAGTTCCATTCCAATTCTCATCCTTTTCTTTCTTTTCCAATTATCAACGTTACATGCATGCATTTTTATGCATGCATATGTCTCCAATTTTTCTATTACCAACCTGAAATTTTATTTGAGAGGTTTGTACATTATCCCATTGCTAATTGTTCCTTAATTGCGATTATTTTGAATTATCATTTGTTTTCTCTTCGTATTCAATATTGTTTGTTAACATTATTAGTTTTTGTTTCAGAGTTTCGATTCGAGATAAAGCATGGCTGCCGTGGGATTCTGCGGCTTAAAGCCATTGCTGCTTCGTCGCAAAGCTAGTATTTTAGAGGTAAAATTTAAATCATAATTTCTTACTTATATAGTTTTAGATTTGTTAGGTGAAAGGTAAAATCATTTCATTTCGAATTTTTGTTGATAATTTTTAGCAAAAACATGATTGATTAATATTGCATAAGCATTTGCAGGGACTAAAAGTGATAAAAGGTGTTAGCACGCCCAAGAAATATTCAAAGGCTCAGGGCAAAGAAAATGGAGGAGATCCAATGGAGTTATCATTTGTAGGAGCAGACCAATTGATTTTAATGGTTGAGATTCATAAGAAGATCATGGCATTCAGAGACATCATGGACTTAGCTCCATGTAACAGCTCCGCATCCTTGCGCGAGGTGCGTGATTACGATATCACTGATTAATGCTTCATTATTCTTGCTTCTTTTTTTACTATATTCTGTCACATTGCAGATAGTTATAAGAACCCTGCATGATTTACAAAAGTATTATCCAAAGATCATAGATAAAAGTCAAGTGTCAAAGATAAAGAAGAAACATATTGATCAGGTAATTAATTAGTTTCAACATTTAAGTAGCTGCATATATAATTTTTGGTGAAATGTTACCTTCCTAAAATCTAAATATGGACAAAATTTTATTCTAGGCTATGGCTTATTTCTGTGAGGCTTTGAAGTCTCTTGGAGAGTCATGGATGATGGACCATGATGACATGAACAAGCTCAATATTGTATTTCCAACACGCAACGATAACAACAATATGCGTCAATTAGGTATGTAACTAATGATCTTATGCACAGACGGCGTAAAAATGTTTTACATATATAATGTTGTATAGATATTCGTAGAACGTAATCGGATATCAGAAATGGGAGAAAAGGCTAATAATCCAAAATCACGACGGTTATCTTTTCCTGTGAGTTGCACGGTTTGAAATACCAGTTTGTCACAATCCGTGCTCTCAAGCTGTGTGATCTGTTGTGCAGGTGAAACTATGGTGGTGACTCTAGATAACTTGATGAAGTTGGCAAGTGAAAAGTTTGACATAGAATATGAACTAAAGAAAGAATTCAGTCCAAGTCCAACTCTAAGGTCAAGTTCATTTCGAAAACTTGCAATGGAATCCAGTTCGACCTCATTTTCAGAGAGTAGCTTCTCTTGCTGCTCTTCACCTCTCACGCCTAGGTCTGTCCTACCTGAATTGATGAAATACTCATCAAGAGCGGTTGAAAGTCCAAGAAGTTCTTGTGCGTCGCCACTTCTTTTGGCTCTCAGGCTTCAAGCTCTTGGAAAGTTAAGTCCAAATGACATTAAGAGTTTATCTTTGAATATGTCACCAACACATATTGAAAAGATAGATGAGGAACCAATAACTGAAATGGAAGTGGATGATAATAAGCCTAAAAAGAATACAACAGAAGATCTTGTGTTGGATTTGGACACAAATGAGGATGATCATCATAACAAAACAGTTAAAAATGATGAAGCTATGGAAGAAGTGGAACTACCACTATCTCCTAAACAACTACAGCCACAATCTCCTAAACCAATGTCTGTTTCCTCATCTTCTCCACCACTCTCTCCATCACCATCACCACCATCAACACCACCACCTTCTGCACCCTCTATGATACTGCCTAATAAAATAACATCACCAACACCAACACCACCTCCTCCACAACCGCCGCCTATGTTGCAGCCAAATGCTGCAGTACCACAACCTTTAGCTCCACCTCCACCTCCACCAGAAGCAGCAAGGATGACAGCACCTCCACCTTCACCAGAAGCAGCAAGGATGACAGCACCTCCACCTCCGCCAGAAGCAGCAAGGATGACAGCACCTCCACCGCCACCAACAACAGCTGCAGTTCCAGCACCTCCTCCACCTATGAAAGGAGGGTCGTTTCCTGCACCTCCACCGCCTATACCACATGGTAATGGAGGAGCACCACCACCACCTCCTCCTGGTGGAGCAGGAAAAACCTTGCGCGCCAAGGCAACTACTAAATTGAAAAGGTCAATACAACTAGCCACTTTGTATAGAACTCTCAAAGGAAAAGTTGAAGGATCTAGCTTAAATGGAAAGTCAGCTGCTGCTGGGAAGAAAAGTGCTGTTGGAGGAGCAAGCAATGGAGGGAAACAAGGAATGGCTGATGCTCTAGCAGAGATGACTAAAAGGTATCTTTCTTATACCATCCACAACGCCATAATTTGTTTAAACTGACATAATTGAATTTATCTACTAGCACAAACACTTGTGAAACTATTTAGAAAAACTTATAAAAACAACCTATTACCTGTTGTTTTCAGCTTATTTTCATAAACTCTGTTAAGAGTCCCACATCGGATAATATATGGCCTGAACATGTGTTTATAAGTGAGAGCAATCCTCACCTTACAAGCCGGTTTTGTAGGGTTGAGTTAGGCTCAATCCACACATTCTAACATGGTATCAGAGCCTCATCTAAGATCCATTGGGCCACCCACCATTTAGTTCCACGCTCCAGCCCTAATTCCTGGGCGTGAGAGGGGGTGTTAAGAGTCCCACATCGGATAATATATAGCCTGAACATGTGTTTATAAGTGAGAGCAATCCTCACCTTACAAGCCGGTTTTGTAGGGTTGAGTTAGGCTCAATCCACACATTCTAACAAACTCTAACTTATATAAACACTTATATGATAAGTGTTTATGTTATACTATATTTTATTTACTTCGTATACAAATGTTAGAACCAAATGTCCCACTTTTTAATGTTTTCTCTTTTCCTACTTTCATTAGATCCTCCTACTTCATCCAAATAGAAGAAGATGTTCAAAAGTACACAAAACAAATCATAGAGTTGCGACCTAAAATTACTAATTTCAAGACAAATAACATGACTGAATTGAGCAATTTCCACAAAGATGTTGAATCCATCCTTGAGAATCTAACTGATGAATCACAGGTTGGTTAATAAAATTCATATCCATTTTGGTTTAAATTTCCACTAATTATTGTTTCATTGACCATAGTTTTAAATACAACTTTGTTGCTGCGTAGGTGCTATCGCGATTTGAAGGCTTCCCTACAAAGAAATTGGAAGCTGTTAGAATGGCAGCATCACTGTACAAAAAGCTAGATTCAATCCTTACTGAACTTCAAAATTGGAAGGTAGAGACTCCTATTGGTCAGTTCCTAGACAAGGTTGAACGTTATTTCAACAAGGTAACAAAAAATTCATCATGTATATTTATTTACTTCCCTTTGTGTCATTAGTACAATTATTTTAGAATTCTGACCATGAAAGTTGCAACAAAATGCAGATTAAAACAGAATTAGATGCTATAGAAAGAACCAAAGATGATGAATCTAAGAAGTTTAAGAGTCACAACATTGAATTTGACTTCCACGTTCTTATTAAGATCAAGGAAGCAATGGTTGATGTTTCCTCCACCTGCATGGAGTTAGTACTTAAGGTTTGTATCAAAGTTAAAACAAAGTACACTATCCACACACTCGTGTTAATTTCACGGCAAATTTTTATCGATAAGCCTACTAAGTTTATTTGCATTTTTCTTAATTGGTCTAAATGTAGGAGAAGCGTGAGAGCGATGGTCCAAAAAAGGAATGTGCAAAATTGCTTTGGAGGGCATTCCAATTTGTATTTCGTGTCTACACGTTTGCTGGCGGACATGATGAGCGTGCTGACAAGTTAACAAGAGAACTAGCAAAGGAAATTGAAAGTGGGCCTATCCATCCATGAATATGGCCCTTCCCATCATCATGAACCCCTTTTGTAGTTTCAAAGCCATTTGTATATTAAAACTGATTATTGGTGACTTGGAGATATTTATTTTCTTAAGTTTTATAGGAGCTAGTCATGGTTGGAGAGTTCTGAAAAATTGTTTCAAGAACTCCACCAGACGAGCCAAGATTAACTTGAAGCTTCACTACTAAAGTTAATTTGGTGTATTAACTCAAATTAACTTGAAGCTTTACTACTTTAGTTAATTTGTTCTATATATATTTATACATACATTTTGTATTTACTTATTTCAGCTTCCTTACCTGTTCTCTTTGTACCAATCACCAAAACACTAATCTAAATAAGGGACAGCAATAGAAATGGTATTTTATCAACAAAAAGAAAACAATAAAGGAGAGTATGACAAACCTAGAGAAAATTTCTTGATTAAAGTTTAGCATCAGCAATGTTGTGCCTTCTACATTTTCTCCCTCCAAGTGAAACCAAGAATTTCTTAATCCCCTTTGCTTTATGGTGTATACCATTTTCATGTTCTTATATTCATTTCTCGTCATGTATCAAACTCAATCCCATATTCTGAGTTTCAATATTGGCAAATAACGACAACAAAAACAAAAAATCATATATTGCAAAGACAAAATGCTTCCTTAAAATCATGGAAAATGTTTTCTGTGATAAAAATCTTCTGTACTAAATAGCATAATAATTGCAAAACATAATGCCATAATAAGGCAAATAAAGAAATGAGTACAAACTTAAAAACTCACCGGGGAAACTGTGGTAATTGGATAATTATGGGGATAATGATACAGAAATCTATATCACTAAAATGTTCAGCATACAAAGATAGTTATGCTTGTATCACAGGGTTTAAATCCTTCAGGTATTTTGTGAGTTTAAGTAAATAAAGGAAAATGCTAACATGTTAAGAAACTAAATGTATAATTTACATGTTAACGACACAGCAAAATATATCTTAATTAAGCTCCAAATTTCACCTCAGTCCAAGGATGAAAATACAGTATGACATCAAAATCTAAAACATATTTGCCACATATGTTTCATGGCATAACTAAGGAACTAGTAAATTTAATCATTTCTTGCTTTTCCTCCTTATATTGGTTTGTCTACTTCAGGAATACCCAAAGTTTTCTTTACACCAGGAGCTTTAAGCACTGCAAAATTGGTAAAAGATAAAAGTTGCTTATAATAGTGACCGGAGGGTGTAATTAAAAAACATTGAGGTATCAGAAAAATTAAGAAAGTCTAAATAAAAAAGTTAACTCCTGTTTTGTACTAAGCAGTTTAAAATAGAAACTCCGATTCATTGACTGCTAAATTATAAGGAAATAGATATTGACTCAAAAATATAAGAAACTTAGTCATACATGAAACCTATTGTAAATTTAGGTCTCACTAAGTAAACCAATGATTTCCTTAATTCAATGTAATTCCTGTCAGTAACCCATTTTGATCCCTGGAAGATTTTGCAAAGACTTGCAATACCAAGGAAAAGGGAATAACAAGCACCCTTGTCCCTTGGAGAGCAAAGAGCGAAATTTAGGTTGAAATTATGCAACACAACAAATGACAACACTTTTATCGTAATGGAACTTCAGTCCTTTTTACAACAAAGACAATGGCATCCACAATACTCAAAAGCAATCATGAATATCAGCAGAATCAACACCGTAAGAAATATACATTTCATGAAAACAAATCCGAATTTCAGCGTATTAAGATGGTGAATATTGACAATGTGATATTACAAATGATAACTTTGAAGTTACTTACCCATTCCATATGGAAGTGAAAACAAATTTGATGTAATCCAGAAACAACATACAGCCTGCAAAATTATACATGAACACAAGTTCAAACTACATCAAATGACAAATATATGACATGGGTGATGAAAAAGGTGAATCAACAATCTATCTATATTAGAGAAATCAATCTCAGATAGCGACGTGGAGCGGCCGACCCCAAAAATGAGATAGCGGGAAGGCCGCTATTTGATCATTTTTTGGACTAATTACATGAATAATAATTATAAACAGATGAAGTACAGAGCGAAGAATGGAGTGCAAAGAGAGGTGAGAGGAACTTGTGGTTTTTCTTTGGAACGGATGAAGTGCAGAAATGACGGAGAAGGTTAGGGTTGAGTCTCAACTCAAATTTGATTGAAAAACCCAAAACTACCCTTAAAACATTTTAAGCTTCAGGAGTAATTTCAGTTTTTAAGAGGGAGAAAAGATAGCAGGACAGAAATCGCTCTGGGCTGGGAACCGCTCCGCCCCCGCTACCCGCTATTTACCCTATAGCAGCCGCTATAGTGTTCTGCACCGCCCAATGCAGCCGGCCTCCCCTCCGCTCCGCTATAGCGGGATAGCACCACTATTGGCCGCTATTGACTACTTTGACCTATATCTATAATGTATACTAGTAATACATAATAGCTCTGTTAAAGATACTCTTCAATTTCAGGTTAATTTCAGTATTAATTTTCATAATTGTTAAGATTTTTTTCTAAAATATGGAAACTAAAGCAAATTTCTAAGTCTCAAACTGGAATACAACGTTGTTTTGTTACGAATCAACAGATAATATCTTTTAACTTTCCCAGCAATTTTCTAAAATTGAAGAGTTTATTTTCTGATGATTATGATCTATCATTTGGATTAAAAAAATGAAATCTTTGAGGGAGAAGAGAAGTGAAGATAAGAAAATAAATCCTTAGAGATTGAAAAAAAATGCAGATATATCGGCAAAGCCTGTTCTCAATGTTGATAGAAGGTTCAGTAGAGGTATACACATAAGATATTGTCAGCTTTATTTTTCAGACCTAATCTAGAGTGTACATGTGTGTAATGCACACTACACCATGCATAGAAGTATGAATCCTGTGAAGCTCTGATACTCCAAAATTGCTGAGGTATCGGTGTCCGAAGCATATCCAACACTGATATGTGTCTGATATTCCATGATATTCCAAAATAGCTAAAGTAACGTATCCTGAATTTTAAACTCTCATGTATCTCCGTATTGTATCAAGCTTCTAGGCTTCATAGATGCTATCTAATGTGAGAGCTGATTATTGATTTTATGGATGATGTTATCTTGCAAATTTGCTAGTCAAATCATATATCTGCAAAATATTTTACCATCATACCATGCTCTCCCAATGCAAAAATAAATTTAAATGGAAATATTCTAACTAGAGCATGGGGTTAATATCAAAGTCTTTCAGATTCTAGCGAGGTTTGATAAACCATTCCATTTAATCATAAAATGCTGAGTTGGTTACAATGATAAAGCTCAGTGCTATAAATAGCCCGAGCTTCTAACAAACTACTCCCTCCGTCTCATAATAAGTGTCTCATTTGAGCAATGCGCGGTTTTTAAGAAAATTATTGGATGTATTGGGTTTACTGAAAAAGTTAATGTAGTTTACTAGAATACCCTTATTAATTATAATTAATAGAGTAGTTGAATAAAGTGAAAGTTAATAAATAGGCGTATAGTAGTGGAAAATAATAATAATTGATGCATTGGAATTGTAAATGGACAATTATTTTGAGACAAGGAAAAAATGCAAATGAGACACTTATTATGAGACGGAGGGAGTACGAGTCTTGCTGATCAAACTTTCTAAGCAACCAATAAGCAAGTGACAGATGTCACAGTACAAGAAGAATAAGTGACAACTGTCACTGTACAAACAGAATGAAAACTAACTAGTTAGAACAGAACAAAGAAAGAATAGAACTAGAGGTATTTATATCTCAGACAGACAAAACTATTGTTTCTACTTAAGTTCATACAAATAAAAAATTCAAATGCATATACAGGATGCAGCAAAGGGAAGTTGTTCCTTCCAAAAAGAAGGCCTGGCTAGGAAAGTTTACCTTTGGAAAACTCATAGTGATAGGAACTATAAGAAGAGCAAGAACCCTAGAGATATTTTTCTTCTTTTCAGAAATAGGAATTCCTTCCGTTCCTTTTTGCACATCACACTGAAGAACAACATAAAATTTGTTCGTCTTAATTGGAAATCAAATATAACAGGTAAACCATAAGACCAATCTTGTCCTCTCAATTTTAAATTGTTTTTTTCCAGATGAAGTGACTGGTTTTAGTGAACACTAAATAAAATTTAAAAGAAAAATGTACGACCAAACAAACATTTAGATATCAAAAAAAAAAAAAAAACTAGTAAGATAATTGAAAAGTTGAAAGTAAAGTTTCTGGAGATGAAGTGCACACCTCTACTATTACTAAGTATGACAGTGCAGTTAAAACTGGTAAAATGTATAAGGCATCTGGAGTTGTCAGATCAGTAAACCAGAAAGCTCCACCATGTTTGAATGATGGCATTTTTTCAGCCATGTTTGCTATCTGTCATTAAAGAAAATATAATAAAATTGTGATGGATAGAAACAATATTAAGGCTCAATAGATCCTACAATTAGGGAGAATATCAAAGCAAAAATTAGCTTACCGCAAGAAAAAAAGTTATGAAGACAGAACAATTAATAAAGGATCCCGTGAAGTGCAGATATGGATGCACACCTTTTCTGCATCAATAAAGACAGATTAATTAATTAATTAATTAATAAAGGATCCCGTTAAGTACATAAATCGATTCACACCATATCTGCGTCAATGAACCCAGCAAGAGAAAATGATCTCTAATGAAACAAAAGATCCATGAAGTTTGATTTATTACTTAAAATAAAGGTTCCTTAGAGCCATAGACCAATTACATCACACATTCTAAAATACTAATCATAATGAATTTTCATACAACTATTGTGGTCACAACTGAAACCAAAAGAAATTGTTAAAAAATATCTAATTCATTTGACTGTTTACAGAAGCACAATCTTAAGTTTAATGAAAACAGCAGAATCAAAATGAAGCAATAATATTAGCGACACTGAATATTAAAAATAACGATTAAAGTTATGGCCATCACAAGTCACCAAAGGTTACTCCAATGTATTAGAAACTCTAGTGTGGATTCAAAGATCCATAGTAACTCATTTTTATTAATTGAAATTGGTTACAAAAGTAGTTAAAACACTTACTTTAGTTACTTATATAGGAGCGAAGTGACCTGCTGTAGCAAGTGGCTGTAAGATGAACTGACGGAAGTCAGTCATCATCAGAACAGTTGTCTTAACTAACTCTACGAGTTGGTTATGTTAACAGCTTCTAAACAATAACAGCCCACATTTTGTTATAACTAACTTGATAGTTAGTTATGCAAGGGTTAGGTGATATTCTCAAATACCACCTTCAAGCTCAAGGAAGCTGAGCAAAATTAGTTGGGGCAGTCACATTGAGCTTGGGTTTCAAGTCCAAAAATTATGAGGAGGATAATGGTTTAATGAGAACATCTGCCCACTGACTGGTCCTAGGAATGTGAACAACATTGAGTTGTTTAGCTAGATTTTTTTCCCTGACAAAGAACAAGTTTATCTCCATATGTTTGGTCCTTGCAAGAAGTATGAGATTATTATATTGTCACAGAATATGGCAGGAAACTTGCAAGTGACACTGAGTTCAGTCAAAAGCTTCTGAACCCAAAGCAGTTCAATAGTGACATGGGTTAGGCTTCTATACTGGATCTAGCCACAACTTCTTGCTTTTTAGACCACCAAGAAATAAAGTTAGAGGCAAAATGAATGACAGCTCTGTGAAACATGAAAAGTATCATAAAATTGTGTGTTCCTTCCTGTATTATTCCTCTCTCTATATATATAGTGTCCACAATCTATTTTCATAATTACAAAAATCCTAAAATAATTACATAATTATAGCTAATAATATTTTGTAATAATGAGGAAATCATGTCACTATTCTGCCAATAATAACCAATATTCTGTAATCAATTCCATTGACATCCCCCGTCAAATTGATGTTGGTAAATCTATCAACATCAATTTGCTAACAAGAAAATTATGACGCTGACGTGTCAAAGATTTGGTGAATACGTCTGCAATTTGAACAGAAGTGGAGACATGAGGTAGAGTGATAATTCTACGATCGTAAGCTTCCCGGATGGAGTGACAATCAACTTCTATGTGTTTCGTCCGCTCATGGAAAACAGGATTTGCTGCAATTTGTATGGCACTTGTATTGTCAGCATGCAACGGAGTTGGTTGTGTTTGTGAAATATCAATCTCTGAAAGAAGACCGCGCAACCAAATAATCTCAAAGCATGCTGCAGACATGGCGCGATATTCTGATTCAGTGGATGACTTGGAGAAAGAGTCTTGTTTCTTGCATTTCCATGAAATTGGTGCATTGCCTAAAAACATACACCAGCCAGTAGTTGATTTCCCAGGACATCCAGCATCGCTGTAGGCTTGGAGTTGTGGAGATGCACCTACAGGAAAGAATATACCACGATCGGAGGTGCCGATGAGGTATCTAATAATACAGTGGACTGCTGAAAGATGCAAGTGTCGAGGAGATTGCATGAATTTGCTTACTGTGTGGACAGCAAACGAGATGTCTGGTCGTGTAATTGTTAGGTAGATAAGACTTCCCACAAGTTTTCTATAAACAGTCGGGTCTTGTAAAAGGTCACCTTCATTCCGTCGATATTTCACATTTACTTCCATGGGGTTGTCAACCGTAGTTGCATTAGCAAGACCAGCGAGCTTAATCAGATCATGAACATATTTGTGTTGGGTAACAAAAATGCCTTTTTGTTGATACTGCACTTCTAAGCCCAAGAAGTAAGTTAATTGGCCAAGATCTTTCATGTGAAAAGTGGACTGCAAGAATTTCTTGATTGTTGAGATAGACTCTTGACCAGATCCAGTGACTACAATGTCATCCACATATACAAGGAGTAACACAATTCCCTTGGATGTCTTTTGCATAAAAAGGGAGGGATCATACTGACTTTGTGTGAATGAAAAGCCAAGGAGTGTTGTTCGAAATTTTTCAAACCATACTCTTGGGGCCTGTTTCAATCCATATAAAGAACGCTTCAATTTGCAAACAGCATTAGACGATGGACAAGGCATACCTGTAGGGAGTTTGATGTAAACTTCTTCTTTGAGGTCACCATGTAGAAACGCATTCTTTACATCCATCTGGTGTAGGTGCCAAGATTTGGATGCTGCAATGGCAAGAATAATGCGCACGGTAGTCATCTTGGCCACAGGTGCAAAAGTCTCCTCATAGTCAAGACCAATTCGTGCTTATTTCCAAGAACAACCAGCCTAGCCTTGTAACGATCTATTGATCCATCTGAACGAAGCTTTATAGTGAACACAAATTTACTGCCAAGAGGTTTAACAGATGGAGGACAAGAAACAACATCCCATGTCTGATTTTCTTCTAGTGCTAGAAGTTCTGCTTCAATAGCTTCTCACCATGAGTTATGCTCCATGGCCTGCTTATAGGAAGAAGGAATAGGAACAGATGCTAAAGTAGCTATTAAAGACAAATAGGAAGAAAAACCATATTTTTCCGGCGGTTTACCAACGCAAGTACTGCGGCGTACGGGAGCTGGTTCTGGAATAAGTACTGGATCAACAGTCAGAGATTGATCAACAGGGGGCCTAGAATTGGGTAGAACAGTCGAACGTCTTTGGTAAACCAATAGAGGTTTAGGTGTTGATTCTCCTGCAGAAACATTAGAAAACAATGGCAAAAATAGACTTACATGAAGAAGGGAGAATATCTTGATGAGTTGCAAAAAAATATAGATCTTCTTGGAATATGACATTTCTAGAAACCCGAATCCTACGTAGATTAGGATCATAGCATAGAAAACCTTTTTGGTTGGTTGAGTAACCAAGAAAAGCACATTTAACAGATTGAGCTGTGAGCTTAGTGCATTCTTGTGGGAGGAGATGAACATAACACACACACAACCAAAAGTGCGTAGATTGGAATAAATGGGTGTGTGACCAAAAAGTCGTGAGAAAGGAGAATTATTATTTAAAGATTGAGACGGTAACCGATTAATAAGGTGGGCAGCCGTGGAGAGTGCTTCACACCAAAATCGTGGTGGCACAAAGGATTCCAACATGAGAGTACGAACGACATTAAGATGTTGATTTTTTCTTTCAGCTACCCCGTTTTGTTGAGGTGTGGAAGGACATGACCTCTGAGATAAAATACCATTGACCTGCAAGAAATCTTGGAATAAATGAGATGTGTATTCCCCCATTGTCAGAGCGTAGGATTTTGATTTTGGAAGAAAATTGAGTTTGGACATAAGCTAGAAATTTTTTGAAAGCAGAAAATGCTTCATTTTTAGAGCGCAAAAAATAGACCCATGTGAAACGACTATAGTCATCAATAAAAGTGATAAAGTATTTGTAATTCGCATGAGATATAACAGGTGATATCCCCCATAAATCACTATGAATCATATCAAAAGGTTGATTTATATTTGATTGATGGATCGGAAAGGATAGAACTTTACTTTTACCAAGTTTACAAGAATTGCAATCAAATTGAGCATCACTAAAAGAAGGGGAATTTTTATTACCAAGAACACCAAATTTCACTAAGTCATAAAGTACATATGAATTTGGGTGACCGAGACACTTATGCCATATTTGAAAATCAACAGTAGCAGAATTACAAGAAACCAAATGTAATAAAGAGCATGGAGACAAAGATAAATAGCAGAATTACAAGAAACCAAATGTAATAAAGAGCATGGAGACAAAGATAAATAAAGAGGAAAAAGACGTCCAACTTTAGGCCCCTTCGCGATCAGTTAGTGTTGATCCTGCACAAGACAACCAGATTTTGAGAATTCAACTCGGCAATTATTATCAACTAATTGTCCGACAGAAATAAGATTACTAGTGAGACTAGGGGAAACATAAACATTGGTTAAAGATGAGGAAATATCACCAATTTCTGTGATAGGTAAATTATTCCCATCAGCAGTGTGAATTTGAAGATCACACGAATATCTTGTAACGTTTGTAAGAGTATCGACACTGTTGGTCATATGATTGGAGGCCCCAGAGTCAAAATACCAAGGAGAACACGAATAAGAAGGTTTACCTGAAAATCCTAAAGCAGAAAAAGTTGAAAGTATCATTTGTTGAACCATTTCAGGAGTCATGTTCTGGACATTGGTGGAAGCAACCTGATCCATACAACCAATGGTAGAAGAGGAACCAACAGCGGCAGTAAAAGCAGGTACAATTTTCTTAGGTGGTCTTATAGGGCATTCCTTAATGATGTGACCACCTTTTTTGCAGTAGTTACAGAACTTGTTAGGACAGTGTGAAGCAAAATGTCCAAGTCCTTTGCAGCAGAAACATCGGACAGCACTCATCATATCTCGTCCTCTAGGCTTGCCTTGTACAGCGTATGCAACTGGAATAGAAGACGATTTATGTTGTTCCATTGTTGTTTGAGTCAGGAGGCGTTGTTCTTCACGAAGAAGCTCATTAAAGCATGCATCCAAGGTGGGGACAGTAGCTCTATTCATGAGGTTGGACCGGATACCTTCAAAATCAGATCTCAATTTCATAAGAAATTGATCTCTTTGAGTGGTTTCATGAACTTTTCTCACTACATTTTGATCGGTAGTTGACAAATCTCCATAGACAATGTTAGTGTATTCAGCCCAAAGATTGATAAAATGAGAATAAAATTCAGAAATTGAGAGACTATCCTGTTGAGAAATGGCAATGTCCTGTTCTAGCTGGAATCTACGAGCCGTGTTATTTTGGCTGTATACCTTCTTTAGATAGGCCCGCATCTTTGTTGCAGTGTTAAATGGCCGAAGATTGAGAACAATGGTAGAATCAACAGAGCCTATGATCCATGCCATGACTTGAGCATCTTTGACTACCCACTTGGCATGTTCTTCCTTCTGCTTCTCTTTGTCAGGAGTAGGTTTGGTGCCGTCAACATGACCCCAAAGATCCTTACCAGTGACAAATATCTGGAACTGAAATGTCCAAGCTGAGTAGTTCTTGTCATTCAGACGAATGAACAAAATATCATATTTGTCATACTTTTCGGTAGACATGAGGACGAGAAAAATGACAAGAAAGTACAAGAAACTAGATCTGGACAGACTTGAGAAAGACAAGAGACTAAGACTGAACTAGGGTAAGATCGAAACCTAGACTGATACCATGTGAAACATGAAAAAGTATCATAAAATTGTGTGTTCTTTCCTGTATTATTCCTCTCTATATATATAGTGGATACAATCTATTTTCATGATTACAGAAATCCTAAAATAATTACATAATTGTAGCTAATAATATTTTGTAATAATGAGGAAATCATGTCATTATTCTACCAATAATAATCAATATTCTGTAATCAATTCCAGTGACAAGCTCCTGAGATGCTTCTTTTGACATCTGGATCGATGCCCAATCAGCATCACAATAAACATGCAATGATGGAGCTTGAGTGATAGGTGCAAGATATAGGTGAACTTTGTGGTCAAGAGCGCCTTAGAGGTATCTTAATATCCTCTTGACCGCAACCCAATGAGACTCATAGGGATGAGACATAAATTGGCAAACATTGTTGATAGAGAATGAATCTCTGGTCTTGTAATAGTGGCATATTGAAAAACCCCAACAGCAAAACAAATCTATAAATATAAGGATCATCCAAAGAGTTAGGGCCGTGTTTGCTGAGTTTGCTTGTAAACTGTATAGGTGTGGTATAAAAGCTTGACCTAACTCATCCTTATAATACCGGCTTGAAAGGTGAGTAGTGTCATTTTATATAAACTCTTTTCAAATTGTATGGACTTAGAATCTTCCGAATACACCCCTTCATGCCCAACAGACAGTGGGCGGTCCATGATTCGATTGATAGGCACTCATCCTTATAAAACCGGTTTATAAAAAAAGAGGTGTCACTCTGTATAAACTCTTTCAAGGCTCCATCTCTAATCAATGTGGGACTTGGAATCTTGCCAATATACCCCCTCACGTCCAACACTCTTTTGAGTTTGGTGTGTGGATATTAACGGTGGGCGACCCATGATCCGATATATAGGTTTTGATACCATATTAGAGTTTGACCTAACCCATTCTTACAAAACTGGTTTATAAGATGAAGAGTGTCATTCCTATATAAACTTTTTTCAAGCTATATAGACTTCAGATCTTCCCAATATGTGGAAACTAGACTAGAGTCCAGCATGTGAATCCTAGTAAGTAAATCTTTGAGATACTTGTACTTACTTGGACTGAGTTAGTAGTAAGGAGCCATTAGGCATGTGTTTCACTTCAATACTCAAAAAAATATTCTAAAACACCCCGAGAGAAATGGCTTTATTAGTTAAGTAATGAGTTTATTTGTTAAGTAATGAGTTGGTGTATGACTTCAAATAAAGGAGAGTAGTTTGTAGGCGTTCAAACTAGGAGTCTCTTTCTGAGGTCATATAATACCTTATTCAGCTTGCACGACAAGGAGGTGTTGATATTTATAAATATACAGTTCCGTAGGGCTTTTCAAAATACACGATTTATTCAAATGTTTCTTAGTCTCTCGTATTCTAACATGGTAAAGACACCCTTCATTGTGCTTTACCCAATTGACCCATTGTCTTCCGATAAGAAATTTTTGGCAAACCGTAGACACCCTTCACTGTGCTTTACCCAATTGACCCATTGTCTTCCCATAAGAAATTTTTGACAAACTGTGTCTTAGAGTATCCCTAACTAATATATAATATTCTAACACTCCCTTTCAAGTTTACTAAATTTAAAGCTTGTTACAAATTAACCTTGAAAATACTAGATCAAATCAAGCAAACTAATATCATAATCAACGGGGAGAGAAACCAATAAGAAGAACTATCGTAGAGAAGAACAACAACCATAGAGGGATTAGGTTGTTTCGCCAGTGTTGACAGATATGGAGATGACATCAGAGATAACGTCGGAAGTGACGCCAAAGATGACGCTAGAAGTGATGTCGGAGATGATGCCGGAATTGACATTGGAAGTGGCGTTGGAAGCGATGTCGGAAATGACGCAGTGTAGCCGAAGGGAAAAACCAACAGAAGGAGCATCCAAAGAAAGGCAGAAAACCAAAGAAAGGAAGCTCCGGAGTCAGGTACCAAGAGCTTGTAGGTGGAGGAGTGTTGTTGAAAACAAGTGCACTGGGTTGGTTGCCAAACATAGAAGGTGGACAAGCATTAAACTGAGGCTTGATCCAAGTATTAGAAGGTTGAAGAGGCATGTGAGGGGAGCCAAAAGCTGCATTTCCATAGCCATAAGCTTGGCCAAAGGATGAACCAGAAAATTGAGTGGTAGGTTAAGGTTCAAAACATTTATTGAACCGATGCCAACATGTAAGAGCAATATGACCAAAATCGATGCAAACCTAACACTGAATATTGAAATTATGTCCTCCTCTTCCTTTGCCACCAAGTGAACTAGAACCTCCTCTAAAGGAGTTGAACTCAGGTTTAGTTGATTGTGGTGGAAGTGGATCACGCGAGAGGAGACTAGTCAGAATTATTTGTGATGGTAGGTGAAGATGAATAGTGAGTTAGTTGATTGTGGTGGAAGTGGATCACGCGAATTAGGAGACTAGTCAGAATTATTTGTGATGGTAGGTGAAGATGAATTGTGAGTTAGGCTCAGTGAATCAACATCTGTTATGGTTTGTTTCTTGAACTTTTCCAACCAAAGTTCCCGAGCAAGATGCAGAACTTCTAACTTCATCTAAATCCTAACAATAAATGTGCCTTCAGTTATTGTGACTAAGGGTACAAATTCAGATGGTAAACCTTCCAAGTAACATCAATATGATGACCATGAGGAATAGGGTCACCAATC
This sequence comes from Vicia sativa, assembly GCA_021764765.1. Lineage (NCBI taxonomy): Eukaryota > Viridiplantae > Streptophyta > Magnoliopsida > Fabales > Fabaceae > Vicia > Vicia sativa. The sequence goes on along the minus strand of CM038795.1, from coordinate 56,995,208 downwards.
AAAACAAGAGCATCAACAGTATTACGAATATGGAGGAGATAGTCTCGTGCAGTTGGATTGACGAGCGTGTTGGATCGGAGCTCGACACAGAGGTGTCGCACCTTGGCGCAAGTTTGTTTGTGAAAATTGGCAAAAAGACGATCCCAAAGCTCATGAGTATTAAGTGCAACCAAGAATATGTGTGAGAATCTCATTTGATAGCGTTGACTGAAGCCAAGAAAATAACATTTGATCACATGTGCGAAAAGTTAAAGGTTTGGATTGAGTTTCGCTGCATGGCAATCTTCGTCTGTGAGGAATTTGATAGGAACACGAGAACAAACTACAATTCGGTTAGATTGTGAACATTGACGTATGGTTCAACTTGTTAAAGCCAGAGATGGTGGTTTTCTTTTGTCAATTTCTCTGAAATTTTTAGAGAGTGGAGTGCAAGGAAGATGAGTACGCTTCTGTTGATATTTGTAAATAGTGTTAAGAATATTTGTATATAGAATAGTCCCACATCGACTATATCATGTAATTAGTTATAATATCTCTATATATAATAAAGTCTCCGTAGTGCTTTTCAAAACACACGGTTTATTCAAATGTCTCTTAGTCTCTCATATTTCAACATGGTATCTAGAGCCTAACAAGAGGCAATCTTAATTCGTGCTTTCCCGGTAGACCCACTGTCTATCGGCGCCAAGTTTTTTTTTCTTCGGTAACCGTGCTTCATCTCCGGTTCCCGACTTCAACCGCGGCCGCACCCTTTCGCCGTTGATTTTTTTTTTTTTCTGAAATTCCCATTGCTGATTCATCTCGGATCTACGTTTTCTGATCACTTCTATTCCCGTCTACGGAACCCATGGCTAATCCTCCAAGGGTGAGGCCCTATTTTCAAGTTATATCACTACTCCTCTTGCCGTTGACAAATTGGATGGTACTAACTATGATTCTTGGGCTTCCGATGTCAAGTTATGGCTCCGGGGACAAGCCTATGAAGATCATCTTACTACGAAGGTTGAGTCGGTGGCTGCCACTGATAGTGCTCGTTGGAAGAAAATTGATGCCCAACTCTGCAGTCTCATTAAGTCGACCATTAGTCCATCCTTAAAATGGATCTTTCGTTCTCATGAGACTTGCGAATCTGTTTGGGCGCAGGCTAAGATCCTTTATACCAATGACACACAACGCTTATATGGAGTGTGTCAAAATTTGCAGAATATTATTTCCCCTCGTCGCTTGGATGGTTCTATGGCCGAATACTTGGGCCGTGTTCAAGGTCTCCTTCATGATTTCAATGAATTGTTACCCCCAGCTGCCACCACTGCTAAGGAGCTTGAGCAACGCCGATCCTTCTTCATGCTTCTAGCTCTGTATGGCTTACCTCCAGAGTATTCGTCTATTCGCGATCAGATATTGGGATCTCCTACAATCCCCACTCTGGATACTCCATGGTCTACCTTGCTGCGTGTCCCAGCAAAATCACCTTTTGAAGGCGGAGTGCCACCCACACCAGTTGATTGATCTGCTTTGGTTTCTCAGGGAGGTAATCGTGCTCCGAGTGGTGATCGTGGCCACTTCGGTGGACAAAGCCTCGTCCTAAATGTGATCATTGTCATAAGCTTGGCCATACTATTGATCGGTGTTATGCTTTACATGGATGTCCCCCTCCTCGGACCGCCCACGTTGCCCAGACTGCTCCACCTCCACAGGCTGCTACTCCAACTGATTCTGCCACCTCATCTGCTATCTTTAACGACTTTATCAAGTGGTATGAGGAGCGCCAGGCCGCTAGTTCCACTGCTTCTGTTGCGCACACGGGTAATTCTTTTGTTGGTCTTTCTCACTCCACATCCCATGGCCCATGGATCCTTGATTCAGGCGCCACTGATCACATTACCGGTAATAAATCTCTTTTTTCTTCATTTTCTACCGTTTATTACCCTTTGTCACATTAGCAAATGGCTCCCAAACTCAATCTCGTGGTCCGGTACTATCCACCTTTTCCATCACTCTCCATTACTAATGTCCTTTATGTACCCGGGTCTCCGTTTAACTTATTGTCTCTAAGTCGTTTGACTCGATCTCTTGATTGTACTATCTCATTTACCAAAGATTCTTTTTCTTGCAGGACCGGAGTTCGAGACGGATGATTGGCACCGGATGTGAGTCTAATGGTCTTTATCTTCTTCAACCATCCGCATACGCGGTTACGTGGTGGACTCTCCTCTCCTGGTTCATGCTCAGTTAGGACATCCAAGTCTTGCAAAGTTACAAAAGTTGGTGCCTAACCTCTCCAGATTATCTACGCTATCTTGTGAGTCTTGTCAATTAGGAAAACATGTTCGTAGTTCTTTTCCGAGTCGTGTCAATCGTCGCTCTAAGTCTCCGTTTGCTCTAGTTCATTCGGACGTTTGGGGTCCTAGTCGCACTGTTTCCTCTTTAGGGTCTAAGTATTTTGTTACTTTCATTGATGATTATTCTCGACGTACTTGGTTATTTTTAATGGAAAATCGATCTGAGTTATTTGCTATTTTTCAAAAATTTTATCATGAAATCAAAAATCAGTTTGGTATTTCTATTAGTACTTTGCACAATGACAATGCTCGAGAATATTTATCTACTCAATTTCAAACTTTCATGGCTACTAACGGCATGCTTCACCAAACATCTTGTGCTCACACACCTCAACAAAGCGGGTCGCGAGCGTAAAATAGACACTTAGTTGAAACCACTAGGACACTCTTACTTCACAATAATGTTCCTCAACGTTTTGGGGTGATGCTGTCCTTACGACTTGTTATCTCATAAATAGGATGCCATCATCTCCCTCAATCGGATCCTCACTCTATCCTATTTCCTCACCAGTCTCTTCACCCCTTACAACCTAGAGTCTTTGGGTCTACATGCTTTGTCCATAATGTTAGTCCTGGGCTAGACAAACTCTCAGCTCGTTCTCATAAGTGTGTGTTCTTAGGCTACACAAGATCCCAAAAGGGATATAAATGTTACTCCTCGTCTCTTAGTCGATATTTCGTCTCTGCTGATGTCACATTCTTTGAGTCACTCCCTTACTTTCCGACGCCTACAGGGTCTGAGTCCCCATCACCCATGTTTTCCTCATCTCCCACTATTGCCCCACCAACGGTAGTTCCGTTTGTCAGCCAACCCACCTCCGTCAGCTCCTTTGCAGGTTTACCGACCACGACCACCTCCATTACCATCAGCTGATGCAGAAATCACCATAGACTCTCCTCCGGATCCAACTCCTTCGTCCCCTCCGGCCCTGCCCCCCGAGACTAATCTCCCAATTGCACTTCGCAAAGGTATACGTTCCACTCGTAATCCATCTCCTCATTATGTTAACTTGTCTTATCACCGTTTGTCGTCTTTGCATTATGCTTGTATTTCCTCTTTGTCTTCTGTGTCTATTCCTAAGACTGTAGGTGATGCTTTATCTCACCCTGGCTGGAAACAAGCTATGCTTGATGAGATGTGTGCTCTTCAGAACAGTGGCACGTGGGACCTTGTTCCTCTTCCTCTTGGAAAATCTGTTGTAGGTTGCAGGTGGGTTTTCACAGTTAAAGTTGGGCCTGATGGACAAGTTGATCGTCTCAAGGCACGTTTAGTGGCCAAAGGTTATACACAGGTGTTTGGCTTGGATTATGGTGACACCTTCTCCGTGGCTAAAATGGCCTCGGTTCGACTATTCTCTCCATGGCGTATTCGCCATCGCCCCTTACCACTTGACATCAAGAACGCATTCCTCCATGGTGATCTGAGTGAGGAAGTTTATATGGAGCAACCTCCTGGATTTGTTGCTCAGGGGGAGTCTTCTGGACTAGTTTGCCGTCTTCGGAAGTCTTTGTATGGTCTTAAACAATCTCCTAGGGCTTGGTTTGGAAGATTTAGCTCTGTTATTCAACAGTTTGGTATGACGCGATGTGAGGTTGATCACTCAGTGTTTTATCGTCACTCAGCTGTTGGGTGTATTTATTTGATTGTGTATGTGGATGACATCGTCATTACAGGTAATGATCATAATGGAATCACACAGGTAAAACAACATCTTTGTCATCATTTCCAGACAAAAGACCTTGGCGCTTCTTTTGGGCATAGAGGTTGCCCAATCCAAACAGGATTGTGATTTCACAAAGGAAATATGCTATGGATATTTTGGAGGAGACAGACTCTTAAATGCCAAGTCATTGACACTCGATGGATCCCAATGCTAAACTTATGCCACTGGGGAGCCCTCTCCGATCTGGAAAATATAGAAGATTAGTTGGAAAACGAATTACCTCATGGATATTTCATTTCCCGTTAGTGTGGTAAGTCAATTTCTTAACTCTCCTTGTGAAGGGCATTGGGAAGCTGTGATTCGCATCTTAAAATATATTAAAGGAGCTCCAGGAAAAGGCCTACTCTATGAAGACAAGGGACACACTCGAGTTGTAGGATACTCAGACGCAGATTGGGCAGGTTCTCCTTCTGATAGGAGATCCACCTCAAGTTATTGTGTGTTCTTGGGTGGTAACTTAATTTCCTGGAAGAGTAAGAAACAAAATGTAGTGGCAAGGTCAAGTGCGGAAGCAGAATATCGAGCCATGGCAACCGCAACCTGTGAGCTTATATGGCTCAAACAGTTGCTTCACGACCTGAGATTTGGGGACGTTTTACAGATGACACTTATTTGTGACAATCAGCTCTACACATTGCCTCAAATCCAGTATTCCATGAGAGAACCAAACACATTGAGATTGATTGTCATTTCATCAGAGAGAAGATTTTATCTGGAGATATCAGCACTAGTTTTGTCAATTCAAACGATCAGTTAGCTGATGTTTTTACTAAGCCTTTGAGAAGTCCTCGAATTAATTATATTTGTAACAAGCTTGGTGCATATGACATATATGCTCCAGCTTGAGGGGGAGTGTTGATATTTGTAAATAGTGTTAAGAATATTTGTATATAGAATAGTCCCACATCGACTATATCATGTAATTAGTTATAATATCTCTATATATAATAAAGTCTCCGTAGTGCTTTTCAAAACACACGGTTTATTCAAATGTCTCTTAGTCTCTCATATTTCAACAGCTTCTAAAGAAGCTTGTGAATTAAGTGACACATCGGAACCTTGCAACTTAAGTATGGTGGAGGAGGCGGTGGGGGAGTGAGATCAACCACGGATCGGTGTTCAGCTAACTGAAATCATATTAGAAACTATAGTGTGGATTCTTAGATCCAAAGTAACTGATTTTCATTGATTGAAATTGGCTACAAAAGTAGTTACAACACTTGCATGTATATGAGCAAAATGTGACCTGCTGTAGCAGGTGGCTGGCTATGTAATAAACAGACAGATGTCAGTAACCAGAAGAGTTGTCATAACTAACTTATAGTTAGTTATGCAAAGTTTTAGGAGAGATTCTCAAATTTATTACCGAATGTAGTATTTACATTAAATTTAGAGATCAATAATGACTACTAGCTTGTGATCAAAAAAATAATGACTACTAGCATTTGCTCCACAAAAAAAAAATGACTACTAGCAGTTATGCATTAAACAAACTATGAAACTGCTTACTCTCTGAGTCGCTCTATTTGCGGCCTCTGAGTTTCAATAATAGCCTTTAAAGCAACCTCTCGATCCAATGTCTGAAAAATAGATCTTGTTGTGACTTGAGTGAAATTTTCTTTGATATAACAATGTATAACATGCATGTACGAAAATCAAAAACAAAATACATTTCATTGCTCCAATATGACAAAGAACCCATTTCATATTTAGATTATTTCATAGACAAATCAGTTATTTACTGAAAATCATTTTTAGTGGATTTTGTTGAAGTTGTTAGTTTTAGATTAAAAAAAATGAAGCAATAAATTATAGCTAATATTTGGATATTGTTCTTATGCAAAAAACTAAATACTAATCCTAAGTATTAGGACACAAGACTCCTAATCCTAAATAAAATTATGAAAGAAATCATGATATTAACTAAGTAATATAAAACTAATCCTATGTGATAAACTAAGATACTCAATGATTAGACACCAGTCAAAAAAGATAAACTAGAATACTCTAAAATTAATAAGTGTTATGAGTTCCACATTTAATGAGATCTGGTCTAACAATGTGTTTATAAGTAGGGATAATCTTCACCTTACAAGTCGGTTTTGTAAGGTTCAATTAGGTCCAACCTACACACAATATGGTATCTAGTCCTGGCCATTAGGGGAGTGTTAAGAGTTCCAAATTTTATGAGATAGGGCACTACAATTTATTTATAAGTGGGAGTAATTCTCACCCAAAAAGTCGTCTTTGTAAGGCTGAAATAGGCCCAAACTCTAACATGGTACGAAAACCTATCCAAGATTTGTTTGACCACCTCTTATCAGATTCCCGCTATCGGGTCACTTAGGTTATGCTCCAGATATCCAATCATGAATGTTATGTTGTGTGTTACAAGTTCTGCATTAACACACTACGTCAAGATTATACATGTAGTGAGATTCTGCCTCTTCTGAAGACAGCCCATTCTCACCAACTTTTTATCACTCTTCTTCATCTCATTGGTTGACTACTGGACATACACTCTTACCATCTATCAATGACTCTTATCTCCAAAATGTCAATTTTCACCAATGTCTCATTGATTCCAAGAATCCATTATCTCTCGCCTCTATTGATCCATCTTTTGATCCTATACGGTCCTGGCATCTAATTCCTTCTACATCATACACATGGTCTCCAACCTCTCCTAAGATTGATTTCTTGTGCATAGAGATTTCTTCCGCCACAGTGGGTTTGTTCTTGGTTTTCAAATGAACAATAATTTCTTTGATTTAATTAACTGCAGATTGCAACTCATTCATCTTGACTGTAGTTTAAGTGCATCCAGCTTGGCTGGGGTTTTGCTATAGCTAAAAGCTCCGATGTTGCCACCTGTCTTTCCGAAGCAAGGAGTGGCATCTTATTTCGGACCAATTGATTAGGATCCCAAGATTTTAAATGAAAAGATAAACTTTTTATTGAATGATTGAGAAAGGATAAAAAAGAATAGGAGAGAAATCTCTCCTCTAACTACTCTATTCACATATGTTTACAATACTTAATAAAGATCACTCGTCTTGTATTTTTCTATATATACAAATAACCTTATAACAATCTCAACTAACTAGTCTAACAACTCTTAACTACTCAAATTAGTCATGATTCTATATCCAATCAGGGAGAACTAGGCTTTCTAACTCTTAGCAGGTTACTACCAGTTACATTTCTCCATTTCTCTATTGTATTTCCTATATTCCTTTGTAACTTATCGCTACCATAAAACAATTCCTGGCGTTTAATCAATAAAATCAGAGGAATTATTAAGTTATATGAGTAATTTTTTACATATTCCATAGAGGAATAGCATAGGTCTAATAACAATATCAACCAAGTTTTATCCCACTAAGTGAGATCGGCTACATGGATCAAATTACCCATAATGTTCTACCTAAGAGACTAAGACCATGTTTCTTCTTTAATCTCTAAATCTTTTTTAATAGTTTCCCTTATAATTTTTCTAAGTCTTCCTCTACCTCTACTTGTTTGACTCTTCTGCATCTGATCTACTCTTCTTACAATAGAATCTACAGGTTTTCTCTCTACGTGTCTAAATCACTTAAACTTATTTTCTACAATCTTTTCTGCTATAGGAATAGCTTATGTCCAAGAGGAATAAAATAGAAAGTCATGTTGCTTGTAGAATACATGTTTTACTTCCACCGTTAACATGGAGCATTCAAATGACTTGCCAACAGTAGATACAAGAATTCAATTACCAATCTGAGAAGTCAATACACAAATGGAAAACAAACATGCCCCTGCAACAATGGAGGGCTTCTCAATTATGGGTTGTCTATGAACCACAAGGATTGGGTTGGGTTCCTATCATATTCCATCTGCTCCTCTTGCACAAGAGAACTTAGTCACTCATTATGAATGGAGAAAATAAGACTACTCAAGCGGAATTATTTATTTTGATCCCTTTGGTTTACCGACAACATCGATCATCAGATTAGACACTTTACTGGTGAACAGTCAAAAAAATTCCCAGAAAAAAAATGCAAACTAAAATTTCAAGATATAAGACAATAGAACTTGTGAGGCTCCTCATGCTTAACTTACATACATAACAATATATATCAAAACATTATATTGAATATTACTGATTAAATGACTTGATGAACTATAGCACTATTACCTTCATATCTATTTGTTTCTTCATCTCTTTCGTCCTCTCTTTAACCTGAAGCGTAAAAAGCTGCAATACCATGAAACAGTAAGCTTTGGTAATAACAAGATAGATAGGGATATTGAAAAGTGCATTATCAAATATACAACAAGCTTCAGGACCTTCATTCAAAGGGGCAAAAAATGAAGGAACAAAGTGGTGAAGTGAGTGAATAAACCCTACAATCCATGTCAGGGACATCGTATTTTAAAATGGAAAAAAAAAACAAGGGGGAAATCTCACCCCAAATATCTAATTAGTATACAATCAAAACAGAATAACAAAAGAGGAAGGGGCAAGTAATAGTCATTGGCATTACTTTATTCTAGCGAGAAACAAGTCAAAAGCAAAGTAGCAGAACATACTGCAAGCCTAGAAGTGTCCTTGAGTTGATATAGTAAGATTGGAATAGTTGCGAGTCGAATCAAGAGAGTTGTTATAGCTATGTCTGCCCACCTGATACAAAGGAGCAAAAAAGTGAAAAGTTCCTTTCAAAATTCATGTAACATTTTAACACATGTTTGGTTCTCAGTGAAAAAAAATTGATTTTGAGTGAATTGATTCGTCAAAAGTGGGTTGAATTAAAGTGATTTATGTTTGAATAATTTTATGCAAAATTAATTAACCAATAAAAATTTCAATGTAAAAATCACATTTAAACTCAAAAGCTACAAATTCCAACTTATCAATTTTGGATCCAGAATGAATTCTACTTAATTCAAAAATCATTCCAAAATCAATTCTACACCTCTAGAATTGTGTTTGCCTCCTCCAAAAGCTAAACCAAACATACACTAAATCTTTTAAGAGCAATGTAGCTAGCAAATTCTCAAAACCCTAAATTTCCATTCAACTAAAAAAGGTCATTATCAATAATGAATAGCAAGTGAAACTCACCAATTTAGTCCAGTGTAGGAATGCACAGCATCGATAAGGTACTGCGCGGCTTGTATAGGCAAATAAGAATCAGCAGCAGCAATAGCAACTTCACTAACAACTGGAGCCTGAGAAGCTACAGCCTCCACGGAGGTATCAATAAGAACATCAGCTACATCAGTCATTGCAGTAATCTTATCTAAATCGCGATCGATTGTCGACATATTTCGACAGAAATTATAGCCAGCAAATGGAGAAAACCCCGTTGATCCATTAAGAGAGCTTGTTTGAATAAAAGTATGAATTCGTGTTGAACTAGATTTTTCATCGCGTTTCCGTTCATCGCTGTGATGGAGAATATAGGTGAAAGAAGGGTGGCATTTACGATCAATGAGTTTTCCTCTTTGCAAGAGGCAACGTCGATAAGCCATTGAAGTTCTGTGAAACCATATTGCGTAAACAAATTACAATGATGGATAAAGAGAGATGGAAAATGCGAAAGAGGTGAATGAAAAGAGGAAAACCTGTATGCAACTGAATTTTGAATTTTAGGGAGAATCTCTGGTAAACGAGTAATGCTAGTGGAAGGTTCAGTGAGGTTATGAGAAGCTCGGAGAACAATGGAGGGGTGATAGAATATTTGGAGGTTTTAACTTCACACCTCCGACTTAGAATCTAACACTCCGTATTTTGGTAATCTTAAAAATGACACTCTCAAAATGGAATTAAAAAATTTGGTAGGACGTGTGAAATTTTTGGTATGCAATCAAATTTCGAGGTGAAAAGTTAAAGTCTTAGATCTTTACTTTAGAGGTATTTTTATAAGTTGTTCATATATTAATTAGTGTGAACACATTTTTGTCTACTCTGTTCTGTTGAATATAGTATTTAAGATCTTGGAATTTCTATTGGTTACTTTGTCAACATCTTCATTCCAAGCTTCTTCAAGTTTGATTGCGTCTCTTTCAACCCTTTAGAACAGTTTTCCAAACTTTGATGTCCATAGCTTTCAGAAATGCTATCATACAAACTTTTCACCTGTCATAATTAGAACCATCCAATACTAGTGGTTTGTTGTTATTACCTCCTTCTTTCTCCATAGTGTCAGAAAATATATCTCTGAATCTCACACAGTAACCAGAATAGGGTACCCGCTCTTGATGTCAATTGAAATTCTTGCACGCACACAACAGAAGTCAAGACTGATGTCTTTAACAACACATAATGTCACAACAGATGTTATGGATCTGCTAACAGAACAACAAACAATAACACAGCAGAAAGATAACTTGCAGAAACAGAAAGAACACAATGATATGTTAATCCAATTTGGTGCTAACTTGCATACTTTGGGGGCTACCAAGCCAGGAAAGAAATTCATTATTAGTAGTATTTGTTTTAAGCTAAACTAGTCCCAAACTTACAACTTTGCGCCTAATCCCTACCAAGTGCAACTTCTACCTATGAGAACTCGACATCCCATTTCCAATCACTGCAATGATAAAAGACATATCTCAATCACAGGGATTGTCTATAAACAGGTCACAGTCACAGCAACCTGAACAATAAAAATAGGAAAATCCCACTTCCAAAAAACTAAATACTTAGTCTTGCTTAATAGCTTCGTCCAAGAATAATACTCAACTCTTAATTCACAACTTCGAGTGAGAACAATAACTTGATGAACAAACAACAATCAATTAACTCAAATGTAGCAGAGATACATGAGGAACAAACAAACAAAACAAAACAGAAATTTATGTGAAGAACCCTCAGATCCAAGACTGAAAAAATGGCTTCTCCTTATTTTTCTAAGTTCTTAATCCTATTAGATCTAGGTAGTTTCTTTATATTTCTCAGCTATCCAGGGGTCTTGCATCTGCGCTCAAATATTTCTTGGTGTACACGCTGAGGGTTGCACCAATCAGTGCAGGAAAACTCCATGATTCTTGGAACAAAACATAATGTTTTTTAATTAGTCTTAATCAATCAATTATAAGAAAATATGCAGAGCTCGAGATATTATTTGTTCCAGATATAACATATTTGACCTGCTATAAATTAGTGAGATATAAACATATTAACTCTCCCTGAATCAATATTTTAGAGAGAAAAAAATTATGTCAATCCACAAAACATGGTACTAACAGGAAGCTTGATGACAATAATGAACTTATAATTCTGGTAGGATATCATAAAACTGGTACATATAGGTTATTCAATCCAATTAATGAGAAGATTGTATTGAGTCGAGATATTGTGATTGATGAAAATTCTGCATGGGATTGAAATTCTAATGATGCAATTAACAAATCATTGATAAGCTATAAATTCGACGAAGAAACTAATAAAGTTGAAGTCGAAGAAATTGCTAACATTCTAATCGAAGTTGAAGCAATTGCAGACATTCTAGACAATGTCGAAGTCGAAGAGGATGTGGCTAGAACAAACCAAAGACCTCAACGAACTAGTGTTCTTCCAGCAAGACTTTGAGATTATGAAGTGACTGGTGATGATGAAGTAGCACCAGATGGAAAATTAGTTCATTTTGCTTTACTTGCAAATGTTGAATCAACTATAACGAAGCTTTGAAGATTAACCAGTGGAAGTTAGCCATAGTCAAAGAGTTACATGCAATAGAAAGAAACAACACATGAGAGTTAGTCGAAATTCTAGCACATATAAAAGCTATCAAAGTAAAGTGAGTGTTCAAGTTGAAACATAATGTTGATGGATCGATAGCAAGACATAAAGCAAGATTAGTAGCTCGAGGTTTTTTTCAAAGAGCAAGACTCGACTACTCTAAAGTATTTGCTCAAGTAGCAAGATTTGAGACTGTTCGACTAGTGGTAGCATTGGCATGTAACTAAATATGGTATATATTTCATTTAGATGTGAAATCAATATTTCTGAGCGGTCCTTTAGACGAGGAGGTATATGTCACACAGTCTCCTAGGTTTGTGATTCATAAAGAAGCGAGTAAAGTATATAAGTTGCACAAAGTGCTCTATGGTCTCAAGAAGATTCCTAGGGCATGGAACAAGAAAATCTACTCGTACTTAGCCAAATTAGGATTTGTAAAATACAAATCTAAGTATGGTGTCTATGTTCAAGTTATAGCACGAGATATAACAATCATTTGCTTATATATTGATGACTTGCTAGTAATTGAAAATAGCTTGGAGAACTTGTCGAAGTTCAAAGAGCCGATGATGAAGGAATTTGAAATGTCGCATCTAGAAAAATTGTCTTATTTTTTAGGCATGGAATTTCAAATGTCGAAGTAGGGTATGGTGTTAAATCAAAGAAAGTATGTCAAAGAAATTCAGAATGAATGATTCGAATCTTGCATCCTCATGTGTCGAACCAAACTTGAAGTTGGAGAAGCGTGGAGATGAAGACAAAGTCGATGTAAATTTATTTAAACAAATTGTGGGATCTCTGAAATATGTGTGCAACAGTTGACCTGATATAGGCTTCACAGTCGTATTAGTGAGCATATTCATGGGTGAACCAAGAGTGTCACACATGAAGGTTTCAATAAAAATTCTAAGATACATAGAACAATATATTTTGGAATTCTATTTCGACAAAATTCTGAGGCAAAGAAGTAATAGTTAATTGTTTTTCAGATATTGATTGGTGTGGAGATAAGGAAGATCGATGAAGCATGACTAGATATTTATTTCAAGTATTTGGTGCTCCAATCTCATGGTGTTCGAATAAGCAACATGTGGTGGCATTGCCATCGTGTGAAGCTGAATATATAGCAGGATCATATGTTGCATGTCAAGCAATTTGGATCAGATTTGTACTTAAAGAAATGGAGGTCGAAGTGAAGAAATCTCTAGTGTTGCAAATCGACAACAAGTCAACCATAACTTTGGCAAAGACTACAATTCTGCATGGAAGAAGTAAACATATCAAAGATAGGTTTCACTTCTTGAGGGGAAAGGTAAATCGAGGTGTACTTGAAGTTAAGCATTGCTCAAGTGAAGCATAATAAACCGACATCTTCAACAAAGGATTAAAGATTGACAGATTCCTGAATTTGAGAAAGAAATTAGAAATAGTTCAGATCGACTATGATTAGCATATGTCCGACAACTTGGATTATGGGGGTATGTTGAAATATTAGATTTGATTTAATATTTAAGCATAATCAAAATTGTGTAAGCATGAGCCCAATTAGGGTTGTATATAAATACTCATAGTGTGTATCCTTGTTTTGTACAATACAATTCAAGTGAATAATATAATCATTATTTTCTTATTATTTTCTTTTTCTCTCCTCATTAAAAGTGTTTCACGCGCTAACAAAAATAAGGGTTGGGTTGGATTGGATGAATGGATCCACGTATTGACTTCGAGCACACATTTAAATTAATTTCAGTTGTATATCTTTGAATTTTATTTTCAAAAAAATAGAATTTAGTGTGTTCGAATATGATCTCTTTTAATGGCAGTTATTGTAGACAGTTGAAATAAGAGACGTTTCTATAGCTTATGTAGCGGTAGATAAAAACAACTAAAAATCATTGATTTTGTATTTAGATGTACTAGTTAAAGATCTATAAGATGTACAACAAATAGGGTAAGCATTCATCTCAGATCAATAAGTGGTATAGCACTTATAAATTCAGACTGACAATTCTTAGTTGTGATATTAGTTCATTTATAGCAGCGGATGGATTTAGGAGTCTTTGTGCGAGCCGTATGCGGTGAGAGTCGCACGTACGGTAACGAGGGGGGTTCGCGTCTATACGTGTAGTGTGGTGGTTGGGCCTACCCACCCTATTTGTTCAATGATCTATGGGTCTACTGGAGCTACCCACTTCGATCAATTAGCCAAGATTTTGAAATTCATTTTTATTTTAGGAATTGGTGTCTGCAACTCAAAACATCAATAAGCATGTTGAGAAAAGGTGTTGGGTCAAGAATTTATATGGCAATTGGAGAAAGAAGTTTGAAAGAGGTTTTGTGGATGACTGCTAGGGCCATAACTCTACCAGTATGAGAAAAGGCAATGCAAAGAATGAGGGAGTTGAATGAGAAGGTTTGAAAAGATTTGATGGAAGTACCTATTGCATTATAGAGGTCTCATTTTTAAAACTATACAGTGTGATGTACAAGTTAACACTTCGTGTGCCACATTTAAAGAGAAATATTGTAAGTATCGAGACAAGTTGATTATCACACTCCAAAAAAAATTGATCACATATATAGATTCAATCTCTAACATTTTGTCCTCAAAAAGAGAGTTTCATATTCATATTTAAAATTCTAGTAGAGTAGATATAGTGGTCACAAGGATGAGTACCACTATTGCCACAACAGCCATTGGAATACCAGGAACTTGTTCAAACTGAGCACAAAAATAAAGTACAAAGTTCATCCATGTCAGTTGAAAACAATCTTCGAGCCATCCCTCCTGTTCATCAATGGATCGCAAAGGGGATGTCATACCCAAGATCACGAGATCATACCAATTAAAATACAACTTTAGATGACAATAAAACAATGAGAGAGATGGTACCAAGGATTTCATAAATAAATAAATACAAGATAGTTGTGCTTGTATCCCAGGGGTTTAAATCCTTCATGTATTTTGCAAGTACATACCATGAATAAGTAAATAAATACAAGAAAATGTTATTAACAAAACTAAATGTATAAATTACATGTTAACAAAAAGCCTTAGCTTCTGCAGCAAAATTGATCACATGTTTTTATTCCCTCTCCCCTATTAAATATAAATGTTTAATTTCCCCTCAATCCGGGGATAATAATAATAATACAGTATGACAAAAATCTAAGCATGTTTGCTAATATGTTTTATAGCACAATTAAGGAACTAGTAAATTTAATCACTTCTTGCTTTTCTTTCTTCCTTTTACTTGTTTCTCTAAGCTTCTAAGCCTTTGACTGATTACAGCAGAAGAAGAAATCTTTTTATTTGGCTGTTTGGATGAATCAACTGGAAATGAGCTTTGACCATTTGCTATTGACGCCGCTTGTTTTAGTGCTGGAAATATTGAGAAGGGAGATTTTGGAGAGCTGATGGGTTCTGGAGGAGGCAAATCAGGAATACCTAAAGTTTTCTTTACACCGGGGACTCTAAGCACTGCAAGATGGTGAAACAAAACCAAATTTCAGCATATTGAAATGGTAAATAATTACAATGTGATATGGCAAATGAGAATTTTGAAGTTCCTTACTCATTCCATATGAAAGTGAAAACAAATTTGACGTAATCCAGTAACAAAATATAGCCTGCAAAATTGTACATGAACACAACTTCATATTACATCAAATGACAAATAAAAGCAGCAGTAGTTATAAGAAAATAGGCAACATACCTTTGGAAAACTCATGGTGAAAGGAACTGAAAGAAGAGCAAGAATTCTTGAGAAATTTTTCATGGTGGCAGCCATAGGATTTCCTTCCAGTCCTTCTTGCATATTACACTAAAATAAAATAAAAACGAAATGTACAACCACACACATTCAGACAAGAACTCAAAAAGTCAATCTACAAGGATAATTGAAAAGTTGTGAAGTCTCTGGAAATGAAGTACTCGCCTCTACTACTAGTAAAAATGACAATGCAGTTATAACTGGAAAAACGTATAAGGCGTCTGGAGTTGTGAGATCAGTGAACCAGAAAGCTCCGCCATGTTTGAATGATGGCATTTTTTCAGACATGTTTGTTATCTGCCATTAAAGAAAGTAAAATAAAATTGTGAGTGGATAGAAATAATATTAAGGCTCATCAGATTCTACATTTTGAGGGAACATCAAAACAAAAGTCAGCTTACCGCAAGGAAAAAACTAATGAAGACAGGACCTTGAATAAAGAGTCCCTTCATTGGCGTAAATGGAGTCACACCATATCTAATGAAACAAAAGAATCATGAAGTTTTATTTACTATTTAAAATATCGGTTACTTGAGCCACAGACCAATTACATCACACTTTCTTAAATACTAACCATAATGAATCTTCATATGACTATTGTGATCACAATTGTAACTAGAAGAAATGTTTAAATATCTGATTCATTATTTGACTGTTTAGAAAAGCAACATTTTCATTTTAATGAAAACAGCATAATTAAAATGAGGCCAATATTAGTATGACACTGAGTATTAAAAGTTATATTTAAGTTATGGCCATCACAAGTCACCACAAAGATTACTTCAGTGATACATTGTATCACATCACCGAATGTAGTATTTACATTAAATTTGGAGATCAATCATAGCTATTTGCATTTTGCGGTTATGCATTAAACAAACTGTGAAACTGCTTACTCTTTGAATAGCTTTGACATCTCCTTCTGACCTTCAGCAACAGCCTCGGGATCCATTGTCTGAAAAATTGATTTTATTGTGACTAGAGAGAATTTGTCTTTTACTATACGTACATGTAAGAAAATCTAAAACAAAAAATTCCATTGCTCCAATATGACAAAGAACCCATTTCTTATAGATTATTTCATAGACAAGTCACTTATTTTACCTGAAAAATCATTTTTAAGGATTTTGTTGAAGTTGTTAGTTTCAGATAAATAAGAGAAAAAATAAGAGCATTAAATTATTGCTAATATATGTATGTTGAACTGATACAAATGACTAAACACCAATCCCTAACTATAAGGACAAAAGACTCATAATCCTAAATAAATAGGAAAATCATGATATTAAGAAGTAATGTAAAACTAATTCTAGGTGATAAACTAAGATACTCTAGGATTAGACATAGATCATAGAAGATAAACTAGGATATTCTAAACTTAATAACTCTCTAAGAGTTCCACATTTGATGATATATGCCCTGACAATTTGTTTATAAGTGGGGTGGGTGGGGTAGCTTAACTGTGCTAGTTGAGCTAAATTGATGTAAGTTGTTGGTTCAGAGTTCGATCCTTAACAACAGCATTTCATTGTATTTTCTCATAATGCAATAATGTAAACAAGTTGTAGATACTTATAAATCAACAACTTTTAAAATAAGTGGAGGTTATCTTCACCTTATAAAACCGATTCTATAAAGTCAGTTAGGCCCAACCCAAACTCTAATATAGTATCAAAGTTTATCCAAGAATAACTGAACCACATCCTATCGGGTTACATCTCAAGCCACTCAGATCATACTCTAGATGTCCAATCCTAGGCGTGAAGGGTGTTTGTAAGAGTTCCTCACCTTACAACTAGGTTTTGTAAGTTTGAGTTAGACCCAAACTTGAACTCTAATATGGATTTAAATCTCTACACCAAGGTTAATAATGATATACACTTAACAAGTGAACTGTAAAAAAAATCCATAAAAAATATGCAAACTAAAAATTTAAAATATAAGACGATAGAACTTGTGAGGCTCATGTTGCTTAACTTACATAACAATATATAGTTAAACATTATATCTAATATTACTTGTTAAATGACTTGATGAACTTGAGCACCATTACCTGTCTATCAATTTTTTCCTTTATCTCTTCTAAGCGAGGCCTCATAAGCTGCAATACACATGAAACAGTAAGCTTAATAAAATAGATAGGGTATATTAAAAAAAAGTGCATTATCAAATATACATAATGCTTTACAACCTTCATTCAAAAGCACAAAAAATGAAGGAACAAAATGGTGAAGTGAGTGAATAATAAACCCTACAACCCATATCAGGGATATCGTATTTCAAAAATGGAAAGAGAAGCAAAAGGGAAATTTCACTCCAAACATCTAACTAGTATCCTGTTGAAATA
The DNA here is from genome assembly GCA_021764765.1 of Vicia sativa. Taxonomy (NCBI): domain Eukaryota; kingdom Viridiplantae; phylum Streptophyta; class Magnoliopsida; order Fabales; family Fabaceae; genus Vicia; species Vicia sativa. Next base: position 56,977,296 of record CM038795.1, on the reverse strand, counting down.
GAATACCAAAGGAGAAATGGGCAAGTAAAGTAATAGTCATTGGCATTACTACATTTTAGCAAGAAAGGAGTATGAAAGTAAAGCAACACAACATACAGTAAGCTTAGAAGTGGCTTTGAGTTGATTTATTAAGAGTGGAATAGTTGCACTTCGAATCACGAGAGTTGTTAGAACTATGGATGCCCACCTGATACAAAATTCATGGGCCATTAAATTCTTTAGGAGTTAGGAATTAACAAGTCTTTAAAGAACAATGTAGCTAGCATAGTCTCAAAAACTCTATATTTCCATTCACCTTATAAAGGTCATAAAATAAGCCAAGACTCCAATTTGTATATTCTTAAGGGAAAATCATTACAAAGCACGAGCACATACACAGAAACCAGACACAACGACATGTAGGACACTAACACACTTATTTCTGATTAATAGCAAGTGAAACTCACCAATTTAGCCCGGTGAAAGAATGCATTGCATCTATAACATACTGCAATGCTTGTACAGGCAAATAAGAATCAGCAGCAGCAATAGCAACTTCACTAACAACTGGAGCCTGAGAAACAACAGCCTCCATGTTGGTATCAATAAGAACATCAGCTACATCGGTCATAGCAGTAATCTTATCTAAATCGCGATCCACCGTCGACATATTTCGACAGAAACTATATCCAGCGAAAGGAGAAAAGTTTTTATACTGAGAGGATGAGTAAAAACCCGTTGATCCATTAAGAGAGCTTCCAAAGGATCTTGACTGAACAAAACTAGTGATTCCTGTTGAACAAGGTTTTTGGTCTGGTAGGTCACGCTTCTCTTCGCCGCTATGGATAACGTAGGTGAAAGACGGGTGGAACTTTCGGTCTATGAGGTTTCCTCTTTGCAAGAGGCAACGTCTATAAGCCATTGATTTGTTTGAAAATTTCTATGAAACAACGTTACCTGAATGAATTAGAAAGATGTGGAAGAAGAGAGGAAAATTTGGAAGAGATGAATGAATAGAGAGAAAACCTGGACAGCTGACGAGGAACTCGCCTGCTTTTTCCGGCGAGATTCTGGTTTTTACGGCTGCTGATGTGAGTTCAGTACGCTGGCAACGTTTTAGGGTTTTAATTAATTAATTACGGCAAGTTTTTTTTACACTCTTGTCTTGTCTTCTATTTTTTAACTCTCTTGTCTTGTTTGTTAATCAAGTAATGTAAAAAATTAGAAGCTTGGTATGCTTTGATGTTTTGACATGAAAGGTAATCTTTGGATCGATCGAAAGGGATGGAGCAGAATGAAATGGTATCATGTTCTATTATTTAGTTTTATAAAAAATGAATGGAATAGAATGGAACATGAAGAAATTCGTTCCATCCGATACTATTATTTTAATTTATTTTTCATTCCACCTAAATTGGGGTGTATTCAATGGAATGAAATAAATTAGAAACATAAATACAAATTTGTCCTTCAAATTTTCACTTCCATTATATTAATGTTTTTGAAGTAAAGGACAAAAATGGATTAAAAAAATTATAATGTTTTCCGCTCCGTTCAATTTTTAAACAATGGAATAGAATATTAATTCCACTTCATCCTAAAATATCCAAACAATGGAATGGAGCTTGTGTTCCGTTCTATTTCGTTTCGTTCTATTCCGTTCTATTCCGCTCTACTCCGTTCCGTTAGTTTTAAGTTATCCAAATATACTCGAAGGGAGTTTAATTAGGTGTTTGAGGTGAACAATCAGAAAAAAAATTATTTTGTTTTTCTTATCTGATATCAACCTATTAATTATATTGATATACTCTTACATAAATGTTCTTTTGCTTTTAAAAAACAAGTCAACAAAATTAGATGAGAATTTCTTCACCTAGTTACTGGGATTCTTCTCTACTATTGGTAAAAAAATTTAAAATACCCTCAAAATTCATAGTGCACTTACGAATTCACCATAAACATATATTTTTTAGTTTTGTAACACGATGGAAGAACTGACTTTTTGTTTTGCGTTTTATCGCAAATGTTGCGGATAGCAAGAGTCTCCACCGACTTTTATTTTATCCAATAAAGGAAAGGTGAAAAGAACAGGAAAGACCTTTCAACGATTCTGAGTACGGGAGTAATTATGAAAAGGGAAGGTATTAACACCCTTTCCATCCGTAGTTATCTACGAGCTCTTAATTGCTTAGCTCACTTTTGAAAATTTGCTTTCTGTGTATGTGTGATTTGGAAAGTATTCGAAAAGTATTTCTCTTTGATTTCGTAATGATTCTTGTATCAGTCCTCAAGAATGTATACGAAGTGTTTGGAAATATTTGTTTGGAAAAATGTAAAGCTTTGTAATGATTCTCGTTGGAATGTATACAAAGTGTTTGTTTGAAAAATAATTTTGAAAAGAATGTGAGGTGTGAAAAGTATTTTGATTTGATTGGAGCAAGCAATTTAGAGTCTTATTACCTACTCAGAAAGGTCGTTCTTGTTATTTTCCTTCTCCTTTAGGATAACGCTATCCATACCATTAGTTTGTAGGTAACTTTATCAGTTGAATGTGAAGGGACGGGCGTAGGTTCATCGTATGGTCTTCGAAGGCAACATTGTAAGGATACCTTAGCATTTTCATAGGGACGATCATCACTTATTCGTAGGCAACAACCGAGGGACGAGATCATATATTCGTAGGCAACATCGAGGGTCATCGAGGTTCGAGGGACTATGATCTTTGTGATGATTTTGAATCGAGAGACTTTTGCTAATGGTACCCCTACGTTCGAGTGACATGACCATGTTTATCCGAAAGACAACAAGAGAGGATACCCTAAAGGTGTAAGTGTAAAATAGTGATTCAATTCAGATATGTTATCTTTGAATTAGAGTTATCTAACAGTTGATTTTAATCTTGCCATACAGTCCTATTTGCCATAGATCTAAGCAGTGAATATTTGCAGAAAAGTAAAGTTGCGGAAAGTAAAAGTCCTACACTATTACATGGCTTTGGGGCAATTACATTATTGGAGGTGCGAAAAAGTAAATGTGCAAGAAAAGTAAATCTACGCTATTACAAAAATAACCTTGCGACCTATACATCAATTTCTAGAATTTAAAATGCGAAATAAATAAATAGATAATAGAAAAAATATTCGAAGTGTTAGGAAAATGTTAGAAACCTAATTAGTATAAGAAAAATATTTTTGTGTTTTTTGGAAATCGATTTTGATTAGAAAAACCTAATTCTAAGTTAATTTAAAATTAATTAACAAAAATAATTTAAATGTGAAGAAAAATCAAATGTTTTTTTATGTTAAAAATTAAATAAAGGTTTTTGAAACCTAAATCTAAAATCAAAACATTTTTTAGGGTTTTAGAAAATAGTTTTTAATTGTTTGAAAAGAGATTAAATTAGTTTAAAAAATAAGAAAATAGAAAAATGCAAGTAAAACAAGTGGTAAAAATTAGAATGGCCCTGGAGAGTGTTGAACCCAGGACCTTAAAGTCATTGGTCTAAAATTAGACCATTGCGCCACCTGCATGTGTTGTAAATAACACGCCTCCAATTGTATGTATATGTTACCTGTGAAAATCAAAAATATTGAAAAAAAGTTGCAAAAGTCAGGGATCGAACCCACGTCTTGAGAGACAAAGAGGACTAGCACGCGCATGGTTAACCACTGGGGTGGTGATACATCCATTAACTTTGACACATTCATAAATATATATGGGAAATTGCTTTCTAAAATCAAGCAACCAAAGCCAAACGCGCGTTGGGGACCAGGATATTTGAACCAACCAATCAAAGCACTCCACACAAGCCCTCGCCAGGGTCAACAAAGTCAGAGACGCCAGAGCCAAGCTCTGGTCGTCTTCTCTGATCCTGTAAAAAATCAAAACTGCCAAAATAGCAAAAATAAATGGAATATAAGGACCCTATCCCCCTAATTGAAGGGTTGCGAGTTCAATGGTGATGTTCTTATGGCCTGAAAGTTCCTGTATCCAGGGTTTCGAAGCTTGCAAATAGTTATGCCCTTACAATGGCATGATATGATTTAAGCCTCAAAGCTTACATCTAAAACGTCAGACGTGTTCTACAAGGATCCTGAACATGAACAAACACATCAAATATGTTAAGAATGCATGGAAATTTAAATCGATTTCAATAATACCTTACCAACCGGTGCAACTTCGTGAGGATGATTATGGGCACGATTTTGCTTGCCTAAGGACTTGGATCAATTGCTGGAAAGCTCAGGAGGATGAATTGATCCTTGGAATTAAATGAAAGCGGATGAAGGACTGCTTTTGATCGTGCCCTAAAACTTTGATTTTTTTGAAAGCTTAGGGTTTGTGTAAGAGAGCAGCAATTTGTGTTCTTCTCATCTGATATTGTTGTGTATATATAGAGGAACAATTTAGGTCAAACTTTGTGAAGAAAATATATTGCCTTTAATGAAAAATATTTGATTTATATTTTGCACCAAAAGCTTCCTTTTTTGTTCAATCACATGTTAATCAGTCCCATGCGTTTTTCTCCAGCTTGCAATGTGTTTCTTGGACCTCAAGACACACAAATAGCAAGCCTAACACGCCATGCACCTTATCTTACATTTTATTTTATTTAAAATTGAATTTAAATTATTTAATTCAAAAATAAATTAAATAAATGAAAGTAGGGCGTGTAATTGGACTTAGAGGTCATGGACCGCGTTTGAAACAAGTTTAAACCATAAAAACTTAGGCCCATTTAGAAGAAATTCAAAATTGACCAATGTTTTCTTCATGCACTTCTTCAAAATTTTCAAACTTGCACAAACCATATCTTGCTCAATTTTTATCATTTAGGAATGTTCTTGGACTTTTTAGAAAGATTAAGATGTCCTATAAATTATACTTTTGGTTTCATCTTCATTGAAGCTTCCATGCTCATGTACACTTCTTTGGGAAAAGATGACTTTTTGTTGACTTTCAGAAGGACCTATAATGTCTTGACCTATAACTCTCAAATGAAGCATTTTGGGGAAAAGCTTGTGAGATACAAAGTTGTAGAGAATTGAATTCCCTTCAAAATGAGATTTGGTAGAAAAATTTGCGAGGAAGTATGTGAAAGTTATGTCTGGTCAAAGTTCTGTGGACTTTCCCTTAAGAAACCCTAATTTAAAAAACTTTTGACTTTTGATCATTCTTTGAATTTTCTTAATGAATCATGATCAACCCTTGATAAAATGATGAATGTGACTTCAAAATATTAATGTTGACCAAAAATGACGAAGTTCGACTGTATGTTGACCACAATTGACTTTTTGTCCAATATAAATGATTTTCAACCATCTGAGCAATTGACTAAGCAAACTTGAGCTGCGAGGCTTGAAACTTGACATGGTGACACCTTGATACATATGAGGAGTCATGATGCTCTCTCGAGGCAATATAAACCATCCTTGACTTGAAATAATCAAAACACTAGTTGTGAGTTGATTGCTTATGAGTGGATTCATCTGGTCAACCCTTGAGGAACTCTTAAGTATAGAGATGTGTATTGACTTGAAAAATATGAGGGAAATTTTGGGGTATAACACCCACGTCACGTATTGCATGACGCTCTTCCCAAGATATTTTCTTGCGCCACTTAAATATCTTTTTATGAAGTTTTCTCAGAGTCAAATATCAAACCACTTCCTCCTATATTTTCTCCACATACTGAGTCAAGCAAGGAATCCCACTTCTTCCTATATTTTCTCAACAAGAAGTTTTGAGAGGCGAAGATAAATAGATGGCATTTGATAGCAAAAATCCTCACTCCCCTCTTCTCTTCAGTCCAGATTTTAATTCATAGTTCTTAGGCAGTTTTCATTCACGATGTAAACGAAATAGTTCTCCACATCGGGGACTATTCCTAATATAGTCTTAGGATTTATTTCTGCATTAATTTACATTTTGGATTTAAGTCAACCAGTTTATTAAAAATTTTGTTTCCGATTAATTACAGTTTCATTTACTTTTACAACAATCTACTTTCCTGCTTTTATTTTCTGTCATTTATATTTATGCTTAATCTTTCAGCTATTCTTATCATTTCAAGCCGTTATTCTGCTCCGGTAATAAATACTATGTCTGGCTAAACCGTTTAGATATTGGTATGTAAGTTAATCAAACTAAAAGGATCCGAAATAAATTGGCCAAGTTATATTTTATCTTAAATTACTTTTTCTGGTTTTAGTATTCAATTATAATTCAAAAGAGTTTGTTACGAGAGTAAAAACAGACAAAGGTTAAAAATCAACAGAGCGGAAGTTTGAGGTTTTTATCCGGACAGTGAATACTAAACATTATTTTTTAATACAGCGGAAGCGCTTTAAAACTAATTAGATTCTATTTATTTTCAAAAAGTCTTTTTAAATTCGACGGGGCAGCGGAAGCGTACGTTAGGGTCTAATAGCAAAACCTGAATCAATAGAACGGGAGTTTGAGATAAGGGCTTTTAAATAAATATTGTCTACTGAAAAAGGGAATTTCTATTATTTAGAAAAATGGCCAATAAACCTTCAGATCACCTAGGTTAGATGAATTACATATCGATATCTGCCTTATTAATATTTCACTTAGATTTAAGTTTTAGCACCCTTAGTTTCCCATAAATCAATTAATCATTAGCCTTAGCTTTACACAGTAGCATTAGATAACGATAAGTTTGATTTTTGGTCTCTGTGGGTTCGATATCTTTTAAAACTACGCGATACGACTGTGCACTTGCACTCACGAATCTTATAGACTCTTAAGGTCACAATCAATATCATTGTCACACCATCATATTATCATAATCATCATGTCATCATCAAAGTAATCACATCATCATAACATCATAAGTACTTAACATCAACTAATCATCATATCATCTTAGAAAACGAGGCATCAAAGTATTATCAACATACCATCATACAAACAAAACATCAATGTAATTCAACACTGAGAAACTAACTATATCTCAGCTTAGTTATTGGGGAAATACTTCTTTTGTCTCATTTTATTCCATCTAACTAAAGTTTGTTACATTAACTACCCTAGACTTCGAACGATATCTCAATCAGAGTTATAAAATCCAAATTATGGCCCTTTTAATAACATTCAACACATCCAATCAAATCCGGACATCGTCATATCATTAAATCAACATTCATCACTAAACATAACTCAAGTCACAACAACATTAACATCATTTCATTTGTAATCATGTTTATCATCAAAATAACACATTCTAGTATAACAACACATAACAAGTCAATCTTATAAACACATAGGTATTGGAATAATGAAAAAGAACACTCATATAATCCAATCATAACATAGTTCATCTCGTTAACTTTCTAACGGTTTGAACGACGCATCAATCAGAGTTACGGTTCAAAAGTTATGGTTGTTTCAAAAATTTGTCAAAAATTGGACTTTCTTCGGGAATGTCCGCGTCGAACCTTGCGTTGACCGCTCACTGGTGCTTTGTGTTGACCGCTCCCTTGTTTTCGTCGACCTCTCCCCTGCTTTCTGTTTGCATCGACTATTTCCCTATTTGCGTCGACGCAAACTGATGTATGTTGAATTTTCTGCACTTTTCCTCTTGCGGTTTGAGGCCTTCCGGAACTCCAAATTTGATTCCATAAAAAGTTACGGTTTCAGAATTTGAAGTCCTATGATTCTATAACATTAGAAACAACCTATAAAAATTATTTAAAGGTCCTAACGTCATATATTCACCAAGGGTTCACTCATTCATTCATTAAACACATGATTTTTCATCAATTTCATCGATCTTCATCCAAGATAATCAAACAAACACAATCCTACAATTATCTAAATCTTAGATCAATTATAATAACAATGATAAATACCCATTACCTTAGATTCCTAGCTCTTGATCTTTCTCTTTGCAATCTCTACGATGATTCCCAAATTCCCCGTGCCCTAGCCTCTTCTTTCATCGTTCTTCCAAAAATACGATCATAACAAGTGAATGCACAAAACCCCAACTTATACCTTTTGTCATTCTTACCCCTTGGACCCCTATTATGTTATTTCATTCTTGCCTTCATTTACTCCACACAACATCACCATCATGTCCTCAACATCTCTACACAAAACATTATCTCCATTTTAATTTAAATAATAGTTCTAAATATTATTATTAAATATAATAAATCCCAAATAATTATTTAATTTCTAAATAATTATTAACTAATCAAAAATACTCTCATATATTTCTTATTCCAACACTACCCATAACATACTATCGCCAAAAACCACTATGCATCATATAAATCACAATAATTCCTAAATAATCACACATAACTAATTAAATAATTAATTATGATTTTTGGGATGTTACAATCTCAGCTGCGATCCGACACAGAAATCCTAATTGAAACTCGTAAGATCTCACGATCTTACTCTAGATATTGACAACCATGGCGAGAACTGTCCATTTAAAAGTCCCGCCAACATATGTGGAGAAAGAACCGTAAGTAGAAGCATAAAGGTGATATAACGCTATGTTTCACATCTTTTTCAAAAGTTATTTATGGTAAAGGATTTCATATGGGCTAAAAAGACCAACAAGTTCCTTGAGTAAATACTGCCAACCATTGTCCCACCGTCGATGGTAAGTTGCTCCTTCAAAATCCACTTTCTTCAAAAACTCTAGCAAAGCAAACAAACGAAAAAGGATAGAAAGGTTTCGAGGTATTACTTTGAAAGAAATGAACTCGAAAGCTTGCTCGTTGAACACTCCTCTAGAAGATCATGTGGCATAAATAGGTTGAAGAAATAAGTGGTCGAAGGATGTAACGAAGATAAAGAAAGTTGTAAACATAGAAGAATAATCCTCGAGATACACGAGCAACAAAAATGGGAGATTGTAAGTCCAAGGTTATCCATATATCTTACAACAAAGGTGACAGTATGATCCACAATACTAGATATTGAAAAGGGCAAACCACACCACCAACGATTGAGACCTTACTTAGATTGGTCAGAACACTCGAGTACTCTATTACAAGAAGACATCATTGTTATTAGTCATATGGCCACACATCGAGGTTCCTCTGCTAAATGTTAGTAATTACAAGGAAAGGCATGTACTACTCATGTTCCCAATATCAGCAACGTCCCATAGAAGCTCTTCCACTTCCTTTTGCTGGAAATTAGGTTAAAGACATGTATATCAAACCCTCGTTCTACTACTACAAGCAAGGGCTTAGAGATCAAATGTTCTAAGTCACTTGTAAGGCTCACAATAAAAGGTCCAATGTCAAACATTGCGAAAAAGACACACAAAACAAATGAAACATCAACCGAGTCGATGACACATAATTCCAACCTCTAGCACACTTCCCACTCTTGGATGTGATCGAACGATCACCCGTATAAGACATCGTCAGATCCTGTAAGACAATTTTAAGCGTTTGTCCTATATAAAACACGACACCACTTCATATACTAACTTATTCAAACACTCAAACTACTTTTCACTCATTGCTGATTCAAAAATTAAAATGTTAACATTACTTATCTATTTTCATTATGACAATTTAATCCACCACATCAAAACTCAAATTTTGTCAACATACACCTATTAGTAATTCTTGAATTAAACATAAATATTCTCTTTTCCAAGAAACTCATCACCTTTGGATCCCGATTGTAGTTACCAAACTCCACTTTTTTCTTTTGTTGGTACAAACGCAAACTCCACTTTTTTTATATGATAGCGCAAACTCCACTTTACCCAAGAGCACAATTACTTTTTATTATTATAGGATTGGAGCACGTACTTTTAAAAATTACCTAGTTTGATTTATATATATATATTTCTATAAATTACAATATTTAAATATTATTAAATTAATTAATTTTGAATATTTTCAATGCATTTTACATTTTAATTAACACTACCCGCTTGTTTAGTAGATAAATAAGACCTCTCTTATCTTTTAACATAGTACTGAGTTTTTGTTGCCTTTCATTGTGTTTTGTCTTTACTTTGCTTGTACTTTCTTGGAATTTGTTTGGACCAGGTTGTTGGTATGTAAAAATTGATTCATTAAAAAAAAAAAGAAGCTAAATCTATTATCTTTTGTGACTTTTATTTACTTATTTTCATTTGATTTTGTGAATAGATTGAAGTTGTGGATCTTGAGCTGATAGCTATGGCTTCATCTTTGTTACTGGCTGTGGTGTTTGTGTTTGATCTCATTGCTTTTGCTCTTGCTGTTGCTGCTGAACAAAGAAGAAGTACTGTGAGTCAGACACACTCTCTCTCTTTCTCTCTCACACACATATTGTCTGAACTTTTCCTTGATTAACTTGCTTGAATAGATTCTGTTTCAACTGTAGTACTAGTTTACAGATAGGACAGCACAATCATAAGTTGTTTCAACTTTCCTATTAAGCTCTTCAACATAGTACATGCAAACTTAGGTTTGAGATTAGACTTATACTACTCCATAAAATGTGTTGGTACCACTAATTTGTTTTTTGTAATAACAGGCCAATTTAGCACAGAATATTGAAGGAAGAAAGTATTGTCAATATGATTCAGACATTGCCACCGGCCTAGGTGTTGGGTCCCTCTTTATCCTTGTTGCCAGTCAAGTCATTATTATGGTTGTAACTAGATGCTTGTGCTGTGGGAAAGCCATGGCACCTAGTGGATCCAGATCATGGGCAATTTGTTTATTCATTACTGCCTGGTATATGTTTTACTTTTTTGAGATTCATTTCTATTCGTTCACCATGTAAATTTTGTTTACACATATATTGAATCATTTGTATCAACGACATCTCTGAACAAAAGTGTGTGTCCAGTGACTAACAGTGACCTGACGCCAACACATGTCATTACGTTCAATTTCTTTATTTTTTTCAAATTATTATTGATGTCGACATGTCACTATAGGTGTTATATCCGGCCACTTTGCCATATTAGTTTGTAAATTATCTCAATATTTGTGTCTGTTGTCTGTGTATGTGTCTTGATATGCGATGTTCATGATTTTCAGGTTGACATTTTTTGTTGCTGCTTCATGTCTTCTAGCTGGTTCAGTGAGGAATGCTTACCATACAAAGTATAGAGATCTAATGGGAGAGAGAGCACCTTCATGTGAAACCTTAAGGAAAGGAGTATTTGGAGCTGCAGCTGCTTTCATTGTTCTTACCGGCATAGTCTCTGAGCTTTATTATGTTAGTTTTTCAAAAGCTAATAATAGTGGAGTCCCTTCATATGCTAGGGACACAGGTGTGACAATGAGCAATTTGTAAACTTAATTAATGCAATGTGTCCCACTTTTAGAACTTGAGATTGGCTTACATGGATGTGAATTGTGTGAGTCTACTTGTGTAATTATGAAGCTAGTTTGAAAAAAAGCCCGTTTAGATTATGCATATGGTCTCTATATTTGGATTCCTTTGACTCTTTAATCATGTCACAATCGATGGTTTGCATCCTAAGACTGAGATTGAAGGGTAGGGTGGTTTATATTTCATTGTTGTTTTGACTTATAGAACATCTAATCTTATACTACCATTCTAGTATAACATATTAGGTATTTACCATAGTAATCATACTCATTTCAAGTTTTTGGAATTCCTATGTACATTTTAGTCACAATTCAACTCCGGCAAAACAAATTGGGTCCTATTTATCTATTTTTTGACGGTGATAAATATTTTATGATATCCTCTTTAGTCACGGTTTATCTATTTTTTAAAGGTGATAAATATTTTATGATACTCTCTTTAATTACGGTTTAACTGTAATGGATTTTAGATCTTGTGCGATATTCTATCTTATACGTCTTAAAAGACAATGTCTGACACTATTATTAACTTTCTATGAGATAGAGATATTGTTGTGCTGTTGTTTAGTGGTCCAAACCAACTTGGAACGTGACTCAACATATTCAATATTACTAGTTATAAATAGACCAGAGAAAAGCATGCGTATGAATCTGATCAAGATCATTGTGGCTACTTGTTAAGGTAGTGTTTGAATCCTCACATCACATGCATAAAGTACAAAGCTGCAATTGTTTACCAATGATACTTTTCAATTTATTGCTTTGTGGGGAAACTTTGTGACTTAAAAGAGCTCTACTAATATTGTATATTGGTCCATGGCTGCCTCTTCACTCATCAATAATACAAGAAACGACAATCACAGAACAACCCTTCAATATTTGGTGGTCCAAATGTACCTTACACTATTCACTATTCTATTTCAATTGAACTAATCCTCTATTTTGATCTATAACTCGCACACATATTTCGGATTTCGGTTTGAAGGTGTTTGGTGGTTTGATGTGTATCGATGTGAGTATCGTGTTTGAAGCACCGACACTCTAATAACAAAATCATTTCTCTTTTTTATGAAATGTGTCGACGTGTCAGTATCGCATCAAATGTTTTGGTACACTGACACTCAAATATCAAAAACATTTTTTTTCTTATGAATGGTGTCAACGTCTCAGCATCGTATTAGAATCATTTCTTTTTCTCTATTAATGATGTCAACGTATTAGTATCGCATCAGATATTCGTGTTTAGTATACCGACACTCCAATATAAAAAAATATTATTTCTCTTTATGAGTGGTGTTGTTGTGTTGATATTGTATCAGACGTCCGTATCTGATACACCAACATTTCAATATCAAAAACATTTTCTCTCTCTCTATGAATGATGTCAATGTGTCATATCCTATTAGATATTCGTGTCTGATACACTCTCTACAAATGATGTCGATGTGTCATATTCTATTAGATGTTCGTGTCTTATTCACCGACACTCCAATATCTAAAACATTATTTCTCTCAAAAAATAATGTGTGATACACCAACACTTCAATATCAAAAGCACTTTTTATGTTTATAAATGGTGTTGACGTGGACGGGTGATATCGTATCAAATGTATTCATATTTGGTACACCGATACTTCAATATCAAAAATATTTCTTCTCCTTAAAAATAGTGTCGACATGTAAGTATCGTATTAGATGTTTGTGTCCCGGTGTTGGTGACATGCATAATAGTAAAGATAAAAATATTAATAAACAACTATACAACTAGTATTTTTATAACCCTGGATCAAAGAATGATCTCAAGATGCTGATTCAGAAGCAATAAGATCTTTATGATAATATCATTCCCAACAAATAAACATATCCACAAGAATCTTCCATCACATTCTCCTGTCTGTTCAGTGCTGAAGCAGATTCCATATCTATATCAATCATCCACATAACAAAACACTCAGAAAACTTCAAAAAAAAATAAAAATCCTATATTAAGAAATAAAGCTACACATACACTACTTGCATTTGCATACACTAAAAAAAAACCAATTTATTACAAATTAAAGAAAAATAATAATAGAGAGATGAACAAACATAGAGGCAAAGTGAGTGGATTACAGCTGATTGGGACCCTTTTCTTGAACCTGAAGCTGAAACTAAAACATGACAGCTTCCATCCAAATACTGTTTTTTTAAGTAAGAATTACATATCCAGAAAAAACCAGCACAAAATAATTAACATGCCCCATTTGGAAAATTAACAACAACACTTCCTTAATTATCTATGTGAAAAACACAAAAAAAATACTAGTACACCTCAATTAAATTAAATAGACTAATTTATCTATGGACAGTAACAAAGACACTACAACATATGTTGAATGTTGATGTTACTTTTCTTCTTGTTCTTTTGTTCTTTTGGTTTCATGGTTTGATATCAGAATCATCCCAATAAGGATCCTTTAAATCAGCTGATACCAATGAATCAATGTCTTCCCAGTTCCAATACTTTGAAGCTTCCATGCCACCACTTGTTGCTGGTAATGGTAATGATGTTGGTGTCGATATCGGTATCGGTATCTCCCATGGCTTTGTGTTAGGAATTATAGGTTCATGTTCATGTTTCTGTTCATGTTCCTCCATTGTTTTAAACTCTTGTCCATAGTAATAAACGTTGGAAGATGAACAAGTGTTTGTGTCAAAAGAGCTTGAGGAGGTTGAGAAGGGAAAGAGCAAGCTTTGATTCTGATGAGGAATAGGTAAAGTTGAAGAAGTAGTAGTAAACATGCCAAAATCTTTGCTTTCTAATAAGTCTCTTGTGTCCATCATCATCATATTCTGTTGTAGAAGCAAAGATGGTGGATGAGTTAGAGCTTGATATAGAGATGAGTTAGGAATGGTTTTGTGATGATCACTCACTTGAAGAGGTGTTTGAATTGAGGTGGTGCAAGTAGTGGTTGCTGTGGCGGCGGTGGCGGCGGTGGTGGTGATGGAAGAACTAACTGGTGTGTTAGTTGATTTTTTGACCCTCTTATTCTTTCTGCCACCACCAACAGGAACATTGCGTAGAGTTCCACCTTTAGTCCAGTGTCTTTTACAAGCTCTACAAAAATGGCGAGGCTGAGACTTGTTGTAATTGTTGTAGTAACAAAACTTTGTGTTTGTTGAGTCACATCTTGGACAATTCAAATGTTCAGCTGATGATTGCTGCTGAGGATTCTGTTGCTGTTTTCTCATTAGCTGATGAGGCTTTGGAAGTTCCAAATCTTGTGATTCTAATAAGGTTTGTTTCCAATCAAGTCCACTGCTAGAAATAACCTGTTTAGAACTCAAACCCATATCTTCAAAACAATAAGATCAAACCAATGAAAAGAAGGTGAAAAAAACAGCAAAAGTTTAGTGTTTTTATGATCTAGATGATTCTGATGTGTATATGTAATGGGTATTTATTATGTTATAGACAAGAAGATGATGAGAAAAATGAGTTGAGGTAGTGTGTGGTGAAGGGTTTTGATACTGTTAATGTATATGTAGCAGACGGCGCAATCCTATGAAATTTAATGAAGACTATAAGAACCTAGGAGTACTCTTACTTCTAGCACAAGTATTATATTATTATTATAGAATTATTATACTAGTAGTAAAGAAGGGAGAAGAGAGAGAATACTTAACACTTAAGGTGATGGTGAGTGGTTAGCACGTGGGAGGTTTTGGACCTGTGATAGTGGTGTACTATGTGTTTTGGTTGTAAAATGGACGTAGATGTTGCATGATGCTATTTTGTGGTATGCTATTATAATTTGATTAGAGGGGGACTTGGCTAGGCCACCAAATTCAATTACAGAATGAAAACAACTATGTTCCCCTCATGTTTCTAAAAAATCTTTGAACATTTATTTTTTTTAGGCTGAATATATTTTAACTGCACAAAATTACGTTTTTTCTCTCTCTTTATCTATACATTGAAAGTGATTTTGAGTATGAAAATGTAGCGGGATTTCAAATTACATAATAAGTTCAATAGCAAGACTCCAAGTTATTTTTCAAGATGTCAACCATGACAACATAGGATGACACAACTTGGTGTGGCACCTTTGAGGTCATTTACTTGAATACATCAATTATTTAGGTATCTAAAAGCACCGAGATGTTAGTGCAATATCAAACCACATTCGATTAGAGCGGATCGGAACGGTGGAATTTCTTGATACTTAAAAATTGGTTAGAATTAGAAGTTTACGTGACTTTTACTTAAAAGTAGTGTGGTTCAGAAGGAGAAATTTTTGAGGTGATTATTTTAGAAGTGTGTTTAGTTTTTGGAGTTGAGTTTATTTTGTTAATTTAACTATTAAATTTAATTTGATGGTTAGCTATTAAGTTTATTTTTGTTAGGGTCTACGCGGCAGTTCATTTTATATATATAAAACTCATTTTATGTATATAAAACACTTTGTAACTAGGGTTTCAGTAAGAAAGTTAAGAGATTTTAATATACAATTTCTTCCTCGACAATTTTGTTGTAGCCGTCATTTCTCTCTCTCTCTCTCTCTCTCTCTCTCTCTCTCTCTCTCTCTCTCTCTTGTATCTTCATCTTCAACCTTTATGCATCAACAATTGGTATTTAGAGTTTCGGTTAGATTCATAGGGAAGCAAGAGTGTACGTGAGGCATATATAATTGATTTCGTTGTTCCTGAATTCGTCTTGAATTCACGGTCAAAATCATAACAAAATTACATTTCTTGATTATGTGGGATCGGAAAACACGAGTGTTTGGTGAGATCTGAGGTCTATTTGGATTTTAGTGCATAAAAACAAAAATGGGCGGCAGAAGCAGTTTAGATACTAAAATTATGATGTTTGATGGAAATAAGTAGAATTAGTGGATGATTCAAATATGTGTTTTGTTCGGTACTCAACATGTGCTTGATCTTGTCATTGAAGGTTATGTTTCGGTTGCAGCAGATGCGGCATATGAATAGAGAATTGTGCAAAAAGATACGAGGAAGAAGGACGAAAAGGCGTTGTTCTACATCCATTAATGTGGGATGAGAACATGTTTGAGAAAATCGCCGATTTGACAATGGAGAATGTTGCGTGAGATATACTGACAAGGTGCTACGACGTTGATGTGTCGGTAAAGAAGGTGAAGCTCCAATCTCTACGTAAAAAGTATGAGAATCTCAATTTGAAGAACAATGAGATGGTACCATATTACATCTCTAGAGTGATTTTGATCACAAATAAGATGAAATCACGTGGAGAAACCCTTTTTGAACAAGTAATCATTGAGAAGATATTGAGGCCTCTTACTCCTCAAATAATTAAATTGTTGTAGAAATTGAACATTCTAAAGATCTGAGCACCAAGAGAATTAAAGATCTATAAAGTAGTCTAGAGGCACAAGAGGTGCGTCCGACTGAGAGAACTTCTGAAAGAGAGGTTGAGCAGGCTCTGAAAGCTTATTTTGTTTGAAAGGACCAGAAACATTCTTGGTCCAAAGCCAAGAAGAGAGATGGTAGCAGCTCTCAAAAGTCAAAAGCCTTATATTCTGATGAGAAGAAACATCAGAAGAGAAAAGAGAAGTTTGACAAGATAATGGTTCAATGTTACTGGTATAATAGGTTTGGTCACTTTGCTAAAGATTGTTTGTCAAACAAAGAAGAAGCAAAAATAGCCAGAGGAGATTCTGATGATGAACCTGTGTTATTGATGGCTTATGAATCTGATAAGGAACATGTGCGATTGAAGTTTTTTGATTCTAAATGAGACTTTGAATATGAGGCAGAATCAGAAGATGACTGAAGTTGAAGTCAACATAGATCTCATTGTGAAAGAGTCAGGAGCTTGTGATTGGAGTAAGTCTCAATCCACTTCTGAAGATAGTTCAAAATCTGAAGACTCTGAAGATGAGTCAAAGTTCGAAGATGATTCTGAAGGTTCTTAAAATGAGTCATAACTTGAAAGTTCTCAAGAAGAGTCAGTCAAAAGATGATTCTGGTGACTCTGAAGATGAGTCAGAATCCGAAGATGATTATTAAGGTTTTGAAGATGAGTCAGAACTTGAAATTTTTGAAGAAGAGTCAGAGTCAAAAGATGATTCTGGTGACTCTGAAGATGAGTCAGAATCCGAAGATGATTCTGAAGGTGAACCTGATTCTGATCAAAATTTTAACAATGATCTAGAATCTAATGATGATCATGCTTCTGGAAGGGAAAACTCCAAAGATGTAGATTCTAGAGGACAAGATTCTGGAAGTGATCATGTTTCTATAAGTGATCATGTTTCTGAAAGTGGTGGTTCTAGAAGAGGTTTAGAAGCTAACACAGTTCCAAGTTTTGTAGAATATTCAGAATAAGTTTAGAGGCCCCAAAGAATCAGACAAATACCAATGAGGTTTGCAGAGTTTAACACGCAACAAGATATTGAATGGACTATGAGGAATGAAGTGTTGTTCCTTTTTGGTGTGAAATCAGATGCAGTGCTGATATGCTATTCAAACTCTGATTAGTATGGAGATAGAGTTGACTGAAGATGATTCTGAAGGTGAATCTGATTCTGATCTAAATTTTGACAATGATCTAAAATCTGATGATGATCATGCTTATGGAAGGGAAAACTCTGAAGATGTAGATTCTAGAGGACAAGCTTCTGAAAGTGATCATGTTTCTGGAGGTGATCATGTTTCTGAAAGTGGTGGTTCTATAAGAGGTTTAAAAGCCAACACAGTTCCAGTTTCTGTAGAATATTCAGAATAAGTTTAGAGGCCACAGAGAATCAGAAAAATACCAAGGAGGTTTGCAGAGTTTAACACAATGCAAGATATTGAAGGGACTATGAGGAATTGAGTGTTTTCCCTTTTGGTGTGAAATCAGATGCAGAGCTGATATGCTATTCAGACTCTAATTTGTGTGGAGACAGAGTTGACAGAAGAATTACTTCTGAATATTTTTTAAAGTATCTGAGAAGTCCTATTTCTTGGTGCTCTAAGAAGTAACCGATGATTGCATTGTCAACGCGTGAAGATGTCAAGACCGAACAATTTTTCCATTTGAGGGATGAAATTGGAGTTGTAGTTTTTAGTTAGCTGAATATGAATCAAGGGATGGTGTTGGAAGTAATTCATATTTAAAAGTTATTGTTAGAGTCAAAAGCTTTTGTGGCCTTTAATCATAAACAATGTTGCTCAGAAGTAGAAGCTTTTGAGGTGACTATTCCAGAAGTGTGTTTAGCTTCTAGAGTTGAGTTTATCTGTTAGTTTAGCTATTAAGTTTAGTTTGTTTGTTAGCTTAGCTATTAAGATAATTTTTGTTAGGGCCTACATGACAATTTATTTTGTGTATATAAACAACTTTGTAACTAGGGTTTTAGTAAGAAAGTTAAGATATTTTAATATACAATTTCTTCCTAAACAAGTTTGTTGTAGCCGTCATCTCTCTCTCTCTCTCTCTCTCTCTCTCTCTCAGTTGTATGTTCATCTTTAATCTTTGTGCACCAACACCCACACTTATCTAAAAGTTAGGTATACTAACTAGTCTTCACTTATCTTTCAATGATATCGGAGATTGCCTCAACATTGATAACAATCACCCGAAGTATATCAGAGTCAAGTCACTCTATAAATAAGAGTCTCACACTTTTCAAGTATAAGCATAAATCACTTCACTCGCTTGTTATCGACTAACATCATAGGATCTTTTACATATACACTCATATATCTACTGAAATAACGAAGCTAGGAGACAAAAAAGAGATTTCAATAATATGAAGGGATTTCAAAATAGAGAAGTCTTGGGAGCGTGGCCCGGAAGTGTGAATGAGTCAAACTTTCATGGTTACAAGAGACCTTAAGACCACATACTCACCCAAAACTTTAAGGCAACATGGATATAGGTCACCTCCCTTATAAACTCATTATTTCCTCCATTTCAATAATCTTCCCTATCAGTTGCCTTATGTGCCAAACATTCATGGTTACAAAAGACTTTGACGCCACATATCCACCCAAAATCTTAAAGCAATCCGAGTTAGAGTCATCTCTCTTATATACCCAATATTTTCTCTATTCCTAGTCGATGTGAGACTTTAACACTTCATACTTGAAACCCAACAATATCCCTTAGTATTGATCAGACCATGGACCGTTCACAGTTAATATCCATGTACCAAGTCCAAAAGAGTGTTGAACGTAAGGGGGTATATTGGGAAAATCACAAGTCCCATATTGGTTAGAGATAGGGCATTGAAAGAGTTTATATAGAGTGATATCACTCACCTTACAACCGATTTTGTAAGGATGAGTTAAGTCAAACTCTAAAATGATATCACGAGCCTTTGGTTTGAGTAAAGTGACCAACTTGCTCGTACCGAAAGTACTCCCCACACAGTGATGGGTAAGAGTGTCCCATTGAAAAGTGTCAATTAGTTCGAGTAAATAAACCGACTTACTTGTATCGAAAGTATTTCTCTCATGGTGATGGGTAAGAGTGTCCCATTGAAAAGTATCAACGGTGGTACAAGTGTATGTGGAAGAAAAAGCTTCTACTTGAGAGAGTATATATTGAGGATAGACTCACACTTACACTTGAGGGAAAGTGTAGAATTACAAGTGTGAGTAGTGTGAGGAAGTCTCATTGAATAGGAATGTGGAGACTTGAACATTTATAATTGAGAGAATTCACATGTGATATATCTCTCACAAATATGTGTTACTAAAAAAAATTCCCAGATAAAAGATACTCTCTCGTTAACCCTAATTGTTGCACCAACAAATTCATATATGCATCATTTTCTTACAAAAATAACAAGGAAATTAAACTAAATATTTTTTTTCTAAATTGATTACCATTAGGGGTAAAGGGCATTAGGGGTAAAGGGAGGGGGTGGTAAATGTAGGGCCCAAGGTTCCTATAGCAGTAAGGTTAACAACAGTTGGCTGACTCATGATGGTCCCTAGTGCGACACAGTGGAAATTGAGAGGTTTAATATAGAGGGTGGTGATTTACTGAATAATTATGGACTCTAATGCCATGTGATTAGATTAGATAACCAATTTGGCTTGAAGATATGCATGCACCATGCATGTGTTGTTTCGATACTATGGATATGTGTGATTTTTAGCTAGAGCCTGTGGTCCTCATATAGAACACAGATGGTAAATAATTGAAGTTGTAGCACTAGCAATTATTTTGATGAGTGAAGGACATGTACCAGATCAAAGCTTGACTATCATTCACACTTAAGCAATTCACTATATATTTTCAGTGAAATAAATGTCCATAAGAAATGAAAAAGTGAAGTAAAGATATATATCATGGTATAAACATTTGAATTGTATAGGTGGTGTCAGACTTAAAAGTTTGAACACAAATTCAGGTAGAATGGAAAAATAGGTGGTTGGTCAAAGAATAGCTCAACTGTTACATACAAGCATTTCAATTTTCACAATATTTCATTACTTTGATAATAACGTTGTCAAAAAATTATACTAGTATAAAGTTAATGTTAAATTAGTAAATATATATATATATATATATATATTCAATTGTATTAAATAATTATAAAAAATATCTGTAAAATAGAGAGAATTTAAAAATAAGAATTTTATTTCTAAAATAAAGGTATTGTTAATTAAAATAAAATAAATATTTTACTGATAGTGATCTGTGAAAAAAATGAAATTTTGTATTTTAAATAAAGAAATTTTTTAATTAAAATTAAATTTTGTATTTTAAATAAAGGAAATTTTTAATTAAAATAAAATTGATATTTTGCTGATAGTATTCCATAAAGAAAATATAAATTTTGACATTTAAAAATAAGAATTTTATGTCTCCAATAAAAATAATTGTTAATTAAAATAAAATAGACTTGTTGATAGTAACATGCGATAATTTTTTAATTACATTTGAAAATAAGAATTTTATCTCAAATAATTAAAATATTAATTAAAGTAAAATATGTATTTTTTTATAATGATCTATGAGTTGAGAAGTTAGTTGTGTGTATGACTACTTACTAAATGTCAATATTGTATATATTTATACATCAATAAATGATTAATATGATAATTATATACTATAATTATATATTTAATATATTAAAAATAATTATGAGAAAATAAAATAATTAGGTAGAAAAGGTAAAATGATGAAATGAAAAGAGAAAGAAATATAAAAAAAATGAATTTAATGTGAAAGAAGAATGAGATTGTGAGTGAATATAATTTAAAAATTGTGAAGTGTGTGGGGTGTTTAATAGAGAGTGGAGAATATAATAAATAGTTTAATTTGTGAAGGGAGGCAAAAGTGAGAGAAGAAGATGACACATGACACATGCTGATTTGCTTTGAAGTTTTGAAAATGTCCTAATTATGAAATGACAAAGAAGCCCTTTTAACTTTGTAATTTGAAGAACAGAAACTTTATTATGGGAAAAGTGGTGGCATTATATTTTAATAGTTTGATAGTTTATTAATTAAAATAAAATATGTATATTTTTAATAGTGATCCGTAAATTAAAAAGTTAGTTGTGAATATGACTATTACTAAATGTCAAACATTGTATATATTTATACATTAATAAATATTAATTAATATGATAGTTAGATACTATAACTATATATTTTAATATATTAAAAATATTGTGAACCAGATACCTTAGAAATAAAGTATATACTTGTTTCTTAAAGATTAAAAAACAAACAAGGGTAGAAAGATGATAAAACAAGAACACAAGAAATTGATTATTAACTGTTATTCTTTACTTTCTCTTATATCAAGATTACAAGTACACAAGAATAACAAATATCCATCTCACCCTAAATTAGGATTTGCAGTATGCAATAATGAGAGACTAATATGCTATTTATAATAAATCTAACATACTAAACTAATGGACTTTTATCACAAATACCCATTAAAAACTAACATAGGGTACAAGCTAACTTAAACAATTGGACATAACAAACAAACCCAATTTCAAAATATTAACAACCCTAACATTTCGACATCCACATACTAGAACACACTTCAACTACAATATGAAGGTCTTTGACACGAGCATGTGAATAATATTTGACGGCATGCTAAACTGTGTCGAACCAAAAGCTACCCTTCAACCCAATAAAGTTCGATCCAATATCTGACAAATCTTCACCTTAGAACAAACTCTATTATCAAAGAACGGACTAACTTTCTTCATGCAGATTTATCAACTGCATACAGTGGAAAAACTTGCAACTTGACAATGTCTTAGTGATCATATCAACAACATTGTATTTTGTTGAAACCTTCAGCACTTGAACTTCTCCACGCTCAATTACTCCTCTGACGAAATGCAACCTCACATCAATGTGCTTGGTTCGCTCATGATAAGCTGGATTCTTTGACAAGTGTATTGCACTTTGAATATCACATTTAACAGTGATAACTTGTCTTTGAACTTCCAGCTCCTTAGCAAAACCTTCAAGCCATAATGCCTCTTTCATAGCTTCAGTTAAAGCAATATATTCCACTTCAGTTGTTGATAATAAAACAATATTCTAAAGTGTTTCTTTCTAACTAATTGTTGTATCGAATATAGTGAAAACATAACCAGAAATAGATTTTTTGGAATCCATACAACCTACATAATCAAAGAAGACATAACCTTCAATTATTGCTTTCTTATCTTCACCCAAGGATCCACCATAAATTAGGACTATGTACAGAGACCCATTTATGTACCTTAGAATTCACTTCAATACTTGCCAGTGAGCCTTTCCAGGATTCACCATGTACTTGC
Source organism: Vicia sativa (assembly GCA_021764765.1). Taxonomy (NCBI): domain Eukaryota; kingdom Viridiplantae; phylum Streptophyta; class Magnoliopsida; order Fabales; family Fabaceae; genus Vicia; species Vicia sativa. The sequence goes on along the minus strand of CM038795.1, from coordinate 56,954,204 downwards.
TTACAAGACTTACTGCATATGCTATGTCGGGTCTAGTAAACACCATAACATACATCAAAGAACCTACTATGTTAGCATATAGATACTATTCATATAAGCTTTTTCGATATCAGTACTGAGACACTGATCTATACTCAGCTTAAAGTGAGGATTTGTTGGAGTCACAACATGCTTTGAATTTGACATACCAAACTTGTCGAGAATCTTCCGTAGGTATGCCTCTTGAGATAGGCATAATGTCAACTGATATCTATCTCTTCGAATGTTAATACCAAGAATCCTGGATGCAGCTCCCAAATCCATCATTTCAAACTCCTTATTGAGTTCAGCCTTCATCCTCGTTACATCTTCGAAATTGTTGCTTGCTATGAGAATACCATCAACATAAAAGCAACAAAATAACAAATGAATTACCAGGTCGAAATTTGAAGTAAACACAGTGGTCGAACTAACTTCTAATGAAACCTATAAAGATCTTTTCAGTTTGCACACATAATCTTCCTTCCCCCTTTTGACATACCCTTCAGGTTGCCTCATCAGGATTATTTCATCTAGATTACCATACAAGAACACAGTCTTCACATCCATTTGCTCCAGTTCAAGATTGAATTGTGCCACCATGGCAAGAAATAATCGAATGGACATGTGCTTTACAACAGGAGAAAACACATCATTGAAGTCTACACCTTCTTTCTGAGTGAAACCCCTTGCAACCAACCTTCCCTTGTATCTTTTCGACGCCACTCCTTCGATTCCTTCCTTAACTTTGAAAATCCATTTATATCTTACTAACCTGGATCCAACAAGTTTCTTAATCAATTCCTAGGTGTTGTTATCATGAATATATTTCATCTCACCATCTATGGCCTTCAGGCATTCAATCTTATTTCGACTCCTCATAACTTCCTTACGGTCTATTGGTTATTCGTCTAGAACCTCAATGTAGAGATTAAGGCATACATTATAAGATCTTCATACCCAAGTCACTGAGGCGGCTTGATGACTCTTCGCGTCCTATCTCTTTCCAATAGGTAGTCATCGAAATTTTTCTCAACTTCCTCAGCATCTTCCGCTTCTTCTTCAACTTCATCTTGGGTATGCACTTCAGCATCAACATGCTCCACCACCACAACAATAATTTCTTCCTGTTCCAGCGCTTTGTCATATATATCTGCACTTCGACCAACATTATCAATTTTCTTAAAAGCCATTTCAGCTCCATTGAAAACTACATCTCGACTGGTGATACACGTCTTGTGACCTGGCTCTAGGCACCATAGCCTATGAACTTCGACTTCTTCAGGATATCCCATGAACATGCATTTCAGAGCTTTAGGTTTGACCTTGTCTTGCCTAATGTGAGCATAGGCTACACATTCAAATACTCTCAGATTGTTGAGATTTGGTGGATATTCCGACCAAACTTCTTCAGGTGTCTTCATATCTAACATTGTCGAAGGACATTTTTTATCAGATATGTTGTTGTCGAAACAACCTCAGACCAAAACATCTTATTTAATCCAACACTAGTCAACATGCATCTAACTCTTTCCAAAATAGTTCAATTAAACTTTTCAGCTAAACCATCTTGTTATGGAATACCTGCAGTAGTTGTGTGCCTTGCAATCCCAAAGGCATCACAAAAGTTATCGAATGCCTCATTTCAAAATTCAAGGCCATTGTCTGTTCTTAACATCTTGACCTTTCTTCTAGTTTGATTTTCTACCAGAGTCTTCCAAGTTTTGAAATTCTCAAAAGTTTCATCCTTAGTCTTCTGGATGAATACCCAAAAGTTTCTAGAATAATCATCTACTATGGATAGAAAATACCTTGCTCCTGAATGTGATGGGCAGCTTGCAGACCTCCGAAGATCAACATGAATGTAATCAAGGGATTCATGTGTTCTTTGTCTGCCTTTGTTGAACTTCACTCTACAAGATTTTCCAAGTACACAGGTTTTACAAAGCATCCGCTTTTCGACTTTGTCTTTACCAAGCAAATTTTGTTTCCCCAATTCGACCAGACCCCTTTCATTGACATGGCCAATTCTCATGTGCCAAATTTCTATCTTTGAAATAGGTTTTGTGGATGCAACATTTGTCGAACCACTTACAACTTCAGCCTCAAGGGTATAGAAGCATTGGTTCTTCACTTATCTCAATACTTTCTTCGATCCCTTCATGACTCTTAGGATATTTTTCTCTCCTTAAAAAACATATCCTTTCTTGTCGAAGTCACCAAGAGAAATCAAATTTCTCTTCAAATCAGGTACATACCTGACTTCATTAAATAACTTTATTTACTCATCATGGAGCTTGAATCTCACAGATTCAACACGTGCAATCTTGGAAGCTTTGTTGTTTCCCAGCAATACAGATCCACTATATTGATCACATAGCTCTTCGAACAATTCTTTGTGTGGAGTCATATGCTAAGTGCACCCAAAATCCATAATCCACTCTTTTGACGAGTTGTTGCTCGAAACAACAAGAACATCAGATGATTCAAATCATCTTGAACAATAGTTATGTTTCCATTATCCTTACCTCCATGATCTTTCAAGCGTTCAGGGCACACCTTTCTTGTGTGACCCTCCTTCTTATAGTGATAGCATTAAATACTAGATGCTTCACCACTATAAGACTTATGCTGACTTTTACCTTTCTTCTTGTCAAACTTACTATCCTTTCGTAAGAATTTCCCTTTAATGGCCAAACCTTCACCAACCGTCAAAGGTTTATGCTCCTTTTGTTTTTTCAAGTCCTTCGAATACAAGACTGATTGAACTTATTCAAAGGTCATGGATTCCCATCCATACAAGAGAGCTTCTTTGAAGTGAGCATGTGTTATGGGTAAAGCGCACAACAACAACAACGCTTGATCTTCATCATCGATCTTCACATTAATATTTTCCAGATCAAGAATCAACTTGTTGAACATATCCAACTGTTTAGTTAACACTTTGTCTTCAATCATCTTGAATGAATACAATGCTTGCTTCAGGTAGAGTCGATTTACCATCGATTTAGTCATGTACAAACTTTCAAGTTTCACCCATAACCCTACCTCCGTCGTCTCCTTTGATACCTATCAAAGAACCTTATCACCAAGTCTTAACAAGATTTCACGATGTGCCTTCTCTATCATCATTGTCTTCTCAGCTGCATTTAACACAACATTCATGGCTGCCTCTCCCTTCAACGCTTCCAAACAACCATTTTGAACTAGTAGGACTTTCATCTTCAAGTGCCACAAACCGAAATCGTTTACTCTGGTGAACATTCCAAACGCATACTTTGTTGAAGGCATATTCTCCATGCTCACCGCACCAATTTGTTGTGAATCAGATACCTTAGGAATAAAGTATAGACTTATTTATTAAGGATCAAGAAACAAATAAGGGTAAAAATATGATAAAACAAGAAGAAAACAAGAAATTGGTTATTAACTGATATTATTTACTTTCTCTTATATCAATATTACAAGTACACAAGAATAATAAATAACACTCTCACTCTAAATTAGGATTTAAAGTATGCAATGATGAGAGACTAGTATGATATTTTATAAAAAAAAACCTAACATACTAAACTAATGGGATTTTATCACAAATATCCATCACAAGCTTACTTAGACTACAAGCTAACTTAAACAATTGGACATAACAAACAGGCCCAATTTTGAAATACTAATAACCCTAGCATTTCGACACCCACATACTAGAACACACTTCGACTAGAGTATGAAGGTCTTCAACACCAACATATGAACAATCTTTGGCGACATGCTAAACTCTGTCGAACCACAAGCTACCCTTAAACCCAATAGAGTTCGATCCAATATCTTAAAATATCTACCTTGGAACAACAACTCTTCCTAAATCCATAGGAAATATCGTAAACATACCGACATAGCAGTTAACTGGTCGTGAGAAGCTTAAATTTTCAACCAAAGTTGTTACAAAGTTAGTAACACTCAAGCACCTTGAGATTGATCATTTTAAGGCATTCGATAATATGATGCCGACTGGACTCCGAAAATTGTCACATTGCACTCTTTATCAAACTTCTCTGTACGGGATGATCAAAATAAGAAAAAAATTGTCAAACTAGTTGAATTACATAACTTAAATAGTCTAAGAGAACCTTTATCTTCACCAAAATATAAAGACTGCATGTGTCCTGGTATCCAGATGTAAAGTTTTTTTTTTAGGTTTCGCCCATGATTTATCTTTCTTAAATATCTCTAATTGGCTTTCATAAATATAAAGATAGAAAGAAAATAAAGCGGAAATAAACAAGAAACATTACCAACCTTTAATTATGTGGAAACCTAGAAATATTCCCGTATGCCCTGAAATATTAGTTGTACAATTTGTTTGCATATTGCTAATTCGAGACCTGTGCCTCCATAATTTCAAGCGTGATCTACACTAACTTAACCTTGAGATGAAGACTGAAACAACGCTTTGCACCTTGCTCGCAAGGTGTTTGATGAAAGTTCAAAATCAATCTATTTTTGGTTCATTTAGAGAAGGTTTGAAACCCCCACAATCTAAAGCATTTTTTAAATTTTTGCTAAGATGTCTTCCCATGTGTCACACCACGTCACCTTTTTTAATGAAAGTTGACAACAGAAACTAATATTGTGGATAAAAACTTTATGAACATAATCATTTGAAGGAAAATTTTAGAGGGACTAAAAGCAATTATTTAGATATTTATAAGAACCACAAACATAATTAATCCTTTATTATATATATATTAAAACAAACTTCAACCATGTTTGCTACACAACCATTTTTGCCATATAAAACCATTTTGTCACATCACTCATAAAACATGGATTATTGTATTTCTTGTCATCATATTAAAAATCAAGTCTTATCCACAATTTGGGTTTTTCTTTAAAAAAAACTTAGATTACTAATTTAATACGTGCCATGTTTGCATTCATATAATTACTATATTTAGGCACTTACCAGTTGGGTACTTGGATAATGAAATAATACCTTATACAATGAAATAAAAAAAATATTGATTTAGTGATGGCTCTTAATTTCCTAAAATATTTTTTTTTTATAAAAGTTAAATAGTATAGTCGGGGTTGGAGAATCTGCAGGGTGGAGGGTACTTCCTCTATCCCTGCCCTAAAGTATCATTTAGAGAATTTTTCCCTCCATCCCCATCCCCACGGGGGAAAATCTTTGAGTTTGGAGATCCAAACAGATATCTCCACAGAAATCCCCATTTTGCAATAGATAATATAGTGTATGTAGTTACTCATCATTACTAAAGCTTTGGAAGCATGACAAAAGTTCTCATGCATGCAAGTCATGCATACATATACATGTTATCGTATGCATGAAGCTAGCTCAAGCATGCATTTGCAAATATATGTATATATATATATATATATATATATATATATATATATATATATATATATATATATATATATATATATATATATATATATATATATATATATATATATATATATATATATAAATCAAACTAGGTCATGAAATAAGCATAATTCTAGTATCTTATGACATTATATACTAGGTCATGAAATTTTTCAAGCTATTCAAATGTCTCTTAAACATTGTAGTCTATCAATTTTCTATAAAAGTAGTTCCTTGATTCGCAAGTCATGTTTCATATATAGGAAAGTCTCATAAAATTCATGTTCCTTTATCTTCCACTACTTATCATGATCCATTTGATGTTGTTCGTACTGACCTCTTGGGACCTGCCCCGTTTCTTTAGACTTTTGGTTATCTCTACTACATAGATTTTGTAGATGCTTTCACTAAATTTACTTGGATCTGTTTCTTAAAACACAAACCTGAGGCATTATATGCTTTCAATCTCTATGCAATCTTTGTTCAAATTCAATTCCATACAACATAAAGGCATTAAAGTCTGATAATGGAGGAGAATTTAGGCCTTTCTCCAAATATCTCAACGAGCTAGGTATCTCACACCAATTCGCTTGCCCTTACTCTTCTCATCAGTATAACATTGTTGAAATGGGGCTCACCATGTTATCAAATGAATCTACGCCTCTGCAGCTCTGGTATAATAGATTTGCAACAATAATTCATGTGATCAACAAACTTCCTTCAAATGGGATTACACAATTTCAATCGCCATACCATGCCTTGTACCATAAGCTTCCAAATTACGACTCACTTAAGATGTTTGGTTGATCTCGGTTCCCTCACACTAGACCCTAAAATAAGTACACACTTGATTTCAGAATCCAAGAGTGTGTGTTCCTAGGCATATATTGTCTAACATAAAGGATTCAAGTGCTTAAGTAAGACTTGTAGGATTTATATCCCTAAAGATGTCATATTTCATGAAATCTCTTTTCCCTACTAAATAATGTTTTCTTCTAATAACGATGCCTCTGAAGTTTAACTCAACTCATCTAAATCAATCTCATTACCTTCATTGATCACTTCTACTATTTTCCAGTTCCCTCCTATTGACAATACAAGAAGTGTAATTCAAAATAACACACTTGATCATGTAAATTCACCAAGTAAGAATTGTTGATAGGTTTGCCAAATGCATCTGAACCTACTGAGGTATTATGCTCCCATTCAATCAGATCTCCTAGTCATAATTCAAGTCTCTCACCACCTATACCAGTTGGTTAACCTTATGCAGTAATGCCTCTTCGCTCTAACATATCAAGTCTCCCGGTCTGTTGAGAATAATTCATGTTAGAAGTTCTTGCGCTGTCCAGAAGCTGAGGTTCTGATGCTGTTGAACTTCTGAGGGCGTTATTGTAATTATTAGGATACTTTAGTATTTGTTATTTTTATACTGTTAGTATCGTCTAACTTAATCACCAAGGTTAGGTTTTATTAGGGTTTGTTATAATTAGGTTTATGGGCATATTTATTTTTAGGCTTTTAGTTGCGTATAAATATGTACTCTTATTTCATTAATATTCATTCAACCCTTATTTTATACTCTTTCTTATTTCCATCGTTATTTCCTCTTTGTCCTTGTGCACCAAGAGTCTCCGATTCCACTGATTCTAGATCTCCTTCTATTCACTCTTCTTCTATTCCACATGTCAATCAGTTTAATAAGCATCCCATGATGATTAAATCTAAGACAAACCATTCCAATCCTAAATCTATTCTTTCACATGTTCATCCAACTTCATTCAAACAAGCCCTGGCTCATCCAGACTGGTCCAAGTCAATGCAAAGTGAGAATGGAGCCAGTCACACGTGGTCCTTCCACCTCACAGACAACATGTGGGATACAAGTGAGTGTTTAAGGTAAATGAAAATCCCGTTGGAACTGTTAACAAATACAATGGCCAAAGTTTACACCAACAATTTGGATTTGACTTCAATGAGACCTTCTCACCGATTGTCAAACTAGCCAATTTCAATTGATGAAATGAAGTGAAGTAATGTATCTTAGCATTGTAATCTAAACAATTTCAATTGATGAAATGAAGTACTGCATAATAATATTTTCCACTAATAGACAAAACTACTAAGGCTTTGCACAAATCTCAAAGAAGACAAACTTCAGAAATGTAGCTTCAAATCAGAACATATGCAAATGCGATAGTTAGTCTTCACAATTGCACCTATTTAATCTATCACATAAAACAAAAGTATATTAAACAGTAATGTAAAGTGATAATATAATTTGCCTATACCATAATTTTAGCTTGATACTTAAAGTTGGTGCACTTTTTGAACATAAGTTATAAGTTGTTCACATCATGCTAATTAATAAGACATACTTATAAAGTTAGAAAAATAATAGAAACATTTAGAACACTCAACTCAACCTTAAAATGAGAGATTTACAAACACAAAAAAAAGTTAATAGCAATTATAAACTTTACACTTTACATGTTACAAAAGATAGATATCTTGATTATATATAGACATGAATCATATAGTTTACTAATGGACGAAGTAAAAAAGAAATAATCATAACATATAGTTTCTCCAACTTGGCTAGCTTAAGATTATGATTTGGGGACCACATAAGTCACATGGAAATATATGATTAAGCCACAATTAAGGGGTGAGATCACCATTAAAAAAATGAATTAAACTTGACTAATTTTGAAATGTTGATCTAAAATATGAAGAGAGAATTAGAATGTGCATGTAAATCAATCTTGGTCGGCAGGCAGGCAGGGTAGGTAAGGGGTCCATGGTGTGGTATGAAATTGAAGAGGACAAAACAAAGAATGTTTGTTGGACAAAGATGAAAACGACATTAATTAATTAATTAATTAAATCTCAAGTTGATCTCTTAAGTATAATTATTTACAACTAAGATGCCACTTATGTCCATCAAACTACTTTACATAAATAATTCACTACTCTCACTAATTAGTTCCTTTAAATATTTGATTAAGGAACCAAACAACAAATTCGCATGGCTGTGCTTTCGTGACTCTTGCTGTTCTTGGTGGAGCCAAGCAACAAAACCACGTGTTTCTATATAGGCAAGTGGTCTTGAAAGTCCATAAGATGAACTATATCACATCGATTTAAATCATTCATAATTAAATTGCAGTTAAATAAGATTTCATAATACAATTGTCAAATTTAAATTATAATTAAATAGAATTTTTAATAGTAATTTTATTTTTAAGAATCATATTAACATGTCATAAAGATGCATGTTAAGTATATTATAATAAAAAAATTTAAATGTAATTAAATATAATAAAAACATATTTAAAATTTTAAAATATTGAATACATATGTTGAATTATGTTTAATTTATATAGTCTCTCTAAAAATTTAAAATGAATCTATATTGTTCAAAGAACATATATAATATGTGTGTTATTAACCACCTTTGTAAGGGAAACATTCCTAGGGTTTGATGCCATGTGTTGTGATTCCATGAAATTAATTAAAAAAGAAAGAATTGAAAGATCATTATATATTAGTATGTATAATATAGGTAGGTGTTGATTTCTTGGTAAGTTGGTAAAGTGGAACATTATAGAAACAAAGTTATTCCACCCCGGTGGACAAGAATATTTGATTTTTATTCTACCGTGTTGCATGCTATGTGTTGTATATTTCATGTGAGATTTTAGTGACAAGAAAATGAAAGTGATGTGTTGATTAGAATAAATGAATGGACATAAAGTATGAGAGATACCTCAATGGTTGCAATCAGTATGGGAATATGTACTTGACAGAGAACAAAACCTAATTTGTGAATTTTTTTATAAAGGAAACTCTTTAATTTAGAAGTTAAACCTATAGTTGGATAACGGGTTGAGTTGGACAGTTTCGAGCTAAAAAATGTCACCAAACAAATATGCGGTTGAACAATACTAACTCATTTCTGTTTATTTTCATAATTGGTTTAGTCGGTTTGGGTTATGACGAACCTAGATTTATATAAGTGATTTAATCGAGTTATTGAGTTGAAGTGTTTAGCAACCATAAATTTCAGAAATACCTATTTGATAAAAAAAGAATTGAACATGGGGCATAGAAGGTGGCTCAAGTTCTTGGAAGACTACGACTTCGAGTTGAGTTACCATTTAGGTCAAGCTAATGTGGTGGCCTATGCTTTGAGTAGGAAGTCTCTACATATGTCAGCACTGATGGTTCGAGAATTGGATCTAATTGAGCGATTATGAGATCTGACTAATGGTGTTCTTTAAGAAATTAGAGAAGGTCAAAAATGAGATTGTGGATAGATCAACCGGTTAACGTTGATTAATCAAGGTAAAAAAAATGGATTTCATTTATGAAGATATCAGAGGAATACATTAGAGTGATTGTAAGGTTGCATGGTATTCCTTCGAGTATCATATCAGATAGAAATTTGAGTTTCAGAACAAGGTTTTGGCAAAGTTTGCAGGAAGCTTTGGCAACTAAGTTGAAATTTTTTTTGCTTACAATTTGTAGATTGACGACCAAACGAAAAGGACTATCCAATCCTTAGAAGATCTATTGAGAGCTTGTGTGCTAGAGCAGGGATGTAATTAGGATAACTACTTATCGTCGATTGAATTCCCCTACAACAATAGTTTTCATTCTATTATTATGATGGATCTATATGAGGCTTTGTATGGAGGGAGATGTAAGACACCTTTGTGTTGGTACAAATCTGGTGAGGGTGATGCGATCGGACCTGAGATCATTTAACAGACCACCAAGAAGATCAAGATGATCCAAGAGTATATGAGGGCTTCGTAGAGTCTACAAAAGAGTTACCATGATAAATAAAAGAGGAAACTTGAGTTTTAGGAAGGAGACCATGTCTTTTTTAGGGTTACTCTAGTAATCGATGTTGGGCAAGCATTGAAATATCGAAAGCCCGCGTCTTATTTTATTGGCCCATATCAAATTCTCCAGAGAGTAGGAGAGGTGACATACAAAGTTGCATTATCGCCATTTCTTTCGAATCTTCATGATGTATTTTATATGTATCAGTTGCGAGTACATTCCTGACCCGTCTCATGTGATTCAAGTGGACGATGTGCAAGTTAGAGAGAACTTGATCATTGATAAATCTCCCTTGAGAGTAGAGAGTCATATGAGAGTCGTACCTAATTCTGTTCTTTGTTAGTAATTTTTTAAGGAAAAAAATCTATAAATGGACGAGAGTTGTAACACCCCATTTTTCATATATTCTTTTAATCGAGTCAATAATTGCTTTTATTTATTTGGTGATTTAATTAATTATTTTGGTGATATTGTGTGCTATTTGATTTTATAGGCATTATTGGAGGCTAGTATGGTTTTAGTTGATTTATAATAAAGGAATAATATTAAAATAAATATAAATAGAGGTCTTGGATATAAAATAAAGGTTTTAGATATAAAACAGACACTATGAGGAAATAAGAGATGTCGTAAGAAATAGAAGAGAAATTGGGTCAAAGTGTAATTAGTAAAAGGTTAAATTACGTTTTTGAAATAAAAGGGTTTAGTGAGAGCCAAACTTGTCAGTACGTAGAAGCTTTTGGAGAATTAGATACACAAAAGTGGCAACCTAGGGCTTGAGGAAGAAGGAGAAATCTCTATTATTGTAGATCTTGATTTGCTGGAAATTCAGGTAAGAGGATGAATTGCTCTTCTATGGGTGTATTACATGATGGGGTAGAGAGGGAGCCTCACCCTCCTCTAAGTTTTTCATTGATATGTTTTGAGAAACTTTTGATTATGTTAATTCTGAAAAACTCTATGATGTTTGATTTGTATATCTATGAAATTCGTGGTTATTATAATATTGGATTTTATATATGTTGATTTGGTTCAATTTCTCAAGTTGATGTTGGCCATGAATGTGTTTTGGTGTTTTCGATGAAAAGCTTATATTCATGGTGAATTAATGGATTATTTGTGAAATTAATGATTAAATACTGAAATACACATAGTATATGGTATATGAATATTATTTTCTATTCAAATAAGGTATTTGGAAACCAGAATCAAAACTTCGATTGAGTTCCCATGACAGAAAACACAGGTTTTGCATTCTAGTTTAGGATGATGGTACCGATGAGGACCGTCATCATCATGACAGGGATACCATCATGGTCACCAGGCATGATATGTTGAACAAGTGGCCTTAATAACAAGAGGGGGTGGTAAATTGTGGTTTTTGAAAGTTATGGAAAATTTTCCCTTTCTCAACAAATATTGTAGTTTATTTGACTTAATTTCTTTTTATGAAAAATGGTTTTTGAGTGTGTGAGTTTCCTTAGTATTTCTAAGCTACTACCTCATTTTTATAGTAATTAGTTCACTCAGGCTAATCGACAGACAATACATGTAGATCTTTCACACCTTTCCCCACAGAGGCACTTTGATATTGATTTCTCTTATACAAGAACCACACGTGGATCCTCATGTGTTTTCGTCATTAAAACTTTAGATGTTGATCTTTATTAAAGGTTTATTCCCTGCAAAACAAGGTTCCACGTGATTTTCCATGTCGTTTGTCACAATGTTAACGAGTTGAGTTGAAAGGGGATGACGGGTTGGGTGACATTCATCACCCAGGTGATGGGCATGTCGTCACATGCCCAAGATTCTCGTCACGGTGTTAGTGGCTCGATTCAACGCTACTGGTTTTATTTTTATGATTCGTCTTTGCATGTATGTGATGTATAATTATAGTTTACTAATATTTTGATGGAAATTAATTAATGATGAATATTTAAATAATTATTATATGGTTAATTGATGAATTAGATTAGTATGTAAATTATATGCAAATTATAAATGGTGATGTTGCATTGTTTATTGTGTCTATATGATATTTGTTGTGTTGAGGTGGCCTTAATGGCGATGGACACAGTCGGAAGAGGGACCAATTATACTTATTCATATCAGCTTGTTATTATTGAAAGCATGAATCATGGTGTACCAACTTAGATTTAGTTTGGTGAGCTATGGTATAGAGGATTGGGTCGAGAGTGAGTATCTGATTCCATTGAGGAATAAGTAAAGTATTGCTAAAAGGAGATTAGTAGCGATTTGGTGTGCTTTGGTTCCAAAGAAAGGATCAGAAGCGAGTATGGAGTTGTGATATCCATAAAGGAGCCACATGCATATAGTGTTGAGTACATTTTCATATATTTCTACCTACGTAATGAATAATCATGATGTTGTTGGATGGTTAAGAATACTTGATGTGATTGATGATGGTTGTGAATAGCATGTGTAATTAATGATTATGTGCTTATGTAACTTATTCGTCCGGGTCTTTAGTGGAGTCGCCCGAATATGTAACAATGAGGACAGGTTGTTCTTTCGTATCTGCTTCTGTGTTTATGTTATTTTGGAGTTGTTAAGACAATTTTGGTTATTCTGTGATTGGTGAAACTTTGATGTCATAAATTATTTGTTGTTCCACTGTGTATTTTCTAAAGAATATTTTGCTTTGGTTTTTATGATTGAAGATTCATGAGTGACACTCTAATTGATTGAATTATTTTTTAAATTTTTTTATTATGTGTCGAGTCAAGAATTAGGGTGTTACACATTGAACTCCCTAGATTGTACTATTTTGTTATACTCCTTTTTGTTAACTATGACCCGTAGAAACAAACTTGAATCGACAATTATCTATTCGAACAGTTACCAAAAAGACCAGATATGCGTTAAAGCAATAGAACCAATATATAATATGAGAAAAATAATCAATATATTTTCAGTAACTACGTTTGAGTAAAACCACACAATAGAAATCGATTTTCAATGAAATATCAAACAAAAATTGACTAAAGAAATTTGTCAAACACTTGGTATGCAATCGATTCAAAAAAAAAATTTCTATGATTTTGTTGATATGTAAATCCAGTTACAATGACATAGATTGTAATAAACTCAACAAAACAACGTGAGTTATTAGACAAAGAGATTATCTCAATGTATCGATTGCACAATCAACATTTTCATAATTTGTAAGTCAAAGTAAAAGAGATGTGGGGAGAGAGATAAAGCGATAGAGAAAGATAAATAGAGAGAGTGAGATACAAAAATTTGTTTAGGAAGGTCCCCAATCGGTCTCCCTATGGGTACATCTGCCCTAATTTCTAATGGAATTTAGATAGTGAAAATTAACCTTTGCAAATGTTGTTTACAAGAGCAAAAGTAGCAATCCAACCCTCCAAATTCTATGGTTGACATTGATCATTACTTCTTCTCTCCCCTTGATTCTGAACTCGATCAAGTAACCTGATATTTCCAATTTGATCCTCCATTTACTGCTTCTCCTTGATAGAACTCCCATTCTTTAAAGTCTTCGCTCGGCTGAAACCAATTTTTGAATGAATCATGACCCAAGATTAACAAAGTGATCCTTCGATTACTATTACTCCTTTGACAGAAACCCCGTTCTTCAAAGATTTCACTCGGATGAATCCAAATTGCCTAATCACACTCTCAAATCAATCCTTGATTTTGGAAGAAAACCCTAATTGGATTTAACTTGAAACCCCCAAAGAATTTTCAACCCGATTTGATTACACCAATCCAAAATTGGACCCTGTCAACCTAAATCTAGATGACACCCAATAAAAATGATTATGTGTAATCTTTGTGTATATGCATAGAGAGAGGTTGAAGATGATGAACAATGCTTTGTATATTTTCAGGTTTTAATTATGAGAAACGATGCATGGATGTTATTTATATGATGTGTGTTAAGTGAGAAAAATAACATAAAAATAGATTTGAGATTTTTTATACGTTTTGGAAAAATAGTAGTATGTGTCGATACATATTTTACTGCTATGTGTCAACCTGAAAGTCGTATGTGTTGACAACATCAAAACATAAACTTCTGGTTTTTGAAAACTTACAGCATGTGTCGACCAGTGGCTCATATGTGCCGACTCATAAAAGTATTTTTACTTCTATGTGTTGACCTGTAGCACGTATGTGTCAACACATGTTGAACATGAACTAATTTTTCAAAAATGTTTCAGTATGCGTTGACCTATGAACTTTATGTGTTGACCTGTATTGATCAACGTGTACATTTTTAAATATGCTTCAGTATAGGTCGACTTAAAGAACGCGTGTGTCGACCTATGCATGTCTTTTCACAAAAACACTTGATTTTCAACATGTAAAACATCTCTAACATGATTTTTAGTTTCCTAAAGATAAGATGCACATATAGGCATAGGAAGACATGTCTAATCTACAAAAAAATACTAATTTCTATTTTTGACATCAATCAAAACATCTAAAAGGATAGTGCACTCACACTTGTGTTTGTATCATAAGTTTTGACTATTTCATCAGTATTAAGAAACATAATGATTGTATAAAAAATAAATTATGAAAGATTTTACAAGATTATTGATAATGGTCTAAGGAAGATAAATTAAAAAACAGAAGAAAAAAAGAGTGTTATGCGCGGGAACCAAAATTTATCTATGAAATATGGATGTATATCTTAATAAAGGTATGAGCTTCTGTTATGGTGGAGGAGGGCTGATCTTCAAGGTTAGCATTCAAATACTAAAATCAGTATGAGAGTAAGATGAAGTGAATGAGTTTTGAATTCAAGTTACTTGAGAAATGTTCATTCTCCCTTTATATAGTAAGGTGATTATAACAGCTCGCTAATCCATCGGGGAGAGATACATGTATCCGTATGATGAATCTTTGGGTTGAGATTACCTGTTTACTTACCCAAGATAGTGCACACGTATCTTGCTTGGTTTGATGCATCACTTTACATTTAGGGCCATTGTTATTGGTCCCTCTGGGTGGCCCATAACAACATAATAATAAATATTTAAGGAAATAATAGGAAAAATAAAATTAATGATTCATTGATATTGTAAAACAACTTATACTTTGGTACAAATATTTTTTAAAAGAAACATATAATAAAAACCAAAGGAATTACTTGGAAGTCTAGCTCTTCCAGAATCAATTATGAGTTTTCTTCATTTTGAAAAGGATGTAGCGTTCTTAGCCAAGTTCTTCAACTTTGATAAAAATGATAAACTCATTGTCGCATGTAAGCCTAAATGGGGTATCCCCAATGGTTGAATCATTCGTTGGCATGTATTCCCATAAAACATATGGGAGTTATTTTGCTCACTTGCCTTTCGATCCCTCTAATCATCTTCCCAGTTCCCTATGTAAGACTCAGGTGGCGACCCCGACTTTACTGTTAGTTTGAGAGTACTCCACTAAAGTAAAATGGTGTTTTAATCCCAAGTCCAAAAAGTATTTCTTCAAGGTTTTTTTCTCACGTGAACTAAGTGTCATTGTCCATGATAAGGGAATATATTATTCCATATCTAGATAATATATTGTTTTTGCTAAAGATTTATATTTGACTGATTTGGTAAAATAAACCTCTCCCAAAATGAGGAACTTTTAGACAAAGAATATCCCGACTCCACTAAGAAAATGACCAAGGCACAATTAGAGTATTATATTCAGATGGAGTAGAAATGTGAATATCTCCATGTTTTTTGCACTTTTCACACTTCATCACACATTCCTTAACATTTTTTACCATTGAGTGCCAAAAATATCCTACTCTAGAGACTTTCTTATCCAAAGACTTTTCCCTAAGGTGTGGTATTAATCTATCCTCGTAGACTTCAGTGATGGTGTACAAGGCTCCATATGCTTTAAACATTTTAAGGGGGGGGGGTGAAGAGACCTCTCATGTGCAATTTCTCCATATAATCGAATATGAGCATGATCTCGTTTTGACAAGACTAACTTCAACATGGTCAATTGGCATGGTATGGCTCTCAATGTATGTCATGATCAAGGTGATTCATGACAGTTTGGTTATTCCTGTTGTTATATAGGCCACAACGACTATTTTAGAAAGATATGGCCACTCAAGTTTCTTGGATGAAATAATGGTTGATGTATACCATTCTTGTGCTTTCCAACTTTGATAGGACATTTGCCCTTGTGTTATGTTCTCTTGACACATGTGAAATTTCTCAAGTCTTGAACAAACTCAATTTATCTTTGAAAACATCCACATACTTTTGCAGTAATGGATTTTTGGCTTATGCGTTCCCCTTGTTCTAGAAGACCACCGATTGGGACTATGTGTGTAGCATGACTTCTTATAGCCCTATCTTTGATGCTAGAGTGAATTTAGAGATGAAGGCTTCATATTCAACTTCTACTCATTTTCCCTTGTTATTTATGATGGAGAAGTCAAAGCACAATTACACTTCTACTACGAGCCCTTCGTCACCATGGAGGACGAGGTTAACTCCATTT
Source organism: Vicia sativa (assembly GCA_021764765.1). Classification (NCBI taxonomy): domain Eukaryota; kingdom Viridiplantae; phylum Streptophyta; class Magnoliopsida; order Fabales; family Fabaceae; genus Vicia; species Vicia sativa. The sequence continues at coordinate 56,937,442 of CM038795.1, read as the reverse complement.
ACCTTACTATTTGATGACCCGTCTCTAAAGACGACTCACTTAGTGCCCGATTCAGAAGTGTCGAAAATCAATTTTGTATTGAAATCCACTAAGACTTGGGTTTTGAGGGCCTTTTTGGGCTTGAAAGAGATATCAAACTCTAAAAATTCAATAGATCATTTTGTCATCTACTCTGTCAATTCTGGCCTAAAAAGGACTTGCTTCAGATTAAAGAGAGGTGCCACTTGAATTAGCGACTACTATATTTTTTTCCAATTACCTATAGATTTGGTTTTATTTGTAGATTTACTTATGAATTTACCGGTAGACAAAATATTAAATAATTTGCAAGTAACTCTGCAAGAAAATCTACAAGTAAATTTACAGGTAATTGAAAAAAATTAAAAAAAATAAGCTAAATTACCTCAAGGTCCTTTAAGTAATTTAATAGTAATATATTGGTCATTTATGTTGTTTTCGCTACATGTGGGTCCTTTATGTTAACTAGCGTTTGTATCGTTGACCTTTATTTTGCTTTATTTTGTTATATTAATTTTATTTTATCTTCTAAAATTCATTTTAAATCCGGTTTTGATTCAAAAATTATGAAAAAATTCCTAAAAATATTTCTTCTCGTTTTACTAAAAGATTCTGAAAATTTTATTGTATAATCCAATGATGGTTTATGACCTATGTTAAGGGACATATCCGTATCATTAATGTCACTTCAACTATTTTGAAAAGGAGTTTTGAAAAAAGGTCAATGATGCAAGCATTAATTAACATAAATGACCCACATTTAGCGAAAATAACATAAAAGAACATTCTGTTATAATTAAATAACTTAAAGGACTCTGAGGGTAATTTAAAAAAATCGAAAATTTATATATATTTGATTTAAATAATACATTGTTTGTAGACTATTTATATTAAAAGTCTCAACATCAAAGAGTATTATAAAATATTAATTTGGTTTTAATTAGAAATAATAATTTATAGTATTATCCTTAGGTTTAATATATATATATATATATATATATATATATATATATATATATATATATATATATATATATATATATATATATATATATATATATATATCTTTGAGGGTTGTGAAAGCATAGTCGTTAAAATTGATTAGTTCATATGAGATGGTTCGTTAAGGCCGAAAGATTATAGACTTTAAGCCTTAAAATTAAACCTTTTATTTTAGGAGGATTTTTTTTGTCACACCTTTCATTTAATCTGGCACCCTCTAAATTTTTTTATTTCAACTTTATCCCTGTTAAAATTTTTGGTAGATTCTTAGAAAATTCCGGTAATCCATAAATTTTTTTAAAAAATTGATATTGAAAATTTCAAATACACAGAATAAAAAAAAAATTGGATATTGAAAATTTCAAATTGCACTATTGGAAATTTCAAATACACAATATCAAAATTTATTTATTTTTGAAACAATTATGCTTTTTTACCGGAAATTCTCGACATCTGACTGAAATTTCCAGTTTCTTTTTTAAACAAAAAAAAAATCTGAAAAATACCGGAAATTTCAGAAATTTTTGGTTTTTTTTTTTTAAAATTTCCGATATCAACCCCCAATTTCCGATTTTTTTTTTTTAAAAAAAAATATTTCAAATTTACTAAACATTTCCGATATGAGATTCAAATTTTCCGATATTTTAATTGAAATTTTCGGTACACCTTCAATTTTCCAGTAAAAAAACCTTTTTTAAAATAAGATAATGATTACCTTCATACCTTTGGGGGTGACAGGTTAAATAAAAGGGGTGGCAAGAAAAATACTTTTATTTTAGAATATTTGATTCTATAAACATGCTATCCATTAAATTTAACACATATGAACTGCAGATAGTCGTTAGGTCCGCGTAACTATAAATTAAAAAAAACAAAAATTTATTATTATATTTCTTTAAAATAATATATTAATTTTTCTCATCTCACTCAATTTTATCTCTATTAAATTCAACTTTTTTCTTTTAAATATTATACATTAGTATAATCAAATTAATATTATCTATTTTATATTTTACTTCACAGATTTTTTATATTCTATTAATTTTTCTTAGGTTATATATTTATTTTTTATTTTATACAGTTAAGACATATATTTTACCTGTAGTATTTACAAAATATAACATAGTGTACTTACAAACATATTATATTTAAAATGATATAATTCTTTTATTTTACGTATAATAGATATTATGTATATTTTTTACAAAACCTGTATAAAAAATAATTTAAAAAATAGTCTATTTTGGAGAATTTAACATGTGACCCCTTAAATTATTTATGGCATCCTTCTGATTTGTTTTATTCTAAGAATATCTCTGAACAAATTGAGGGGTGTCCAATAATGAAATTTCCGATTATTTTTGAAATTTTCGATAGATTTTTAAAATATATTAAAATATATTAAAAATTTTGGTACCGAAGTGAAAATTTCAAAATTTTCAATATTATAATTTTTTTTTATTTTTTCCCCGAAAAGCAAAATACTGACTTTTTTTGAAAAATCCTTTATTTTTCCAAAATTTCAAAAAAAAAACAAAATTTTCTTATAATTTCCGATACACCATTCAAATTTGCAGTAAATTTTTCTTTTTAAATTTTATAAATATTCACAAGATATAATGATAAAAACATACATAATGAGTTGTCATGTATAAGTATGAGTGACATGTTAAATTTTCTAATTGTTGAGGCTATATTACAACATGATTTTATTGGCCAACATTAAAAAGCTTAATGTATGTCAGAGTTAATCCGTTTGAAGAATTTTACATGTCACCTCTCCAATTTATTTTTCAATTTTATCCCTGATGAGATACAAAGAATTTTCAGACGAAATTTTCAGTAGAATGATTGAAATTTTTGATACTATTTGAAATTTCCGGTACACCCGTGTTAAATTTCAGGTAAGAGTAAAATTTCGGTAATGTATTTGAAATTTTGGTGTACCAGAAATTTTACATTTATGGTTAGTACCAGAAATTTCATTATAACTGAAATTTTTGGTAGGTTTAAATTTTAGGTTTTTTCAACTGTTGAGATTTTGTCGACACTTTTGGAGGATCTTGATTGCACCGAGACATTTATGTGGTCTAAAATGTATCACCATTTGTATAAATATGGGTCTTAGGTTATTGGATAACATATCTCAACAAAATGTCTCTTCCTCAATTTCTGATTATGGCATAAGTGTATTACAACATCGACAAATCTCCTGTTAAATTCAAGCTTCCAGATGACTTTGAATCTTTTGCCACCTTGAAAAAATGTTGAATGGTTTGCTGCCTGATTCTGATAACAGAAGGGCGACAAAGATCGAGTTTCAGGAGGATTAGATTAATACAAATGGAAGGGTGAAATACAACCTAACTGAGTTGAAGAATGATGAAGATGTGAAGGCCATGTGGAAATCATTTCGTCGTAGGATAACTAAAGGTCTGATCGAGATGGACGCGCAAATCCGAAGATCAGTCGACGACATAATGTAGATGTGGAAGCGTCCAGAGTCATCCGATAGCGCCTAGGTTTTCATGTTTTAGAGTATTTTTTATGTTTGTTGTTTGTCATTTGATGTTTGTTATTTATGTTATTTTATTTTCTTTATCGAATTGAAACATGTACTCGCAAAAATATTATGCAATAAAAACATGTCTGTTTGTCACAAAATATACATATAATACAATCATTATAAAATAAATCTGCACAGGCCCTTCATGGGTAATGTCGTCCAACCTAGCTAAACTAGTATAAACCTCACCATCAGGGTTTACCAACCCATGAGGTTATCTAAGTGAATGAAGATGAACTGTAGGCGGTTGTCCTGGTCATCTACGGGTGGTGGTGGTGGTGGTTTGGAAAAATCCATGGTACCTGAAGGCCCCGGAACATCAGATACTGAAGTCGATGGTATGACCCGATGGTGTCACACACTGTGGAACCACTCCAGAAATTTATCCTCGCACTGCCCAGGCTGCTGAACCTCAACGACTATATCAATGATCTCACGGGGGGCTGAGGATGTGACTCTGAAACCATCTATCAATGCAGCCAGATGGAGACTCTAGAACCAGGCGAAGGATGCCCTGTATATTACCATATTTTCGTAGACACCTCTCAGACAAGTGTCTAGCCACATTGCTCTCCCATTTGACATGCCCTGAATATAAAGTAGATGTCTCAAATGGACGATGAGGTCGGTGAGATGTATATGGTCAACACGAACCTATTAGAAAGTCCTCCAAGGAAACCTTCATTAGTTTATACTGATGGTTCTATAGATGCACGAGTCGTGGTGTGTGTACCAGTGGGGGACACCACGAAAACTCGCTCAACAACAACCTCTTACAACTTAGGCTCGTGCAACACAACCTCGACCTCATACAACACAGGCTCCTTAACTACCGACTCCTTAACTACCAGCTCCACAATAGGAACATGAGTATGAACCTCTATAGCACGAACATGAGTCTGAACCTCCACAGTAGGAGTATGTACCTCCTACACAGGTGCATGCACCTCCTCAATAGTAGTGGATACTCTAGCAGCCCGACAGTGGAGTGCGCGTAACTGAGTTAGCTACTCACCCATCTGTTTCTGATGAGAACCGTTCGGAGGACGGCCTCCAACATGTAACTCTAAGACTTGTGCCTTGTTAGTGGCTCGAGCTTTAACATCAGCTCTATCAGTGGTCTGTCCCGCAATAGAATCGTCTCTGCCTCTAGTCCTCACTGCAAAATAAGAAAATATAAAATATCGAAAATTTTGAAATTTCCGGTATCATATTACGCATCGAAAATATCAAAAATTTCCCAAAAATATCGTAAATTCTTACTTGTTTCGCCAAATTTCTAGTACGCCTTCGAAATTTTCGGTATCGTCAAAAAATTTAAAAAATATGGTGCTCTTCATAGATTTAAAAAAATATGATAAATAAAATTGATATGGACATTTTAATCTTTTCCTAAAATAATGGAATGAAATGTATAACGTAAGATGACAAGATAATTTCTCATTGGGTCAAATTAACCATTTTGACTGCAATAAAAAAGTTGTTAATATTTTGATATCCAATAAAAGATAATAGACGGATTAAGTTTTTTCTTTTTATTTTTTTAAGAATAGGGTGGATTTGTTTTTCTTTTTATTGTACAAGGTAATATAACAAAAAAAATTGAAATTAGGGCCACATTCTCCAAAAAGTAAGGATAAATTTCTTAATGAGTTTTCTCTACGACAAAGAGAGTTTTTTCCTTTCATAAAATTGTTTGGGGAGATTTTTGTTAAACAAAGATATTCTTTAATAAAGATTTAAACTTAAAAGATAAAATTTTGTCCGAATTATTAGTTTTCCCATTATCCAATCTCCTTAGATATATACTATCTAATAATTGGTGGCTAATTAAATAAAAGATTTATTTGACTAGTATCAAAACAAGATAAAAATTTAAAAAATGAAAATCTAACTTTGCCGTATATGTGTACCAAGTAAATCCAAACAAGATTTTCTTAACAATAAATCTAATAAGATCAATTATTGGATCGTGAAATCTGATCTATGTTATAGCTATAAAAACTCAAGCTCTAGCTTTATATTCAGAAACAATTTATATCAAATAAATTGAACCGAGACATAAACCAAAGATCAATTTACGTGTACTTTATATTCTAATTTCTTCTAAGTGGTTTGTCAAAAACACTTCATTCATCTTCTTTGCTAATTCATCCATGGAAACTACCTTTAACTTACATATTTGTCCTACTTGCGAGCCAATTGAATCTTCATACAACATTCATGGTTTAAGAAAATATTTCTTCATTGATTTTGAGTTCAACCACACATACTTACTCTCTCAATCCGAAGCCACGGCCGAGTTAACAAATACAATCAGAGAAGTTGTGACAATTCCTATTGAAATCTTATGTAATTGTATGGAAGAAGGTCATAATAGTGACTTGTATGACAAATTGTCTTTCTTGCCAATTAATATATTAGATGCGATTCTACCAGATATGGAGGAATGTGCTAGACAAATGATTGCACACTATGGTGAAGAACATGACATATTAAAGATGAATGTGCACCTATCAGCCACAACACCAATTGAGGAGGAGGAAGAAGATCATAGAAATCAAGATGATTATGATCAAGCCCAACAAGTTGTTGATTTGATGGAGAAATTAAAAATGTGTTCTTCCAACTCAAGTGGACAATGTTCTATTTGTTTGGAAGAGTTTTGCAGTACCTTGGAATTTGTTCGGACAAAATGCTCTCATGTTTTTCACAAAAAGTGCATTGCTTCATGGATTCAACAATGCATCAACCACTCATCGACTTACACTTGTCCATTGTGTCGACGACTACTATAAATAAGTCTTGATTATATATGTACTCTTGTTCCTTACAGTATATTCAAATGTAATTAATTTTAATTTTAGTATTAAAATAGTTTTATCTCAGTTATTTGATTAAGGTTTCAATTTTCCTTCTATAATTTCACTCTTACATATTTATTAATTTTTATACTCTATGGCCATTACAGAAAATAAAATTATTAAAAAAAGTTAACATTGTCCTATTCATCAGGATGAAAAATTAAAAATTACAAAAACGAATTGCATAGAAAAAAATAATTAAAACTCGCTTATTAATAGGGTAAAAGGACTTTTAACGCTTAACTTTATAATAAAAGTAATTGTTAACTTGATTTTATATACTTTCTCTTTGTATAAAAAAAAGGGAATTGATAGGTGCACACTTTTAATTTATAAACTAGATTGCGATGATTGAATTGAATAAATTAAAGAGTCGAAATAAATATATTTTTGACTTAAATACATTTTTGATCCTCTTACATTAATTTTTTTAATATTTTAATTCTCTTATAAAAAAATCAGCTATTAGGTTCCCCAATATTATATTTCCTGTTTTTTGGGTTGTCCCCCATGAGAAAATAGTCTAACTTGCATAGGAGATATTAAAATTATGAAATATCATTTTTTTTATTGATGTCACGTCATTAAAAATATTTAAATTGTTTTTTTTTATTTTCTTTATAATAATAAATATTTTTAATCATTTTAATTATTTATGTTTATCAATATTTGTTTAGAAATTATATACTATAAATTTTAATTCTAAAATATATATTTGGACCTATTTTTTATGGCGTGACAACAATTAAAAAATATCACCTCATAATTTCAGTGTCACATGCAAATTAGACTATTTTTTCATGGGCGACCACTAAAAAAATATAAAATATGATATTAGAGGATCTAATAGTTATTTTTTTTAAAGAGATTAAAATGCTAAAAAATTAATATAGAGAGATCAAAAATACATTTAAACCTATATTTTTTAACGAATATAATTTTAATTTTGTTTTTCTATCGATTCTCTGTTTATATATTTTGTTTTCCTCTATAGAATTCAAAACATATTTATATTCTTCTACACTAGTATAGAGTAGTAATCGTACTTATTACATTTTTAAGTTCTTTTTTAAATAGTCCATTATACAATTAAAAACCTTTTTATCTCATTTTTTCATTGTATAATTTTGAAATTAAAACAGTTAATATTTTTTAATAAGAAAATATATATCAAACAAAACGAATCCCAAAAAGAGAGGGGCTATACCAAGTCCCTCTCAAAAATAAGAGAAACTAAAGAAATTCAAACCTAGTCTATTTTTTACAAAAACTGCTCTAATATACAAAGGATAGAAGAAAGGTGAGTTGTATTGGTCAAAGCTCAATTTAAGTTAGCGAGGGCATCTGCACAACTATTATATGCTCTATAAATATGGGAAACAACAAAATTCATCTTAGATACAAAGTTAATGCAATTAAGCCAACGATTTCTAATCGACCACAGAACCTGTACGGAGGATCAAACGCTCTAACCACTGCCTTGGAGTTTCATTCCAACCATACAAAATTCCAATTCCTCTTATGAGCGAACTCTACTGCAAGCATTGCACCCGAGAGTTCTACGATGAGAGAGTTAGAAATACCTAAAGAAGAAGAAATAACACCTAAAAAAGAGTTATGATTATCTCTAGCAATAACCCCACAAGCAGAGGTACCCGAGGAGACCGAAGCACCGTCAAAATTTAACTTAGTCCAAATCCCCTAAGGGGGCTTCCACCAAACCTCCCGAATATTTGGGGCACGAGGCGGATGAATGATGATTTTAAACCTTTTGAGAATCTTGAAGTCATGCATAGAAAGATGTGAATCAACAACAATAGCATTCCCGATAATGAAAATTGTCGTCATAATAGAAAAAACATATGAAGTAAATGAGTGAGGGGTATCATTAAATTTTACCAACATGCAAGCTTTCCAAATTGAATTTACAGTGGAGATGATGGCCACTTTAGATATAACCTTACTATGATTCGAGACAGTCGAGCCAAGGAAACTACAAATATACGTCCAGCCCGAGAAGCAATGAGAAGTATTAAGCATGCCCGTAAGCCACAACCAAATCCTAGATGCAAAAGGACACGCAAAAAAAAAAGACGGTGAACGGTTTCCTCGGCTAACCCACAAAGGTCACATTCGAAAGGGAATGAGAATCTACGCTTTCTCCATTGATCATCCTTCGGGAGCTTATAATGAAGCAACCGCCACACCGTGAAAGACTTAGACGGGAGGAATGTAATTGTTCCAAATACACCGTCATTTCTCCAAAATAATTCCTTTAAATTGAGTTACGATTAGACTTTAGGATCGAACTGTGCATGACAATTCTTTAGGTTAATTTTTCTTTCAAAACACAACCTTAAGTCCATATTTTTATGACAACAATTAGGATTTGTCTCCCTTTAGATTTTGTTTATTTTGCATTGTATTGCATTCTCTTAAAACAAAATTCCCTTTCTCAACCAAAATCCAAAAATACTTAACAAATATAGACACGAGTTGTACGCCATGAGCCTTAAGCAATGGAAAAGAATGAGAGGTGTATTTTTGACCTTTTTCTTATTCCATTCATAGTCTTTAGTTCAATTCAAATTAAAAATAGTTTTCGCAACTAAGGCTATGTTTGGATTGATGGAACATGAGGGAGCGGAGTGGAGCGGAACATGACAGAGCAGAGTGGAGCAGAGCGGAGTGGGATATAGACTTCACTCCATTGTTTGGTTAATTTATTTAAAATCCCTCATTCCATCACATACACCCCAAATTGGGTGAAATAAAAAATAGAGAATTTGATGGAATGCATTCCATCATGTTCCCTTCCATTCCATCCATTATTTGCAAATCCAAATAATGGAACCTTATAAGGTATCACTTCATTCCGTTCCATTCCATTCCATCACATACCACCAATCAAAACATACCATAAAAGTGGAGAAGTAGCTAAGTGCCCCTGTATATTGGGACTTACTATTATCCTCACTTTCTTTACATTGTCTTGTTCGTCTCGTCCTTCTCTTCTTTAATATATGGTTGGATTTTGCAGGAACCAAAGGGTTCGAACAAGATTTGAAATAGGGTTTTGGAAACCCTAGCTTTTCAAATTGTTGAGGAACTGCCTGAACGAGGCGATAATGAAGGATTTGAGCTTCGTGGCGCTGAAAATGGCCTTTTTGAGGCGTGGTTGAGATTTGACGAAGGAGGACGACGTCGATTGGAGTTTCGATGGCGGTTTTGTGTCTGATAAACTCTTTCCTCTTCTTCTCTTCTATGATTCTTCGTTTGAATTTCTAATTCATTGTATTGAGGAAAATGATGATAGTTCAGGGTTAGGGTTTGTACTTGATTGTGCAACTTTGGGTTTTTGAATAGTGGATCCCTTGAAAAAGGTGCAATGATTCTTTATATACTTATATAAAATTAGGGTTTTGCTTGCTTGGAATCTGACTTTGTGATAGTAGGCCTTGTAAAAAATTTATGTATTGGGCTTATGCAATATTTCTGATTGTGATATTGTTTGTGAAAACCTGTTTGCTTGTTGGGCTGGAAATTTGTGATTCTTGACTTGTTTCTTTTTGCTTTCGAATAAACTGCAATGTTGTGATTGTTTATTGGATTGAGTTTGAAATATTTACTTTGTTGGCCCATGATGAGATGCACTTCTGATTTTCTTTCTGTGAACCAAACATGTTCTTAATTTGCATTAGATTTAGGCCCGTGGTTAAACTGAAATTTTGAATCTTGTTATGAAACAAATGAGGCTTTGGTCGTTGCTTCAATGTGATTAAAAACCAACCATAAATTTGATTCCTTGCACAAACCCTTATAATTAAATGATAAAACTCTTTGAAAATTCTTTGTTTTATGCTTAAGTTTTTTGATGATTATACTGAACACTTCTTCTTTCACTTGTTTCTTGTATGGTTGACGAGGGAAAGACGAATAAGGCAAGGCAAAGAGAAGAGGAATATATTAATAAGCTTGAAGGATTTTGGATAATTCGGAGGGAAACTTGCAGTGTGAAGCTTTTGAAGTCTCTCCATAGAATATCATAGGATAGATTAGAATGCTTTAAATTTGTTTCTTGAAAAGAAAACTTGACGTTGTAATTGCCAAGAACTTAGAGGTTTAAGTTTGAAGAAGGATGAATGAGATCATCTTTTACCGCTTGGACTTGTTATTCTCAACATCTTTTGTTCTAAGTCTTGTAAAAAACTTAGAAATAATGCCATATTTCTTGTAAGCTTTATGTGAAAACATTATGAAACTTGTAGAACTTGAAAGAATTGCAACCAAGTTTAGAATAACTTTAGATGGTGTATTGCCTTGAAAATGATGCTTGAAATCAAATTCAATTTTCAACTTCCTTCTTAAACTCAAGAATGTCTTGAATACTTTTGATCTTTACTTCAAAACCTTTAATTGGCCAGATAAGTCCACATGTATCTTCATGTATGAACTATGACCATATGCCTTAACTTAAGGAACCAAGAGTTAAAATAATGGAGCATGATACAATATCGTAAGAAATGTTGAATGATCATGATGAACACTTTAACCTTGTAACCTAAATATCATGTAAACCATCTTTCCAAGCTTAGCATACACCTGAAAGAATTCCTCACAATAATCTTGACCAAGAATAAATCCACAGACTCATACCTTGTACCTTGAATCATGCTTTTCATGATATGATGGAGATAATGCTTCAAAAATATTGCTCACAAATATGTAAGACACTTCAATAGTCAAAGAACCAGGCTCGAGGGTCAATAGATAGGAGAAATGTGATCCTCTTCCATACTCTTTCAAATTTTGAGTCCTCTGATGAGACAAAGAAATAATTGAGAGATCTCGAGGCCTGAGAAGCCTTGGTGTCCTGAATGAGAAAAAGAAAGAAGATAGGAGATCCATCCTGGACTGATTTTCAATACAACCTCTTCTTATATTTTTTTTTGGAGAAACCCAAGAATATAAGAATACCTTGATCCCATCACAAGTATGCATATGTATGATGAAATATAAGCCATATAAAGTAATATGAAGAGGGAATATTTGGGGGGTGCAGCATACATGATTCTTATCTTTCGAACTAGATAAATACATTGATTCGGCTTCAACCATAACCCCTTCATTTTGCATTGTACTACGATAATCTTTTGATTTTGTATAAAAGGTATAATGACCAATATCGTATGCAGTCCAAGTAATGACACAAACATTTGTCTCGTACGAGAACCATTTAAGTATCTTAGATGCACTACAATTATTAGATACACTTTTATTAAACCAATCTATAAATCTCTTGTTATGCTCTATAAACAACAACTTGTCACTCATTCGGTGATATTGTTTCCTCAAAAGTCTTTTGTGAGTATCTATGAAAGGTTGAACTTCATTTATATTATTCAATATATAGAAATGTGCTTGAATAACTACATCCTGAGCCATTGACTTAACATTTAGACCTTGTATACCTCTTCCGTCTATGTGATCAGCGTGACAAGACTTCAGAATTCCTATAGAATCTGCTTCCGACAAATAGTTTGTACAAAATTCAACAGCTTCTTCAGTGATGTACCTTTCATCAATCGAAGCTTCTAGTAGGTTATGGTTCTTTGTATATCCTTTAAAGATATTTGTATATCACTCTATTGGATACATCCACCTTAAATAAACTAGTCCTCAAAATCTAATTTCTCTGACTAGATGAACAAGTAAGTGAACCATAATGTCAAAAAATAATGGAGGAAAATATATATCCAATTGACACAAGATTATGGCAGCCTCATTTTATAATTCATCTAATTTTTTGAAATCAAGAACTTTATTACATATGGAATGGAAGAATAAGCACAATATTGTTATAGTTACTCTCACATTCTTTGGTAGGATAGCCACTGGTAGAAGTTTTTGTATCAATACATGACAATCATGAGATTTTAAACCAATTAACTTGAAATCTTTCATTGATACAAGTTTCTTGATGTTTGACGAGTAACCTTTTGGAACTTTAATACCTTGGAAACACTCGTAGAAAATTTTCTTTTCCTTTTTAGATAGAGTGTGGCATGATGGAGGCCACGAAGAATGATTAGTGATCAGATTATCAAAGGGGTTCATTCCATCGGTGGCAAACCCAAGCCTAAGGTTTCTTGGCTCAACTCCAAAATCTGGAAACAAGGACTCAATTTTCTTCCATTGCAACGAAACGACTATATAGCAAATGTTTTCATCACAAGTCATTTTATCTCTATGCCATCTAAGATTCTTTGTGTCATTCAAATTAGAAAAGAGTCTCTTAAATCGTGAAATTATTGGAAAGTACTGTAATAATTTAGTAGGAGGATGTTTCCTACTAACATTGTCATAGTCATTGTCATCACCATTGTTGGTCTTCAACTTGTAACGCGACACACCATATTTCGGACATTGATACAAGTCTTCATACTCTTTCATGTATAATATGCAATCATTATAGAAATCATGTATTTTGATATACTCCAGACCCATTTGACACAATAACTTCTTGGCCTCATAGCAACGATCTGGAAATTTGTTATCTTCTTGTAACATTTGCTTTAGCAATTCAAGTAATTCCGTGAAATTTTTATCCGACCATCCATTTCCCGCCTTCAGATTAAACAAATTTAACATCATCGATAATCGTGTAAAATTTGTGCATCCCTTATATAAAGGGGTATCTTTATCACTACATATAGTATATGAGAATTCTTAAAAAAAGATTCCCCGATATCACGTAACATATCCTCTAGTTGATCTTCCACATATTCATCTTCATCCACTCTTTGACTTTGTGGCGCCTGACTTTCCTCTTTATCCACCTCACTATGCCACGTCCATATTATATAATTTTGACATATACCATCACAACAAAGGTGCTGGAATATTTCTTTCTTTGTACCCTTACCGATATTCGTGCAAACAACACAAGGACAATAAATGATACCATCATTGTCGGGAAGATATTTATCAGTGTATTTAAGGAATTCAAGAACTCAGTTCTCATAAATCGGACCTAATCTATTGGCTTTTATCCCACTATGATCCATAATAACTTCTGAAATTTATACATGTATAATAATGTGAAAATATAATCCTATACTAATAATGTGAAATTTATACACTCATACTGACTTGAGCATATATACATCATAAACAAAGAAAAACAAAATGAAGATGTTGAAGAGTACTGTACTTCGAAGCTGAAGAATCTTATGCACGTAAGGAATGAAGATGTTGAAGAGTACCGTACTTCAAAGCCGAAGAATAAAATGAACGAACAAGATGAAGATTTGAGCATATACAACATAAACCAAGAAAAAACAAATGAAGATGTTGAAGAGTATTGTACTGTGAAACTGAAGAATCAAATGAACAAAGAGGGTGGAGATTTTAGCTCCAAATGAACGAGTACGAAGATTTGATCCACCGTTGTTTTCTTTGACTCGCTTGTTCACCTAGGGCGTCTTATGAAAGTAATACGAAATAAGATTTGTTTTAATTTGTCAGCAAACCCTTTAATCACAGTTGGACAAAACAACCATAGTGGAAACTTAAGTCCTATAAAACGGTTGAGGTATTCACCGTTGTTAAATAATTTATAATTTATTTTTTAAATAATGGAAATAGGTGACACACGCTTAATGTACTCGAAAAATATGAAAAAAATGTGGTTGTTGGGAGTCGAAGCATGCTACACATCATTTTTTACTACGGCGTTTAAAATTAACCATCATTAATAAATCAAATAACTAAAGGGGCGTGGAAATTTTAACGTATTACTACGATGTATATGGATGCGTCGTAAACATGGCGTTGTTGTTGGCGTGTTTTGTAGTATTGAAGCTTATTTGACAAGGAGACACAACCTTGTCAATGATCATCTGCAATCTATTCACAATGGTTTTGTTGAGCACTTTGTAGACATTGTTGCATAGTGCAATAGGACAAAATTGGATCACCAACTAAGATTTATTCACCTTAAGTACCAGACACACACTAGTAAAATTGATATCTGCTATGTTTTTCGGCCTCCTCCACAAGATTTAAATGTACTCAATCAGTCTATTACCAACTTTATTCCAAGACTTCTAGAATGCTGAGAAGCCATCAAACCCATGGATTTCCACGCAGCCATACAGAAAGTTGCATATTTCCAAGAAATATTAAAATTATTTACTCTTTCTGTCTCATAAAAGTGTCACATCTGAAAGTTTTTAAGAAAATAATTAGATGTATTGATTTTAATAATAAAACTAATACTATCATTTATTAGAATACTCCTGTTAATTGTAGCTATTAAAGTAGTTGAATAAAGTGAAAGTTAATAAATAGGAGTATAATAGTAGAAAAATAACAATAAATATTGCATTAGTATTGTAAAAGGACAATCATTTTAAAACAAAGAAAAAATACTAATAAAGGTTAATCATTGGATTTGATATATGATATTGTATTGATGAAGTTAAGACCTTAAATATTCATTAAGACCATTTATTAAATTCAACTGTTATCATTTATTCCTCTTAACGAATTTAAATAATGAAAATGAAACTTTTGCCGTATATAGCAATGATGTGTACTAAGTAAATCAAAATAAGATTTTCTTAACAAAAAATCTAAATAAGATATAAAAAATTGAATGATTGGATCATAAAATCTAATAAATGATATAATAGATATAAAAACACTTAATGATATCAAACAGAATAAGCTCTAGCGTTATATATGTAGAAACAAATCATATCAAACAGATTGAACCGAGATCTTAAACCCCAAAAGAACTTTGTAGTTTAAATTCTACTTTCTTCTAAGCAATTTGTCAAAATAAATAAAATAAACACTTAATCTTCATCACTAGTTCATCCATGGATACCTTCATCAACTTCGAAGTGCATTCAACTAGCAAATCAATCTTATCTTCACATGAAATTCATTGTTTTGAGAAATGTTTTCTCATTGATTTTATGTTCAAGCACACAATTTTACCTTTCCAATCCAATGTCACAACCATTGTGTCCGATTTTACAACTACAATAAAAAATGTTGTAATGATTCCTATTGAAATTTTATGTAATTGTATGGAAGGAGATCGTAATGGTGTCTTATATGCTAGATTTTCTTTTGTGCCAGCTGAAGTATTATGTGCGATTCTACCAACTTTGAAAGAATTTGCTAGACAAATTGTTGCATAAAACTATAGAGAACGTGACATATTAGAGATCAATGTGCACCTTTCTGCCGAAACATCAACAAGACAATGTTCTATTTGTTTGGAGGAATTTTGCACTAAGTCAAAATTTGTTCGAACCAAATGTTCGCATTTTTTTCATGAAAATTGTATTGACTTGTGGGTTCAACAATGATCAACCGTTCATTAACTAAAACTTGCTCATTGTGTCGACAATTATTATGAAAATTTATGGAAATATAGTTTTAATAATCTTTGTAGTCGTGTTCCTTAGAACATATTGATAATTAATTTTAGAATTAAAAATACTTTTATTTCAATCATTTGAGTAAGTTTTGATTTTTTGTTCTATAATTTTTTTATTGTAATTTCACTCTTATAATATAATATTTTTTTTGTTTTTATCATGTTGGCAACTCACGGTAAAAAAATTATTAAAAAAAGTTAATATTGTCCTAATCAATAGAATGACTTTTGTATTGTTCCTAATTTAGTGAGTTGTGTTTTCTATTTGTCATGTCATTTAAGGATTTTCTTTTACATCTAGTTGTGGTGATTTTCACCACTAAAAACTCAAAAATATTTTTCGCAAGTGTATCATCTTTCAGTAAGTTTTGCAAGTGCATTTGCGAAGCCATCCTATTTTGCACGTTTTATCATTTAAATGTTGGATTTTAAAATATTTAGGGGGTTTCGCATGTCCACTTGCGAAACATGCTAAAAGATGAATTCGTATGTGCACTTGCGAAATTTCTCTTTCCATATTAGAATGTTGCATGGTCATCTATTCACACTATTTCATTAATTTTCTTTTTCTGTAAAAGAAAAAACCCCAAATTTCATTCAATCTCATTAAAATTTTCATCTCCAAATCAAGTTTTAAGTGTTTGAGATTAACAAAGTGAGCATTGAAAGCTGCAATGTGAGGTAAACAACTTTCATCCCTTCACCACCACCACCACCGATAATCTGCATTGATGAGATGCCACTTTTTATGCACAAACACATTGAAAAAACCATGTATGTGGGGTGATGGTAATTGCGGCTATCGGGCCGTATCCGGTTTGCTTGGTCAAGGAGAGGAGAAATACACTCTTGTGCGCCAAACACTTATTTCTGAGTTAATGGCGCATAGGGAACTTTACACTCGCTTATATGTGACAATAGACAAGTTTAATAAAATTCACCATGCTCTAGCTCCAAGTGTTATCGTTCATACACAGGTTGAAAAATGGATGAGCTTCCCCAAAATGGGTCATCTTATAGCACGTGCATATGATGTGGTGTGTATCGACTTGACGAGGTATGGTTTTTCGGAAACCTTTTTTCTCTTCGGGCTTCCCCGCCTAAATATCCATCTGGACGCATCATGTGTATTGGGTATCTTAGGTCATGTCATTTTGTTCAAGTTTATTTGAAATCGGGTTGTCCTATTCTAGCCACATCTGTGGAATGCACAGAACATCATGCAAAAGAGGCAGAAACTTGACCTGATCATTTTTTGGATAGAATGATGGGGTTCACCAATTTGATTGAGCTTGAGAGAGAATCAAATACGGAAAAATCGAAGAAAGATCCGGTTTTAGATTTAAGTAGGGACAATTTTTTGGTGCATTTTAGAATATAATCGAATCATTTTTTAAATGTATTGTCGAACATATTGTAAAATCTATACATTTCAATACATATATAACATTTTATCTATATTTAGTTTTACAAGTATTCGTATTTTCCATGTCCCAAAAACTAAAAAACTACAATTAATGGTGCGAAAAATCGATGTTTCTGTTTCTACATAATTCACAAGTACACTTACGAATTATGCTTAGATTCTTAAAAAAACAACACATGACATAATTCGCAAGTGCATCTGTGAATTTACCTCATATTTTTGTTTTAAAACGTGGTGAATTCACAAGTGCACATGCGAATTCCCCTTATTTGTGTAATTCGCAAGTGCACGTGCGAATTTTGTCTTGATAAGATTTCTTTGGTCCATACTACTCCAATTTGCCTATATATTGAGTATACTAACCATTTCATTGTCCATCACAAACCAAAACCAAAAAAATGACACAAATGTATCCACATCTTCCTTTTGTCTACTTCAGTGGTGCACAATCACCACTTCAATTCAGGTTCTCGCATGATACGCTGTTCACCGGGATCATCACGATACTGCATTCCTACACACAAACGAAGTAGTCACTGAAACCGACGCATGAGTGTCAATAACCATACTTCCTTTCATATCAGATATATCCAATTTTAATCCTTTAGCACAATTCAAAGAAATGAACGAATGACTCGCTCCAGTATCAATAATCGCAATCAAAGATGTGCCATGAATAAAACACATACCTTTAATCAATCGATCCTCAGGATTAGTCTCTGACCCAGATAAAGCAAACACTTTTCCACCAGATTGCTCCTTCTTCGGTTTGGTACACTGCGGACGAGTATGACCTTCTTCCCCACGGTTGTAGCAAGTCACTGGCCTTGTTCTGCAATCATTAGCTAAATGTCTAAGTTTTCCACATTTATAACACTTCTTTTCATCACTTTTGCATTCCTGAATGTGGTGCCCATATTCACCATATTTGTAGCACCTAATAGGAGCACTAAAGTCTCCCCCACTAAGCCTTTTCCATCCATCGGACTTCTGGTTACCTCTGCTATATGGCTTGCCACGACCCATATGTTGTTTTCCCTTCTTGTCAACTATCACATGAGAGTGTGATCTAGTATTTGTAATATCATATTCCAAAATCCTGCTACAATCTACCAAATCAGAAAACCTACGAATCCGTTGATACCTGATACCTTGCTTGATTTCATCACGGAGACCGTTTTCAAACTTGATACACTTAGAAAATTCTCCCACGTCATCATTGTTATAGTGAGCATAATACTTAGCCAATTCAGTAAACTTGGAAGCATACTCACTGACAGTCATATTTTCCTGCTTGAGCTCCAAGAATTCAATCTCTTTCTTTCCCCTAATATCTTGAGGAAAGTACCTCCTCAGAAAAGCCCTTCTGAACGCAATCCAAGTCAGTGCAACACCATCTTGCTCCATCTCAGTCCTAATAGAAACCCATCGTTCATCAGCCTCTTCTTTCAGCATATAAGTACCATATCTCACCTTCAGGTCCTCAGCATAATCAATCACTCGGAAGATCCTTTCAATTTCCTTCAGCCACTTCTGGGCGCCTTCAGGGTCGTGTGTTCCTTTAAACAACGGAGGGTTGTTCCTTTGAAAATTTCCCAGCTGCCTATCTGCACCAATACCAACTCTATTGGGGTTTCCTCCCAGCACACCTGCAAACATTCCCAAAGCCTCAGCAATTGCAACATCATCTCTTCCGTTACCTCTTCCAGCCATCGTTCTGAGAATCCACAAAACAATTCTCATTAGAATACAATTATCGACAGTGTTACCTTGCACTAATCTCATACAAAAGGAATAATGACATTAAGACACTGGTCACAATGACCGACTATGCTCTGATACCAATATTGTAACATCCTTCTAAAAACCCCCGTGGGATATAAAATTTATTTCAGAGTAACATGTCATCAAGGATGCTACAACTCATTATAATAAAATTTACGCATGCCATGCTTATCTGAGGAACATAAACCAATTAAATAATTGAAATAAACATGTTTAGCACAGCGAAAAGTATTCATAGTTCTTGGATAATTCAAAACATCAACAATAAGGTCACAACCTTAGTTCCACAAAATTATTATTCAATTACAGCATTAAATCAAAATAAGAGTTTAATAATAACTCTAAACAAATAAAAGTTCCCTAGTGTTACAAATCAGAGCATGACACTAAACTCGACAAAACATAATAGTCTAGCTCTACGAGTTATCCTCACCAAAGCGCCTAAGCTGTTAACTTCAATATGAAAATGATCAACGATAAGGGTGAGACTAAATCACAATTATTATATGTTATAAGCTCATAAATAAATATAATTTCATAAGCAAATCATTTCAACCTATTCAGCATATTTCATATTTATCATTTTATTTCCGAACAATACATAAGCCAACAATCCATAATAACATACAACAATCATGTTATAACGCATACAATTAATGCAATGAGACACCGACTCTATGCATATGGTATCAATTGTGAATTAAATTCACTACACCATTCCATTCCAACCCGGACACAATTATTACCCTCCGTTCCATTCCAACCCGGACACGAATACGCCTCACCGCCCATTCCAACTCGGACACGGTTATGGAAATTTCACTAATTCCACACAATGGGCATTAGCTACTACAATAATGATATGTATGCATGCACATCTTTAAAGCATGCATTATCAACACCGAACATGATAACAACTTCTATCATAAACAACTTCCAATCATATGCAACATATACAAGCAATTACATTCACAACTCGTAATGCTATCACAACATACACAATTCGGCAACATCATGTATTTATAACCACACCACAAACACCACATTGTCACATATGTTCACCGGTATGCACATAATGTATAAAACAACATAATTAGATAAAAATTGGGACTTTTAAAAATAAATCGAGTTACTACCAATTTTTCCATTTCATAAAATAAAATTTTGTATTTAAGTCACAACGTCCAAAACGGCGATTAAAACGGACTTACGGTTTAGAAGTTATGAATTTTTTTAAAATAAAGTATTTTTCAAAAAGCTTCAGTAGTAACCGGTTACCACCAGTAGGGTAACCGATTATCACGAATCCAGAAGTGTGATTTTTCCTTTCAGTAGCGAGGTAATCGGTTACCACTCCAGGGTAACTGGTTACCCAAACCAAAAATACAATTTTTCTATAATGCAACACAGTGGGAATCGGTTTCCACCCTGGGGTAACCGGTTACCACGAGACCTGTAGCAAAAATGCAGTATTTGACAGCAACAAGTTATCCCAAATCATTCCAATTCCGACCTCAATCTTATGTAGCACCAAAACAGCTCTACAAACATAATTATAATGCATTTTTATCATGGTATAACATCATATAACAACTATATAACATCAATTTGACTCAAATTCACTAAAATCATGCATTAGGGTCTAAAATTCCTAAACCTTAATATCCTAAATTGGGATTCCTAATCTACTCAATCCATTCCTATTATCCCAAAACTTATAAAGCATAATAATTGACGAAGTCACCCCTTACCTTAACCAAATTCTTGAGTTCTTGAATCCTCTTCTCTTTTGCTCTTCTTCTCCTATACGTTCTTCTCTTCTCACACTTTTGTTACAATTTTTCTTTTCTTTTCTAATTCCTTATATTAAATAATAATAATAATAATAATAATAATAATAATAATAATAATAATAATAATAATAATAATATGATTAGTGAGTTTTCTTATTTTCACCTCCCTTTCTCTACTAATCACACTTAAGCTCATTTCCTTTTCTCTAATTTCCAATATTTATTTAATTTCCAATAATTCCAATAATTCTCCAAAAATCCAATTTAATTACTTAATAATTTAAAATTCTAAATTATTAGCAATTAAAAATATGGGGTGTTACAATTCACCTTATACACAATAATCCATTATAATCAACTAGATTACAGACAACCACAATAAATCAGATCAACTTTATTGGCACCACCAATAGGTCTGTTGATCCTTATTGCAAATCCAATATGACTACAACCAAAGTCTTCTTGAGAATCCAAACTCAGAGAGTCTCTCAAGGAACCTATCAACAACAGTTGATTACAAAGATGTGCATACATATATGCTTCTACATAAGCAGATTACACAATTTTTAATTACAGCAACACAAAAGTGTTGATAGCAAGATACAAACAAAAACTCTTTACTTGTTAATAAAATTATACAAAGAATTTCTCTATAGAGTTTATGCACCAGTTTTGTGTAGTTTTGTAGAACTGATTCGTTGATTTCAAATTCTTCCAAGTCTTCTTTTTATAGTTGAAATGGAGGAGGGCTTCATGAATTTTATATGACACAAAGGTACCGCTCAAACTGAAGAAATTATTTATCATACTGCACTACGACATGTGATGTTGTACATGACAAAATGTTGGACGGTTAAAAATTATCATGAAACTAAAGTAAGTGTAGTAGAGATGGTGATGTCTATTGGATGTGTTGTAACATTAAAAATGATAAGATTAGAAATGAAAATATTAGAGTGTTGGAGTAACGTCTATAATAGAAAGGATGATGAAAAATAAATTTAAGTAATTTGCGAATGTAGAAAGAAGACATGTAGATTATGTAATAAAAAAAAGTAAATTAAATAGAGAGAAGTCAAACAATTAAATGAAGAGGAAGACCTAAAAGTACTATAAAAAAAATATTTTAAAAAAATTATTTAAAAAAATCTTGAAATTAATAATTTGGATATAAACACAGTAGAAACATAAAGATCAAATTGTATCTATGTAAATGATCCCATAAAGTTTGGCCGTTGGGTATTTTACTAGTTCAAGTAATTTGATTTTAAAAAATGTAATTTATAATTAAAAATTAAAGAAGATGAAGACGTTTATGGATTTCATTTAAATTGTTTTGCTTTTATAATATTTTATTATGTATTTTGGGCTTAGAATTTAATTTGAAATTTATAGAATGTAGATTTGATGCCATCATCAAAACTCATTAAGCACATAGAATAAGAAGAAGAAAAATATGATTTTGATTTTAAAAATTTTAAATATGAATATGATTTATTTATTTAATAGAAGAAGTGATGAAACTATAAAAATAATGAAAATATTTTAAAATATATATTATTGATGTTTAATGTCAAATCAACAGTGAATCATTTGATGTCGGATGAGACTCATTTGTCATGTAATATATCACATGTATAAATTTAACATTTTTATTTAAAAGTTACAATAACAAATTAAAAAGATATTCTTTTAATTTTGTATATTAATTTCAGGATTTATTTTGATCTACTAACTTAAAAAGAATTTATATTACTTTTTAACTCTTCAAAATGTAATATATCCTTTTCGTCTAATTATCGATGAAGAAAAATCAAAAATCAAGGATAAATTCATAAATATTTAGAAGATGAAAAAATCAAAAATCAATGCTAAATTCATAAATAATTAAAAGATGTTTAACTTGGCATATTTTAAAAGACTAAGAAACTAATATGAAATTTTTTTTTAATTAAATAATTAAAATGAATCTCGAATTTAACATACAAAACTAAAAAACTATTAAACCGATTAAGAAAAGAGTTCAATAGTTCAATAGAATACACTATAAAATAACTTTATTCTGTTGTCCAATAATAAATTCAATCTATCATGTCAACTAAATAATTTTAAAATATAAAAATAATTTGACATAATACACCATATTCGTTGACATTGTAATTATTTTTCATTTAATACATCTTTTCATTTCTTTAAAAATAGCATTTATTAATTAAAAGACCAACATAAAACAAATAATTTAGTTAACTAGCTAAAAGTTTGATTAAGCCTACTAAAACACATGTGTATAAACTATCTCTAAAATAAAACAGAAGATAAAATTAAATTAAATTTTTAAATAAATTATAAATTGTTTTTAAAAAACATTTAAAAAAAACTTATGAAAATAAACTAGTTTTATAAACAAACCGTTTTTAGAAGTTCTATAGAAGAATCTCACTTAAGAACTTATATCACTAGGTAACAAATCTTATGTCCTTTTCAATCTAAATCCTCTTAAGATCTTTCTTGTTGAAATAGCACTCGGTTACATTGGTCCACCTTATTTATCGTGTAGCACTCATGCAATTGGGTCCATGAGGAGAGATTGCATGTTAATCGTGCCCACACATGCATCACAATCGTAGTAGCCGAATCTTCCATTTGGTAAGTACCATAGATGGTGGGGAAAAGCTATCAAATATGTGGGTTTAGCTATATCTATAAAATAAGGACACCAAGCCATGAATAATGGCATCCTACTTCTGACCTTTGGTTTCAACATTTTGCTGCCAAATGAAAAGTACTGCTCATCCGACAAAGGACCACAGATTTATCTACATGCATATCAATTTGCAGTATGAAAACCCTCCACTTACACGTTGGTAGTGGGACAAGAATATGATAGAGAACCTTACATGTATCCCTTTCAGCAAAAAATCCTAAATGGATTAATTCAAACCAGAACATAAGATGTGAATCTCTTAAGTATCTTCCTTATTAACAAATTCCAAATTCTGTATAAGGTTTTCATCATAATATTACATGAGTAGATTATCCTATCCAAAACTACAACTTGCAACAACAACATTATACAGATGCAATAAAACACTGCTAAATTTGAATCCTCGGTTACTCATGGAAAATAACAATTCAATGAGTAGATAACTTCCAGGTCTTCCATTTATCTGCATAATAAAGAGAAGCCAAACAACCTTAAAACTTGAAATCTTTCTTCTTGGACTTGCCATCTTTTCTTGCATCTTTCTCTTCCTCTTCTTCTCGTTCTGGCACCAGATGAAGAGATAATTAAATATACAAATCAAGACAAATCTTTTTGTGAATTAAGTATAGGACTGTATGATTTGAGAATTGAATACAACACACCTCAGCAACCATGTCACTGAAATCCTCACGCTGACTCCATAATTTCTCTTGCTTCTTCATACCTGGAATACTTCCAGAAGATGTAAAAAACTAGATAGACGATGTAAAAATCACTAAACGGGTAACAAAACATATCAAACATAAGTCATACTTTGCAGGTAAAACGTTCTCCATGGCATCCAACTCCTCTGGCAGTAAAGTGACATCCACTCTATCTGTCTTTTGACCTTTAAGCAAATCAACCTGGAAACCATAAACATGTTATCCCACAAGAAAATATAGCACACACACACCCAAAAGAATAGCGAGAAACTCTTCATTCTTACCCTTTTAGCCCCTGACTTGTCCTGAGTGCCAGTACCAACCACATAACTGGAGAGAAATAGATATCAGAATTTATCATGATACAAACAATAGTGATGGAAGAAAAGGAAAAAACAAAACAAAATACCATAAAAAATAAAACAAATTTAGCATACGTGTGTGTAGTTCCAAGCAAAGTTCCAGGAGCAAGTTTTTCCTCCTTTTCTTCAAGAACCTTAACAGAAAATATGATTAATGACATCAACTAACTGATCAAGAGAAATTAAAGCTGATGGAAGAGCCGAAGTAGAAAGACTCACTTGATAAAGAGGCCTTTCAGGTTCCTTCCTCTGCTGCTTACGAAGGTCAATAACATCAGGTGTCTCCACCCCAGTAGGTGTGCTGAAGATAAGCATGCAAAAAATATGAGCTCCACAAACAAAATATACACAAACTAACCACCAACATAAAGAGAACTATAACATGGATCAGTTCAGCAAAAGGTTAAATTTAAGGACCAATGAAACATTCATGTGCTTAGTCAGCTAGTTAATTATTAACCACTCCTAACTAAATTAACCACATGATGAGTCTCTTAATTTCACCTCAATTGATCATTTACTATGTTAATCCAATAAATAAAAAAAAACTAAAAAAAACCTAGATTATTGACCAAAATAATAATAAAATGTAATAATACCTTGACAGGCTATCAACAGATTGAGTACCATCTTCAAGTTCTTCCTCCTCCATTTCTTCTTCCTCTTCCTCCTCCTCTTCTTCCTCTTCTTCCTCCTCCTCCTCTTCCAAGTCACCCCAGTGTTTGGTTTTATCAATTGGCTCTTCCTGGATTGAGAGAACATTTATGTAAAATGTAACTAGGAATATGATAGAAACGGAAGCTTTTACATGGTATGTACCCAGAATTCAGAAAACAGAGCCCGTTAACAAGAGTTATTGACAGAAAGAAAAATAAAACCAATAAGCAGACTCCTTTGCACAGTGGCAACAGCCAGATCCAAACTTCAAAAAAAAAGATGATCCCCTCAGTGCCACCCATCCTTTTAATATTCAAAATATAGAGCACTGGGATCTTGTCCGGCTTAAAATCCAAGCGACTTAATTTCTCTCAGCATTTATAGTTACATTTTACATTAAAATGATACACTTTTTAAGAAGGGAATTTGGTAAAGTGGTTTAAAAACAGAAGAGAACCCGTATCAGAGAGAAAGAGAGAGAAGGGAATTCCATAATTATGTCTAGATAAAATATTTAAAGTGAAAGTGATTTTGGAGGCATTTAAAATACTTCACATCAAAACAGCTTTTGAAGCAACTAGATCGGGTACTTTTAATACCCAAAACCAAGGAAATAAAACACCACCAATATGGGAGGAATTACAAAAATCCACTCCCTGGGTCTCACTTCCCACCATTTGCTCATATGATGCCTATCTTCATCTTCTCTCCTGTAGTGACCTTCACACCGCCTAGCAACACAGTGCCAAAGATCTGCCCTGATCTTTACCCTCATCATGGCAACAAAGTAACACCAGAAGCAGCAGGGCGAGGTTCACTACAATAGTTTTGTCATCACTAATTTCCAGCAATATCCCAATAGCCGTCGACAGCAATGATGGCCAACATGATGAGGGACATCAGTACTATCAAACAGGCTACCTCTTTTCCCTAGAGACCGTGTCATGTGAAGCAAAAGGATACTTCTTGATCCCAGCATCATTGATGTTGGAATAGAAACAGTCATATAAAATGTCCTCGACAAAAACAACAACTGATGTGATGATTATAACTCTTGATTATTGATACTGCCAATAACATCTCAAAGTCAAAGCCAACAGTATCGAGAACAAGTACTCACACCGAATCATAATTGTGATGATTCCATTATTGAAATATAGGAACAAAACCTTTTTGTTTAATAATTTAGTGAGGGTATTTTTTTATTAGATGATAATAACACTTCATAATTTCATCATCTAAATAAAGAAATTTATAAATAAAAGAAATCTGATCACTTTGACCAACAAAAAATTTACAAATGAAAGAAATATAAATACTTTACCAGAACAAAATATAAACTTGAAGGAAATTTAATTGAAGTAATCAAATTTCTTAGAACTATAAATTAGCCTAATCTTTCAAATGCATTATTCAAACATAACTTAGTTTCAAATATCAATCTTAAAGGGTACTTGATTTGATTTTGATATCGAAAATCATAAAAGGGAAACAATGGACAATTAAAATGGGCAGTAGTTACCCCTCTAATTGAAAAGTGGTGCTTTTATGTAAACCAACCTCATAATTAGGCTGATCTTGCTGATGAACACCAAAAACATCTCCATATAGTGGACGCCCGAACTGCTCAGACACATAAGTAAAGAAGTCAATGAAGTGAAAAAGGGGAGGAAGGGGTGTTGAAATCCCCTTAATGGAAACAAAAATTCAGAAACCCGTGATTATTATTTTAAATAGCGATGAGTGAATATAGAAAATGTACTTCATCAACAGGAGGCTTGCCCCAGCCACCAGGATGATAACCAAAACTAGCGCCTGGAGGAATGGGAGCATTCAAGCCAGGGATCTTTAGATGAGGATATGATGGGGGAGGACCATATCTCTGGAAAAGAAAAACAGATAAATTTCATGTCATACAGAACCATTAACAGAATAACATCACATATACATTCCAAGACACTGATTTTACCTGCATGTTGATAAGCCATGGAGGAGGAGAACCCTCAGGCATACCAAGAGATTCTTTCAACTCGTGTGATAACATGCCAGGTTTCATCTCCCTCAACTTTACCTGCACAACAAGCAGTATAACAATGTCATATAATCTCGACACTTACCAGAAGGTGGTAAATTAATGTGATCTTAAATCAACCATCACAAATATTTTTTGCATTTGACAAAGGCGAAGAGATTCACATGAACTATCTACTACTCAATAAGGAGATGAGATAAGAAAAGCTTAGGGCCTAATTAGTTTGAGAAACTGTGTTCATTTTCATACTATTTTGACTTTTAATTAAAAAATTGATACAGTTTTCCAGTATATTTTATGTTTTCAAAATATTTTTATAAAAAACAGAGAAAGTAACTTATTGTATTCACTTTCCACTGTTTCCTATACAAATATTTGAAAACAGTTGGTATTTTTGCTATTAAAATTGAATACATGATGTGAAAACAAAAGCATTTTTTAAAACTAAATAGCCCTTAAGATCTCGGGTTTTAGAAAACCCACTATGAAGCATTTGTGTATGCACTATGCAGTATTTTAAATCTAGCATTAACATTTTAAAATGAATTATACCTCAAACTCTTTTCCTTCATGATACAGGTCCCCAAGAGATGACAGCTTTGGCTTTGTCTGATATTTAAAGAATGCATCATGAAGAACCTGGCAACCAAGAAATAAAGTCACTTCAGATAGGGTTGAAATACTTGACTTATGATCACAACAAAAAAGTATGCAAGCTAGGAAAATGGTGCAAAATTAGAAGAAAAAAAAAGTGAAGAGAAAAGAAACCTGATAATCAATATCCATTTTCCCCATTTTTGGTTGCATGCGTTCCCGTTGCTTTTGTTTCAACTTTTTGCTGTCCTCTTTTTCAATATAAGCCTGTGTGAGAAAATGTAAGATAATCTGGATGGTAGCTACTAATGTAATAAATAAAAATAAAAAGACATGAACATATATATGGCAAAGAGAAAGTTTCATATTAAGTTGAAAGAAACGGGAAAATGAACTGATGTAGATCAACAAGTATATAAAACACCAGTTGGAAGACAAATCACATCAACATTCCCAATTTAAACAAAAAGTGTGTCCAGTACTGTAGCTTATTTGAAACATCTAAAACTCAAATTATGTATATTATTTCTTTCAACATACGCAAATTTATCCCCGTATAACAATTAAAAATCAGAAGACCACCATAATCTGTCTTATGACAGCAAGACTCTGAAGCAACGATAGTAACATCCGGTTGTCAAACTAATAAACAATGTTTGACCAAGAAAGCCAATTCAGAAGAGTGTAGAAGTGTGACATTCCAAATACACACATCGTATTAATTTTGTAAGTAAAATACACAAACCATGTTTTCTTGGATATTACCTTTTTTTGTGGGTAATCCACTCAGATAAAGAATCATAATATATGCAAACAGATGAGATTGCATTACCTGTCTGATTTTCTCAATTCCTGTGGCAGCAATAAAATCAGGAAGCTGAAAGGGCTGTTTCTCAATACCTCTTTTCCCCTGCAAAATCAATAAAAAATTATGAGATGCAACTAATACATCAGTACATGACTATCAAATTATGTGGACAGGCATTATTAATTATGAAACAATGAAGACAAGAGGAATTCAGCCCGGGCATTAAGCACGGTGAAAGGTATCTGAAAATTCAAAGCATAACTATTAGCAACTTAGTTATAAATAAATCTCCAATGGAATTACACAAGAAAAGGATAAATGTTTATAAGCTCATGTTATACAACACCCATATTCCCAAGCAATCTAACAAATAAAAGATAAATGATTCATTCAGGCTACTCATTGCCAAACACCTACAATTCCAAGTTTGGTGATTGCCACAACTGCTCCCCTGCAAGTACCACATACATACATATAAGAGAAACCATATCAATGTTATCTTCCTAACTCTATCCATACACCCCGCATATAAGTAGACCATAACCCTCATAAATGTATGCATCTCTAAAACATAAATATCATTTAAGAATGCTGCTTAACCTGCAGAAACTTTCTCTTTTGACACCAGTGCCTAGGAACAGGTACAGTATTTCTATGAGACTTCAAGAACACCAATAACTTTGGATCTGCTGAAGTAGCATCCCACACCTTAAAATGAAAAAGAGAAAAAAAAACGCTGCATTAAATTTGCAAATGGCCATGTGAAACCAGACCTAAAGATTAAGAATGAAAACTCAAAAAGTGTATAATTGGGGATAGCCCCACATAACGTATACCAACCTCAACCACATCTGGCCTTGAGCTTATCTGCTTTAGCTCGGCAATCTTCATCCTGCGTTGAAGCTGAACACGAGATAAAACTTTTAGCATATTTATGGAAGCAAACACAATAGTTACATTGAATAAACAAAAATGAATAAATGTCATAAAATGTTAAACCTTTTTCTTCTTATTGGAGACACCTTTATCTTTGAGCTCGTTATCATTTTCTTCCTCTTCAGAATCAGAATCAGAGTTTGCCTTTTTATTAGTAATTGAATTTTCTGCTGACTCATCCTTCTTATCATTATCCTAGATTCATCCATGTAAACAATTTATCAAACAATAAATGAAGAGACACATTAAAAAAAACAATTCACACAAACTTCTTACCTCTGTACCAGTAACTTCGTTGAAACTAAATTTCTCAAAGATTTTTTTAAATTCTTCATCCAAGCCTTCGTCTACCTCTTCCGGGACATACTCAATTTCAACTAGTTGGACAACCTAAAATTTAAGACAGAAGACAACATTAAATAGGCATCACTACCAATTTGAGTTTTAATGGTGTTTTCCTTTGAGAACATAGGCTGGAATATTGCCATTCTTTTATAAAAGGAAATACGGATCTGTATCGAGAATGGAAGAAATCAGAAACTAAAATTTGGATGGAATGGTTACAAAAATGGATAAATTAAGCCGCAGAAATCAAAGACTATAGACAATGTTGATAGGTGAATATGACTTAAACTAATAATAATCAAGCTTCTCCTTACTCAAAATCATAGAAATCTTTTCATAACCTTGTAATGCCAATTCCCAACCTTTCTCTCACCACAAAACTATATGGTAAATGGTTTCATCCCAAATGTAGTTAAAGTAATTTAGCTCAGAAGTTGAAGATGGTTAAAAATTAAAACCCCCACTACTAACATAATAAGTACTAAACATTTTCTAATCAAAAAACAAAGAATAAGATACTAATAGTGCAAAAAATAGTGCAAAAAAATATTGTCAAATTGATTCTAGGGGCACTATCCTCGGTTGCACTGACACGATGTATGTGTGACCTGTGACCGACACCAACACGTAATTACATTTAATTTAATTTATTTATTTATTAAAATTATTATTGGTGCCAACGTGTGAGAGTCGTGTTTCCGGTGTCTGTGTTTGCTAATAGATCACTTTCATTTCTTTTCTTTTTCAATTATCATTTATCAATTTGGTGTTTCCCTACTTCATATTCACATGTCCTTCAACCAATACTAAAACTATGAAATGCTAAAGAACAAGCTCAATTCAAGTTCAAACACCATCAATTTATCTGTAGCAAATGTGAACAATATAATTTATAGTGATGGGGCAATTTTAGATTTCAAACCTAACCTAACCAAAATGCTGGAAGAGAACAAGGCGAAAGATGATAACCTGTTGTGATTCAGTGGTTTCATTCGTGTCGTTAACGTCTTCGGAGGCGTTTGCATCTGGTTCCTTCGAACTCTTATTGATCTTCTTTTGCTTCCGGCGACGTCGACGACGCTCGCTCTCCCGCGATTTCTTGGTGGCACCGGAGTTTGCGACGGGATTGGAAACGACAGTTTCCGCGGCCATGTCTATAGGTTTTGGTCGACTGCACGAATGGGGTAACCGAGCGAGTTTTAGTGCGACGGGGTTAGACTATGAATTTTGGAGAACTTTTACTGTCACCACGGTTTTAAACCTGACACTTCCATATTTGTATATTCCGAAAATACCCCTGATTATATTTACTCAAAAAATTTATTTTTTAGAAGAAAAAAAATTATTATTGATAAAAGTAATCAAAAACTAAATTTTTGGTATGTCAGATAAAAATTTTGGTACCGTATATTGGCGTATATCGAAAATTCTTTGTAATTTTCAAATTTTCAGTATCAATATACCAGATATTTACAAATTACCGGTGTGATTTACTAGAATTTGTTAAATTTCCGATGCGGTTTACTGGAAATTGTCAAAAATCCGGTATATTTGTTAACATTATTTCACGTACTGGCAATTCCAAATTTTCCGTTATATAAGTAATACCGAAAATTTCGTTGAAGTCTGAAATTTTCCCAAATGAAATGTTATATATTTGTGGTCCTGAATCGGCTGCTTCAGCTTCTTCTACGGATTCATGTACTGATCTTACGCAGTACTTCATCACCGATACGATACACTATTCTTGACTTTATACGCATTATTAAATTCTTTTCTAAATTGATTTAATTTAGCTAATTAAACGTTAATGTGATTGTCAGATTTTTGAGTCACGAGAGAAAGTTCTTGAATAGGCACGAAACATTATTTTCCAAGGTGTTCTACGACACTGTGTTGTGTCTTATGTGAGGAATTCATTAATCGTGAAACACTTGGATCCTCAGGGTAGGGAGAAATGGATGTTGATTGCAGA
The DNA here is from genome assembly GCA_021764765.1 of Vicia sativa. Taxonomy (NCBI): domain Eukaryota; kingdom Viridiplantae; phylum Streptophyta; class Magnoliopsida; order Fabales; family Fabaceae; genus Vicia; species Vicia sativa. Next base: position 56,905,417 of record CM038795.1, on the reverse strand, counting down.
TATGGGTTACCCTATTGCTTGTAGATATGGTGTTATTTTTGTTTTTTATCCATGATTCATAGCAGGACATTTTTTCCACTTCTCATACCTCCACCTCTGTACACAAGTCGTCATACAATTGTTGCACTTGGTTTTGTCAAACACAAATAATTGGGTTCTGCTAAAATTGAAACTCGGTTGTCCATTGCTTCCCGTCACAGAGCGTTGGAGGGATACTGATGTTGCAAAAGAATGGGAATCAGCATATGCGGGTCAAATTAGACATTGGGCAATATTGTATGGGGAGTGATTGTATTTTATTTGTAATGCATCTATGTAAAACATTAATTATATTTGTTGACATTAATTATATTTGTAATTCTTTTATGTATGACATTAATTATATTTATGTATTCGATTTAAGTAAAAGTGTAAAAAAAAACAAAAAATTTTAAATCCCAATATTAGAGGGTGTCAGGTACAAGTAGGGGGTAGTAGAAAAAATTCTCTGAATTGTGAGTTAGCAAATTGTGATATTTGGGTTTACTATTTATATCCCTATGTTGGACGATATTTATGCAAGGGTAAATCCAAATTAAATCGGAATCTCAATCAAATCAAGTTGTTTGGATTGAATATTTTTTTAGTTCGGACAAAAACCGAATCAAATCAATAAAATTCAATGTTAATTGATTTGGTTATCAGATTTTTAAAAATTTATATAAGTCTATCTACCCAAACCAACCATATTAATTTATATAATTTATATCATTATTATTATAGATATTAATAGTATAAGATATTCAATTTCAAGAAAAAAAGAAAAATATGAAACACTGTTTTTAATAATCACAATTTATATAAAAACTAAAAATTAAACATTTATAATTTTATAGATAATAAATTGATATAAATTATATATTTTTTAAAAATGTTTTTGCACATTTATTTTTAATATATTTTTGCATATTTATTTTTAAAAATATTGAAGAAAAGTTATTGAAATTTTTTACACTTATTTTATATTTTCAAATTAATTTGTGATATCTTCTTTGTATTTTTATGATTCAAACACAATTCTTTTACTTATTCAAAAATCATCAAAAGCATATGAAGAAATATTTGAAAAATCGTATCAAGAGATATACTTTGCAACATTAAAGTATAAGTGTCAAATCAAGAAAAGTGTTAAGCAACTAATGAATCAAGCAGAGAAATTTGAAGTCTCATAGTTATGAAAGTGAAAAGATATGAAAGTAGGGATGTCAATTTGCACCCGTTAGTGAATTCCCCGTTTGGGGTTTCAAAGATGGAGAACATTTTTTCCGCGGGGACGGGGATGAGGAATAAAGTTCCCCCGAAGCACTTTGGGGACGGGGATGACAAACATGTCCCCCGTCCCGTGGAGTCCCCCACAACACTAGAATTTCGTAATATCGTTAATTTATATATAGGTTAACATTTCTATGTAGGTTTATGTATCGTTCTAAATAACTTGTTAGTAAATGATCGAGAGATCTAAATGATTATTTTATTTTTTTTAAGTTTGAAAACTTTGTGTTCATGAATCTCAAGATTAAATATTGTTAAAATAATATATTTATCCTAAATGATTAGTTTACTAATTTATTATCGTTACTTTTTAAATTTTTCTATTAAATTAGTTAAAAATAATAAGTAAAAATTTATGTTTATAGATATCCACAAAAATTATGGGGATCCGTGGGGACGGGAATGGGGGACAAAATCCCCCGTGGCGGGGACTCGAAATGGGGATGAGGAATAAATTCGAGGACGAGGATTGAGATGGGAATGTATCTCCCGCCCCATTGGCATCCCTATATGAAAGCTCATATGTGAGTGCAATATTCTCTGTTAGATATTTTAATGATGTCAAAATTAGGAAATATGTAGTATTTATACATTGGACCTTATCTTTCTATATTTAGGTTGCATTTTCATCTTAGAACACTTATAGAACAAGTCATAAGCATTTGGACAAGTCAAAATATGAATTTTCATGAACAACCATGTTAGGAGTTGACTCACTCTGATGCAAAATGGAAATAAACTTCCATGTCCAAGATTGGTCGATACACAAGCACTTGGAATCAACACAGAATAAGAATGGGTTGACTACTTCGAGTTGTGGGAAACTCACACTAAAATCATTTAGAGACAAAATTCTCTGCCAATAGGGTATGTGATTTTATGTTTGACAACAATTTTGGTAAAACATGTTTCATTTACGAAAACATGTATCACAGTCAGATGTTGAGCAATATGTTGTAACATTTTTGCCAATTGATACAACAAATTATGTTGTTACTTTCTTGACAGAGTTGATTCGGTTTTGTGAGATTCTCTTGGATACATCTCACTTATTTGCGCAGGTCAAAAAGATTTTATTTGAAACAATTGATTCTATCTCCAGTTGTACATTAGTTTCTAAAATTGGATGTTGAGACCATTTAAGAAACTTATGTTATTTTATTCCAAGATTTAAGGAGATTTTTCTGCATAATTTGTGCATCTATCAACTGATAAATCTACAACAAATTGAGCAGGGAATTTGAAGCCCATGAACAACTCAGGTCTTTAAAAGGTAGAACTTAGACCTAATTAAATATGTGAACAATAAGGAGAAGTTTTTTTTACAAGAGTCTTAGAATTTAGGAGTCTTTTTAGAGTACTGTGTTTTTGTGATGTCACTCATGTATCATGTTTATACATTGAATTTGAATGATTGTTCATTGTTCTTATTCAAAAGCTTCTAAGTATAACTGAGTATTATAATTAGAAGTGTGTTTTTATGTTTTGGTCTTTTGTTATTGTCACTAAGGTGATTGTGGGAAGTGATAGGGTGTTCTCATATCTAGGAGGTTCTTATGTAGAAGTTGCATAAGATACTGACTAGGAGATAAATTATAAACTAGGGTTGTTTAGATTTAAACTAGTATTATCATAGTGGATTTTTTTCTGGATTTGGTTTCCCCAAAGTAGGTGAGCTTCACTAAATTGGGTTAACAATTGATTGTGTCTTTTTCCTTCTACAATTTACTTCTGCATAATTTATTGGTTTGGTAAAAGTATTTTGTCAGTAGATGATGTCTTAATATATGTTTTGACATTGTGTTTTGGTGTTGGGACATCAGTCTTGACATCTATATTGAGACAGCCCAAATTTCACTACCTAAGTTGAGTTGATACATAAGGGGTTTGGAGTCGACACACAACACAAATAAGTTGACTCCCACTAAAGAATTTTTCATTCAAACTTTTATGTTCATTTAGAGTCGACTCTCAGGCAACATCGGTCGACTTTCTTGCCTGTATGAGTCGAATCTCTTCTCGAATGGGTTGACTCTTTTTTTTTTAAATTGTCCAAATTTAAAATTTTACCATTCTAATTTTTCAGTTGCATTCTTTTACCACACTGTTAGCTTAGATTTTCGACAAGGTCTTAAAATTTAGCTAAAGCATATGGAAAAAGATAACTTTGTTATGAGGAAGTCACTTTAAGGCGAAAGGTGTGGTTGACTAGTGTAGAGATGAATGCTTGACATGACATGGGTAAAGTGTGGGTCGTGATCCCGTCCGGCGGAAGTTGTGGACTTAGGATATTTTTCTGTGGAAAGATAGATAATTCCCCTTGGACATTCTTCCGAACTAAAATGAATATCTTAAACGAACGTGGGGTGTAAACGTGTAGAAGCTTTTCTTGAATTAAAAATCAATACATTAAAATGTGCTTTTGTGTCAATGCAGGAGATTTTCTATATTTTGTGGTGCACTAGCAGGGCATCGAGATAAAACAAAACAAAACCAAAGCTATTTTGGACACAAGACTCCCTTGACAAAAAATTAGGTTTAATCTTTGTTGGGAAAGATAAACTTCTTGAGGCGATTCATCTTAAATCTGAGTGGCAAGTCATTAGCATTCTCTGCATTGCTTTGACTTGGGAAAGAATATGAATTTCGATGGTGTGATACGGTGAACTGACTTTGTAGGATTTTTGTATCCAAATGTGCGGATAGCAAGAGTCGCCACCGACTTTTATTTTTATCCAATTAAGGGAAGGTAAAAGTACAGAAAAAGACCTTCGTTAGATTCTGAGTTCGGGAGAATGGTTATGAAAAGGGAAGGTATTAGCACCCTTTTCCATCCGCAGTTTATTCTACGGGCTCTTAGTTGCTCTTAGATAACTTTTTAATATTGCTTTCTGTGTGTTTGACAAAGATGTTTTGAAAAGGCATTTCACTTTGACTTTATAATGACTCATGTAGGAGTGTATACAAAGTGTTCGGAAATGTTTGTTTTGAAAAGAAATTTGAACTTTGAAAAGAGTGTGTGTGAAAAGCATTTGATAGAGTTAAAAGACTTATTTACCCACTCGAATTGGTCGTTTTGTACTTCGTTCCTTTAGAATAGCGCTAGCCATACCATTAGTTAGTAGGTAGCTCCATTCGTTGGATGTAAGCGGGACATTCGAAGGGACATCGGATGGTCATAGAAAGCAACTTGTAGGAAGTATCCTAGCACATTCGAAGGGACTATCATCATTTTTCGTAGGCGACAATCGAGGGTCAAGATCATGTATTCGGAAGCGACATCGTGGGTCTTATGATCTTTGTATCGAAGGGACTATGATGATTTGTTTAGAAGGCAACGGTGCTAGGACACCTCTACGTTCGAGGGACATGACCATTTTGAATTCGCAAAGCAACGAGAGCGAATTACCCTAAGGGGTGCGTGTGTGAAAGAAGTGTGTTGATTTCAGAATATGTTATCTTGAAGTTAGTGGGCTATGTTCATTATTATCTTGCCATACACGCCTAATTACTAGCAGTTTATAGGGTGCGAAAAGTAAAATGCGGAATGTAAAGGCAGAAATGTAAATGTCCTACGCTATTACAAGGCTTTGGGGCAGATACATAATTTAAAATGCGGGAAATAAAGTCCTAAATTAAACTATTACATCCCATGAGCAATTACATTATTGGAAAATAGAATGATAAAATGATAAAGAGAAAATCGTCTGAATCGGATCAACCTGTACAAAAAGAAGAAATCGGAAAATGCAATATGAATCGAACAAGAGAAAAAATGTTAGAAAAATGCAAGTTTTAATATGGGAAAATTAATATATGCTGGAAATAAGATAAATAAGCTAAAATATTTTTTGGGATTTTTTAAATGCATTTTAGTAATTTAAAACTAATTTACAATGATTTAAATGCTAAAATAAAAATAAAAATAAATATGCATGCAAAAAGATATTTTTTAATTTATTAAATTAAATAAAGATTTTTAGAAAGTAAATGCAAAAAGGAAAATATTTTTTTGTAATTTTTTAATGTATAATAAAAATTGTGAAAAGAAATTAAAATGAATGGAAAATATTAAATAAAAGAAAATATATGAAAAATAGGAAAATAATGCAAGTTTGTGAAAAAGGAAAAGAAAAAGGTCCTGGATCGAGCAGGGACTCGCTTCAAACCTTGAAAACCAACGCGCTGACCAACTGAGCTAGGCATGTCAACTGTTTGGAAACGGAATAAGTGGATTATACGCGTCATCTCCCCATTGCTTCCTCCTTCGCGCCATCCATCATCTTCTTCGTTTCAAATATTTGAAAGTTAGCATCGGCCATTGTGCGTCACTAAGATTCCTGGCAAAATCAAAAACGCAGCATACATAATATAAATAACATCCAAGGTCATGGTTCGATTCCTTGAAACATTCCGAACATACTGGTATAGGTCCTGTTGGTCAATTTTTCCTATTAACGAAAACCCTAATTCGTTCACAGAAAACCTAACAATGGCAATACGAGTTCTAAGCCATGGAAACTCAATCAAATAACCCAGATCGCTTGCAATCTTCCTACTAATCACAAAAACAACAACCAAATGTGTTAATAATGCATGAAAATTGAAAATCGATTTTGGAAAAAAGATGAACAAACCAAATCGTATTTTCGATTCGAATGTTTTTGGCAATGTAAGTATCTGAATCACTCTAGGTATCAAGGAATGTGTTTGACACCTTAAAATTGATTGAAAACGGCTGGAATAAGGATTGCTAGTTGCTTCAAGAACTCGATTTTTTCAGTTTGAGAATAGGGTTTCTGAGCCAATTTTTTCGTTTTCTTGCAATTGGTATGCATCAAGTATATATGCTGGATGGATTTGGGATTGATTTGGGAAAGAATTGATCAATATTCAATGGAAATCAATTTTGATTTTTGTCCAAAATCAAATTTTCAAAATTTGATTAATTCTCAATCCAATCTTGCCAAATTTGATTTAATTTCGAAAATTGCTGGCATTGGTGAGTTACTTGAGTCCCAAGGAAAGAATAAAATCAATCTTTCAATTAATTTTGATTTTATAATTTATTTTAAAATTTAATTTGTATTTAAATGAATAAATTCAAAATTAAATAGAAAAATAAATCAAAAATTCATGGCATTGGGCTTGGATATTCCTAATTGTATGAGGAATAAGTTAGGATGAAGAAAAAGTAGGCCCATTTGCAAAAGATTTGATTTTTTGAAGTATCTCTCTTTGTGCATTCTTTCAAAATTGCCCAACTTGTGAATGGTGTATCTTGCTCAATTTTCCACATTTTTGAATGTTCTTGGACTTTTTGGAAAGCTCTAAGAGTCCTCTAAACAATGTCTTTGGTCTCATCTCAATTGGAGTTACCATGCTCAATATATATTCAAAACAAAAAGTTGACTTTTTGTTGACTTTGAAAATGACCTGTAATGTTTTGAGCTATACCTCTCAAATGAAGCATTTTTTGGACATTCTTGTGAGACATGAAGTTGTAGAGAATTGAATTTCCTTCAAAATGAGCTTTGGTGGGAAAATTTCTGAGAAAGTATGAGAAAGTTATGATCAGTCAAAGTTCAGTTGACTTTTCACCTAGAAACCCTAATTTAGAAAGTTTGACTTTTGAGCAAATCTTGAGTTTTCTTGATGAATCATGATCAACCCTTGATCAAATGATGAATGTAACTTCAAAATGAGGATGTTGACCAAAAATTATAAAGTTTGACTGTATGTTGACCACATTGACTTTTGTCCAATACACCGATTTTCAACCATCTGAGCAATTGCCTGAGGAAACTTGACTTGTGAGGCTTGAACCTTGACATGGAGAATCTTTGAAGCATATGAGGAGGCATGAAGACCATTGGAGATGTTGGGAATCCATCTTGACTTGAGAGATACCAAACCCTAGTTTGGGTTGATTGTCTAGGAGAGTTTGTCGATCAACTCTTGAGGAATCCTTGAGTAGGGTGTATGAAATCTCTTGAATAGATGGAGGGCAAATTTTGGGGTATGACAGCTGCCCCTGTTCAATCTTCTTGTACTAGAAGGGTTAGATTGGCATGCGTGCCTTTCGTGACTGGAGGTAGAAGATGATTGAACACTCACCGAAAATTTGCACTGCGGTTGGTCGATGATGGGAGCAGGCTTCAGATGCCGTTTGGAAGGGTAAAGGTCGACGCTAGACTCGAGATTATTGATAGGAGAACCGACGGGATGGGCTTAAGATGCCATCTGGAAAGGTCAATCTTTGGGAGTGAGCCGTGCCGCTCGGGATTATTGATAGGAGGAGTCTTTGGAAAGTGGCCGTCACTAGCTTTGTAGATGTTTGGAAAGAGTATGGAGATGGGCTTAAGATGCCATCCGGGGAGTCGACGTTAGACTTCGTGTTCACTTTGAATGAAGTTATTGGTGCGTATTGATTTTTAACCATATATGCGATTCGAAAGTGAAGAAATGTTGACAAGTAGTCGGAGATGGGCTTAAGATGCCATCCAAGGCAACCGAGTAAACGCTAGACTGTAGTTCTTGATAATAAGGAATCGAACAAATCTTCGTCTTGATTACTCGAGGAGATTGTAGTTGGCAAGAATGTGGATAGCTTCCTGTGCATCGGTGTTGATCCATTGCTGTTATCGGAGGATAACCGAGGCGGTCTTTGGATAGTTTTCCGTCGATTCGGGCTTAATCTGGACCGATCGTCGGAGGACAACCAAATGCGGTCTTCGAGATAGTTTTCCGTCGATTCGGGCTTAATCTGGACCGATCGTCGGAGGACAACCAAAGGTCTTCGGATAGTTTTCCGTCGATTCGGGCTTAATCTTGGACTGTTTGCGTCGAAATGACTTTCACCGCTTTGGAGAAAACAAGAGAAACTTTGATAGAATATTGTTAGTCTTATGCAAAGAATGATGCATGATGTATATATGAATGACATATGCATGAATTATGACTTTATGAGTAATGTATGAATGATAAATGTTGTGATATTTCAAAACATATCCATCTTGAAGAAGATGCGGATATTCTTTGAAGATTTCGCTTGGGATTTGTGTAGGTGAGAACCCTTTGGAAGGAGAAGAAAGATATCCTGGATTCCTCCGATGCACTATCGACTGTCTTGGGCCTAGATATTGTTGAGGGAGGTAGAGACTGAGAAACTCGTTGTTGGAGATCTCATATATAGACCCTGCTGAAGAGAATCTGGGAGGCGATCCGTTGGGGACCTTGTATGTAGATCCTGCTGAGGAAATTTAGGAGGCGCTCTCTGGGATTCCGAGTGTAGATCTCATTGGAGAATATGATGGTTGTTGAGACCGGGTTAGAAGAGTCCGGAGCCGTTGTAATCTCTGGTGGGGATAAAGGTGTATGTTTCCTCGATGCACTATCGACCAAGTCTTGAGTCCGGATACCGGGGAAAAGGGAATGATCGAGAGATACCGGGATAAACACCTTATTGGGGTGAAGTGTTCTTGAGAGCGATGTATACTCACTGGGAAGGTGTGTTGTGAGTGACACCTTTGTGGGATCATGCTCGTGGGAAATGCATTGGTGACTTTCGTCGTCATCTCAATTCTGGAACACGTAAGTACTTTTGCATGTTCACTTTTCGTATGTTTGCAAAGAGATTTTCTTGTCAGTCGTATAATCATTCAAAGCAAACGTTGGACTTATTGCAACCGACAACAATGAAAATTGTAAAGAGAAAGAACTTGTATTTATTTGAAATGTGGCGTATGGCCAAGTAGTTTTGTACACAAGAAAGGTAAAAGCTATGCGGAAACAATCTCGTTAAGTTCCAACTATGCTAGTACTCATATATTTCAACTATCTCATCTCCTCATTGTCGAGAAAGTGAGTAGATTGATCTTCGCCATTTGAATCTTGAGCGATAGTAGTCAGAAGCGGTGATCTGGAAGAGACATAGTCGTACGCTTAAATCCCTAATTTTGCCTAGACCGCCTTTCGGGTTTTCACGGATACCTTTTTGCCCAAGCCGCCTTTTCGTTTTCGACTTGCGGTGTACATTTTGTATATATCCTTAACTTTTGCCCGAACCTTTTGGTTCGCCAGATGCCCTTATTTTTGCCTAGGTCGATCGACCTAGCGGTCTCTTCATGCGTAGTATTTTTGACTATGTCTGCGTTCACGGTGTGGGAAGTCTTCACCATCCATGGTGCTAAGTATCATAGCTCACCGAAAATACATCTTGACTACAAATGGTCCCTCATAGGTGGGAGTCCATTTGCCCCTAGGATCACCTTGTGGAAGAATGATGCGCTTGACTACTAGATCACCGACTTGGTAGACTCGGTGCTTGACCTTCTTGTTAAATGCTTTGATCATTCGTTTCTGATAAATCTATCCATGGCAGATGGATGCGAGTCGTTTCTCATCAATCAAATTAATCGGTCAAGGCGATGCGGACCCAATCGTCTTCGCCTAACTCGCCTCTGGAGGACTCGGTTGAGGTATCTGAACCTCGATGGGTAAGACGGCTTCCATATCGTATACGAGAGAGAAAGGGGTTGCCCCTGTGGATGTTCGTGTTGTAGTGCGATAACCATGAAGAGCAAATGGTAACATCTCATGCCAATCTTTGTAAGTCATCATCTCAGATAATCTTCTTAATGTTTTTGTTGGCGGCTTCCACTGCGCCATTCATCTTAGGCCGATATGGAGAAGAATTGTGATGCTTGATCTTGAACTGCGTGCAGAGTTCGGTGATCATCTTATTGTTGAGATTGGAACCGTTATCTGTGATAATCCTTTCAGGAGTGCCATACCGACAGATAAGATTATGCTTGACGAATCGAGCCACAACATTCTTGGTAACAGATGCATACGAGGCTGCCTCTACCCACTTGGTGAAATAATCTATTGCCACAAGGATGAAAGATGTCCATTGGAAGCCGTGGGCTTAATTTCTCCAATCATGTCAATGCCCCACATTGCAAAAGGCCAAGGAGAAGTTAAAACATTCAGAGGTACTGGAGGTACATGTACTTTATCGGCATAACCGCATTTGTGACAAGATCGGTAAGCGGTGACAATCGACTTCCATGGTAGACCAATAGTAACTGTTCTCAAAATCTTCTTAGCCATGGTGTGCCTTTGGAGTGGGTACCAAATTCGTGTAACTCTTCCATGATACGCATTGTTGTTTTGGTCTACAGTGAGTAAGCATGATCGTGGTTGCGCTTGTATAAAATGCCGTTGCTGAGAAAGAATTTGGAAGCGAATCTTCTCATGAACTTCTTATCATTAACAGATGCCCCTGCGGGATATTCCTGAGTCTCAAGATACCTCTTCACGTCATAGTACCAAGGTTTCTCTTCTGTATCAAGCTCATAACAATACGCTGGTTCGTCGAACTTCTCAATGATGATCTGGGGAGCCTCGTTGTCCCATCTGACCTTGAACATAGATGACATAGTAGCTAATGCGTCTGCCAACTGATTCTCTTCTCGTGGAATGTGATTGAAAGTGATTTCTTCGAAGTAGGGAATCAAACTCAAAACATGCTCCCGATACGGAATGAGATTCGGATGCTTCGTATCCCACTCGCCTTTTATCTGACTGATCACTAAAGCTGAGTCTCCATACACTCGTAAGAACTTGATTCTTAAGTCAATAGCAGCTTTAAGACCCATGATGCACGCTTCGTACTCGGCCATGTTGTTCGTGCAACTGAAACATAATCTGGCGGTGAAAGGAGTATGTCCGCCTGCAGGGGATGTAATGATGGCGCCAATGCCATTGCCAAGTGCGTTTGAGGCTCCATCGAAGACCATAGTCCATCGGGATCCTTGTTCAGGTCCTTCGTCTGGGCCTGGTTCTTCGCAATCTGTAACTAGTAAAACATCTTCATCTGGAAATTCGAACTGCATAGACTGATAGTCATCTACGGCTTGATGAGCCAAATGATCGGCTACCACACTTCCTTTGATCGCTTTTTGAGAAGTGTACTGGATGTCATATTCGGTCAAGATCATTTGCCATCTTGCTATTCTTCCGGAGAGAGCTGGTTTCTCAAATATGTATTTTATCGGATCCATCTTGAAATCAACAAGGTAGTGTGAGTCAACATATCTCTGCCTTAGTCGTGAGCACCCAAAGCGTTGCAAGTTTTCTCGTGTGAGTATCTTGTTTCACGATCGGTAAACTTTTGCTAAGGTAGTATATTGCATGCTCTTTTCGACTGGACTCGTCATGTTGCCCCAACACACACCCCATTGAATTCTCTAACACCAAGTACATGATAAGAGGTCTTCCTTGGTGGTGGCAGGATAGGAGGATTACTGGGGTACTCCTTGATTTTGTCAAAAGCGATCCGCAATCGTCGTTCCATTCCACTACTTGATCTTTCTTAAGTAACTTGAAGATTGGTTCACAGTAGTAGTTAAATGTGCAATGAATCTGGCAATGTAGTTCAATCGGCCCAAGAAACCTCTGACTTCTTTCTCGGTGCGGGGCGCTGGTGTCATACCCCAAAATTTTCCCTCCATCTTCTCAAAAGATTTCATACATCTATGCTCAAGGATTCCTCGAGAGTTGATCGACAAACTCTCTCCTGACAATCAACCCAAGCTAGGGTTTGGTATCTCCCAAGTCAAGATGGATTTCCAACATCTCCAATGGTCTTCATGCTTCCTCATATGTTTCAAAGATTCTCCATGTCAAGTTTCAAGCTTCACAAGTCAAGTTTCCTCGACAATTGCTCGGATGGTTGAAAATCGGTTAGATTGGACAAAAGTCAATTGTGGTCAACATACAACAAACTTCATATTTTTGGTCAACATCCTCATTTTGAAGTTACATTCATCATTTGATCAAGGGTTGATCATGATTCATCAAGAAAACTCAAGATTTGCTCAAAAGTCAAACTTTCTAAATTAGGGTTTCTAGGTGAAAAGTCAATTGAACTTTGACTGACCATAACTTTCTCATACTTTCTCAGAAATTTTCCCACCAAAGCTCATTTTGAAGGAAATTCAATTCTCTACAACTTCATGTCTCACAAGAATGTCCAAAAAAATGCTTCATTTGAGAGGTATAGCTCAAAACATTACAGGTCATTTTCAAAGTCAACAAAAGTCAACTTTTGATTTGAAGATATATTGAGCATGGTAACTCAATTGAGATGAAACCAAAGACATTGTTTAGAGGACTCTTAGAGCTTTCCAAAAAGTCCAAGAACACTCAAAAATGTGGAAAATTGAGCAAGTTACACCATCCACAAGTTGGGCAATTTTGAAAGAATGCACAAAGAGAGATACTTCAAAAAACCAAATCTTTTGCAAATGGGCCTACTTTTTCTTCATCCAAACTTATTCCTCATGCAAGTAGGAATGTCCAAGCCCAATGCCATGATTTTCTATTTTATTTTCCTATTTAATTTGGAATTTATTCATTTAAATACAAATTAATTTGAAAAATAAAGTATAAAATCAAAATTAATTGAAAGATTGATTTTTGTTGCTTGCTTGTGATCCAATTAACCCATAAATGCCAGCAATTTCGAAATTGAATCAAATATGGGAAGATTTGATTGGAATTGAACAAGTTTTGAAAATTTGATTTTCATGGAAATATCAAAATTGATTTTCATTGATTATTGATCAAATCTTTCCAAAAACAATGCCAAATCCATCCAGCATATATACTTGATGCATACCAATTGCAAAGGGACGAAAAAATTGCCTTGGAAACCCTAATCTCAAACTCAAAAAACCGTGCCTCTCAAGGAACAAGCAGCCTTGGATTTAGGTGGTTTCAAGCAATTTTGAGCATCCCATCTTGTTCCTTGTGCCATTCAGAATCGATCCAGATACTTGCATCATCAAAAACCATCCAGAATTGAGAAATCCAGAACTCGGTTTGTCAAACTTTTTCCAAATTCGATTTTGAATATTCATGCATATTTAACGTGTTTTGTTGTTTGTTTTATGTTTAGAATGAAGTTTGGAAACTTTCTGCATAGTTTGATTGTGTTTTCGTGACCTAAATCGAAATCCACCATGGTTAGGGTTTCCTGCTTCGAATTGGGGTTTCCTTAAAACGGACAAATTGGACAATAAGACCTATACTATTGAGTTCGGGATGGTCAGAGGAATCGAGCCATGGTCTTAGATATAATTTATATTATGTGTGTTGCATTTTTTATGTTTGCCAGGGTCATAGCGTCGCTCTGAGGCCGACGCAAAATACCCAGAATTCAAACAAGAACGATGAAGTTCTTGGCGCGAAGACGGAGCAATACGAAGGCGACGCGTATAATCCACTAACTCCGTTTCCAAACAGTAAGGCATGCCAGCTCAGTTGGTCAGCGCGTTGGTTTTCAAAGTTTGAACACAAGGTCTCCAGTTCGAATCCTGGCAAGACCAATGTTCTTTTCCTTTTTGCAAAACTCACTATTTTCCTATTTTTTAATTATTTCAATATTTTCATATTATTTTAATTGTTTTCATAATTTTTGTTCTGCATTAAAAAATTACCAAAAACATTTATTCTTTTTGCATTATTGTCATAAAAATCTTTATTTAATTAATAAAATTAAAAAAACATATTTTTGCATGCATATTTATTTTTATTTATATTTTTGCATTTAATTCACTTTTAATTGCATTTTAATTATTAAATCTTTTCCAAAAATCCCAAAAAAATTATTTTAATGTATTTATTTTATTTCCAGCCTATATTAATTTTCTCATATTAAAATTTTCATTTTTCTAACATTTTTTCTCTTGTTCGATTCATATTGCATTTTCCGATTTCTTCCTTTTGTACAGGTTGATCCGATTCAGACGATTTTCTCTTTATCATTTTTATCATTCTATTTTTCCAATAATGTAATTGCTCATGGGATGTTATAGTTTAATTTAGGACTTTATTTTCCGCATTTTAAATTATGTATCTGCCCCAAAGCCTTGTAATAGCGTAGGTTTTACTTTCCGCACCTTTACATTCCCGCTTTACATTCCGCATTTTACTTTCCGCACCCTTATCAATTGCTAGTAATTAGGCGTTTATGGCAAGATAATAATTGGACATAGCTCACACTAATCTTCAAAATAATATATTCTGAATTCAACACACTGCTTTCACACATGCACCCCTTAGGGTAATTTTCTCTCGTTGCCTTTACGATTACACACATGTTCAAGTCCCTCGAGCGTAGAGGTATTCTAGCACCGTTGCCTTCCAAACAAATCATCATAGTCCCTTCGATACAAAGATCATAAGACCCACGATGTCGCCTCCGAATACATGATCTTGACCCTCGATTGTCGCCTACGAAAAATGATGATAGTCCCTTCGAATGTGCTAGGATACTTCCTACAAGTTGCCTTCGATGACCATCCGATGTCCCTTCGAATGTCCCGTTTACATCCAACGAATGGAGCTACCTACTAACTAATGGTATGGCTAGCGCTATTCTAAAGGAATGTAGAAGTACAAAACGACCAATTCTGAGTGGGTAAATAAGTCTTTTAGTTGCTTGGTCTATCAAATGCTTTTCACACCACACACTCTTTTTCAAAGTTCAAATTCTTTTCAAAACAAAAACATTTCCGAACACTTTGTATACACTCCTACATGAGTCATTACAAAGTCAAAGCGAAATGCCTTTTCAAAACATTTTTGTCAAACACACAGAAAGTAATTTTAAAAGGTAATCTAGAGCAACTAAGAGCCCGTAGATAACTACGGATGGAAAGGGGTGCTAATACCTTCTCTTTTCATAACCATTCTCCCGAACTCAGAATCTAACGAAGGTCTTTTTCTGTTACTTTTACCTTCCCTTAATTGGATAAAAATAAAAGTCGGTGGCGACTTTTGCTATCCGCACATTTGGATACAAAAATCCTACAAAGTCAGTTCACCGTATTACAGCTGGCATCTCTTGGATGGCTTTAACCTTGGCGGGGTCAACCTCAATACCTTTACCACTGACAACAAACCCTAGAAGTTTTCCGGATCTGACTCCAAAGGTGCACTTGTTAGGATTAAGTCTCAACCTTCAACCTATCAAACAGTTTTTGTAGATGATCGAGATGTTCTTCCTCAGTCTGTGATCGAGCTATCATGTCGTCGATGTAGACCTCTATCTCGTGATGAATCATGTCATGGAATAGTGTCACCATAGCACGCTGATAAGTGGCGCCTGCGTTCTTCAGTCCGAACGGCATAACCTTGTAAGAAAGTGCCCCATGTAACAAAAGTAGTCTTCTCATGTCTTCGGAGCCATTTTGATCTGATTGTAACCGGAGAAACCATCCATGAAGGAGAAAACCTTATGCTGAGCGGTGTTGTCAACCAGAACATCAATGTGAGGAAGTGGAAAATCGTCTTTCGGACTCGCTTTGTTCAGATCTCTGTAATCCACACACATTCGTACCTTGCCATCCTTCTTAGGTACGGGCACCACATTAGCAACACACTGTGGATAGGAAGTAACAGCTAAGAAACCGGCGTTGAACTGCTTCATAACTTCGGCTTTGATTTTCTCTGACATCTCAGGACGCATACGACGAACCTACATTTCACCGAGAAAACCTTCTTTTGTCGGCAATCGGTGCACCACAATATCAATGTCTAAACCAGGCATGTCTTCGTATGACCAAGCAAAAACCTCAACATTGTCTCGTAGCATCTGAACCAATCTTTCTTTAACACTGTTCTCAAGACCCGCTCCTATCTTGATCTCTTTCTTGTCTTCGTCGACCAAATTCACAACCTCAACTTGCTCTTCGTGTGGTTATAACTCGCTCTTCTTCTTTAGCAGTCGGCAAGTTCTCCGGCACTTCACAATCTTCCTCACTTTCGTCTTGGCTTGGTAGATCGGATTATCGAAGTCATATTTAGCACTAGCATAGTGTTATTAACGAGATTCGGAGTGATTACGCATGTATCACGTGGGTGTGTGTAAGAAACACATAGCTTTTGAAGGGTGATAAAGTAAAGAAAGAAAACAAACAATTGAATGCAAAAGTCCAACGAATTTATTGAATGAAAACACGCAAACGACAGATAATAACCCTCGCAAACGAGCCATGATGCCCCGGGCAAGGCACTAGGCTTTCAAAGTTTATTGTTCGAAACATAAAGAAATACGAAAAGCAAAACAAAACAAGAGCAATTACTCCTGGCTAAAGGAGATTGGTGTGGCGTCTTCGCCTTCCAATTCTTGAGCTTATGATCCGGTTGGAAAGATCCACTTGCGATGTCGAAGCCGTTGTCGTCGTCTTCTATAGCATGGATTCCACTTTGGCTGATGCGGAAAGGAAGTTGGTCGGCACGTTCGCGGCGTATCATCTTCTGACCCTTGATGGTGAAGCCTAAACCAGTCTTGTCAGATTTGAAAGGAAGATCAGGGAGCCGTCCCCAAATAGCACTACCTCCTTGTTCAACAGTAGCTTGAGCATCTTTCAGCGAGGCCATCCTAGGCGGAACTTTAGCGTCTTCGGGAGTGACGGGAGAGTCAACAGGCACGACTCTGGGTATTGTTTCAAAAGCTTGACAGGGCGTTTCAAAGAATTCACCCTTCATCTCGAGGTATCGGAATGACTGGAGATGACTGACCATATACTCTTCTTCACCACATCTTGACAACCTTCCCTTCACCGGTACTTGATTTCGATGCAAGGTAGAGGCCGCCCATGTATCAAAGGGCGTCCAAGTAGGCAGAAAGGTGGACGGATGTCCATGACAAAGAAAATGGAATCAAAAGTGCGGAACCGACTTTAACAGCAGTGAGCTCTCCAATCATGTCGCTTAGAACCATCAAAAGCTCTCACAATAATGTGGGTCTCGAACCAACCTTCGACATCAAGCCGATCAAAAGCGTCTTGGTAGGATATTCGAGCGAACCGTGTCAACCAAAACATGAGACAGGTAGTACCCTTGCATTCAGAGATGTGCAAGGCTTTGTTGTGTTTCTTTCCGGAGTCAAATCGACATCGAGAGAAGGCCGTTGTTGGCAGGGCTAGCAATACAAACTTCAAAGGTCGGTGGTAGTGTCTTGCGATGCGTGAGCATTCTTGAAATTTCACCAAGGCGTTAGCATGAGCCTCGAGCACAAGAGCGAGCAAGCATGGATATCTTGGACTGAGTCTGTCCCAATGTTCCACAACATTGTAATCACTCTTCTTGATGATCTTGAAATTTCCTCCATTTCTCGTTTGGAGGTGTCTTGATAACTTCCTTTGGTACTACGGTTGGCGGGATGAGCCAACGGTTCTTTCCTCAGCTTGGGATATTGATTGAGTAGTGGAATGCGAGTGGAGTCGCATGTCTTTTGGAGGAGAGATCTCGAGAGAATACCCTTCGGTTCGGTCACCTTCTTGGATTCGGTGATGTTGTCAATGTCGAATAGAAACTTGATAAGATCTTCAATGGTCGAGAGTCTTGCTTGACGCCATGATAGTAAACATCGGACCCATAATTCCAAGGGATAGCCTTGTCGAGGAATATGGAACCGCCTTGGAGAAGTGATAATGAGAGGTGCCACCACAGGCACAGGATCGCAGAGGAAATCCTTATAGTGTTAACATCAAGCATAATCTTACGGAAATCGTCACCCCATCCGTCGCCTTAACATCTTCAATAGGAATCTTGTAACTATCAGGGACAGTGTACTTCACCATGTAATCATATTTTCCACTTGGCTGCCCCAAGGTATCCCACACAGATGGTACAATTTCATTTGCATTGTCAATCTTCAACTTAGACATTTCTTCGCACAGCTTATGCACAGGTGGTTTCAGAAATAGTATCTCACGGTTGTCCATCATACACTGAACTCGTCTTCTCAACCAAGCACATCCATCAGGTGCAGATGGGCACCAACGACAATTCTCTGGGCATCCTGGATTGACACCGGCCTGCAGCAAGTTCCTCTTAACAGTCATCAGAGGGATGGTCAAGTCATCTATGTTGAAAATGTAAGTATCATCACCAACAACATTGGAACTCTTGTCATGGTTAGGCATAGGCGCATTGATCACATTCGAGTCTCAGCGGAGGATCAAACTCAATCGCTTAGCTTCAATCACATCTTGAATCTTGTTCTTGAGCCCAACAATTGTCGATGTCGTGCCACAGGGTGTTGGAATGATAAGCACACTTAGCATTAGGATTGTACCGGAGAGGAAGTGTTGACATTCGAGGAGGATCCTCAAGGTTATCACTCTGCGTTCAACATGTGTTGCAAGGCTTGCGACAAAGGCATGTTGGTCTTCGTAAAGCTGTCTTCGTGGCGCGTTACGCTCGCGCGTTGTCTCATTGAGGTTGTATTGATGTAGGATTGGATCACAACCGCCCCACGATTGAGCACGGTCGGTCTTGGCTCGGCTTTTCGACAATACACATTGGCTTCCTTCTTACCACCAAATCTCTTGACATTTGAAGATGACTCTACATGGATCTTCCGCTCTTGATACCGCTTCAATCGCTCGCTTTGTCAATATCACGGTGAATCCGGATGAAGAATTTCCAATCGATGATTGAAGAATGGGCTGTCGGTGTTCCATAAACATATCAACCAACTCCTATTGGACAAGGGTGGTTGAACTCGCTGCTAAATCTTTCCATTTAAGCGTACTCTTTGAACTTCTCATCACGACCCATAGACATGCTTTGTAGTTCCATGCGGTAGGTGTCATTCGTTGTACTCATATGCGTAGAAAGCATCACCAAGTCACTCCAAGTACGGATACGGTCATTCTCTAGTGATAATACCATTCCAACGGGTTCGGACAAACTCTCTTGAAAATAGTGCATCCACAACTTTCTATCATCGGTGTGGGGATTGATCTTACGGACATAGGACTTGGATGCGACTTTGGGCAAGACATGCCATCATACTTGGAAAAGTAGGAACTTTGAACTTGGGAGGAATCACAACACCGGAACAAGACTCGAGATCATCAAAGTTCAGCCCGGACATCTTGTGTTTTCCACAGATTTAAACGATCTTCAAGTTGCTTGTACTTGTCATCTTCATTAGATCGGCGTTATCATAGTCTTTCTCAAGCTCAGTGGCCTTCGTCCTCACCCTTGTTACTTTGCTCGTCTTCCTTCTTGAAACTTCCTTCGAGAGCTCAATTCGGTGACCACCTTAGGACCACCTTTGTAGCGTCGCCCATGTTGAGAGACCAACAACCTTCTTCTTTCTTGATGAGCTTCTTCGGATCTTCTTGGCCTTGGACCAAGTGGTGAACATCTCTGGCCGAGCATTCGAGCACGAGATCTTTGTGATCTATTCAAGAGCCATTTCTTCTAAAATAAATAGCGAGCAAATGAGAAAACCAATCTCCAATGTACCTGTGATGCAATGTTATGCTATGCTATGCAATGTTTATGCGAATGCGATGCAATGTTTTCAAGGACCTTAGAGATTTAAATTTGTTAAACAAGCAATGAACAAACATTTATTAGTACTTTTTCATTATTCTCTTTTTTTCTTTTTAAGTACAAGGGATAGTTCAAAACAATAAAAGAAAACAAAAACATCCTAAAGCTCTAAGTCTCCCATGGGCGCTTCCTCTTGGTGCCGAGGTAGGTGTTGATGTTTCGCTCCTCATGAAGTAGCTTTGTCAACTCTAACACTTTCTTCTCGCTTGCGTAACACTGAGCTTCAAAGGTATCCCTTTCTTCTTTTAGTTGAATCCAGGATCTCTTCAAGTCTTCAAAATCAGTAGGCATGTCGGGATGGAGAACACATAGGTACGTCACCTATAGCAACAGTTCCATAATTCCGGTAAAACAGTGAATGGCATCATGAGGTTTTGAGCTCGAGCTCGCACCCATTTGAGGTAAGGTTCCCAAGGAATGGAGTTCGGTGCCCCAAAGTCTTGGTATCAGTCTTCTTTACCATACCCCAAGCATGTATGAACCTTCGTCGGTAATTCTGGAGATCGTGGTTGTAATCGAACACAATATCTTGGAGAAGCATATCATGTGGACCATCTCTTCGGGCAAAACCAAGCTGACGTAGAGCTAGAGAAGGGTTGTAAGTAATACCTCCCCTTATACCAAGGAGTGGTACATTAGGGAATTCTCCACAACGCTCAATGAAGGTGAAGTCCTTTTGAGAGAAAAGATTCCAACGGATATCGGAATGAGAAAGTGACATCATCCTTTGAGACCATCTCAACCTTTGTTCATTCTTCAAAACTGATGGAGGAAGGTGCGAAATAAACCACCTTGAAAGTAACGGGACACAACACATGAGAGTTCCTTGTCTTTTGATGGTACGAGTGTGGAGAGAATGTAGGATGTCTCCAAGTAAAGTAGGCACAGGATTACGAGTGAGGAATATCTTAATGGCATTGACATCTATGAATTGATCCGAGTTAGGGAATAGAACCAAACCATAGATTAGCAAGGCCACAATGTCTTCGAATGCATGGAAACTCATAACTTTGAGGAATTCTCGGGCTTTCTTAATTAAGAACTTGGCAAGTAAACCCTTAACTCCGCTTCTGGTTTCCCAATTGGCTTCAATGTCTGAGCGCTTGAGATGTAAGGCGGATGCGATGTCTTTGTACTTAGGAACCTTTTCTAAACCGGTGAATGGCATTTGATCAAGAATAGGTATCCCAAGTAGCTTAGAGAACTCTTCCAAGGTAGGAACCAACTGATAATCTGGGAATGTAAAGCAATGGTGTTTCGGATCAAAGAACTGGAATAGGACATGCATCATATCTTCTTCAAAACCGAGATAACCAAATCAAGCGAGATAACCATGTCTTTGATGAACCGAGCATGGTCGGAATTTCAAACCAATTCTTTGAGTTGAGAAGGGATACCCATGAAGTTGATTCGGATAGTCTTTCTAGAAGCCATAATCCCTACAAAACGAGCAAAGATAAATCGCTAGGTCCTTGAAATAGTTAGAAATGATATGCAATGCGAATGATGTCATGATGTCATGTTTAGCACACACAAATAATTCACACAATGAGCCTAGGTTTAAGGCTTGCATGAGGTATAGGTGATTACCCTACCAAAAGTTTGAGTTGGTTCATCTGTCCTATAATAGTAACCGGTTCTAGGAATCTCATATCACGATCTTTCTTGTAGGCGCTTATTTCAATACGACGCCAAGTGGTCGATCGAAAATGTCCCAAAAGTCGATCTCAATGAGCGTAGCATCGAGTATCAACCAACCTCGGTCTACACCAAAGCCGGCCATCTCACTACCTTCTAATGGCCAAGATGGGTTAATTAAGGTTCTAAAAGTTTAGTTAGCGCTTGATGACACCACGCAGAAGCCAAATACTATCTTCAACTTGGGAATGAAGAGTATCGGGACAACCAAAGTGTCACGCTAACGTAGCCATCATGTTGACCATTTAGTTATACGTCTAGCGGTCGCGATGATCTAATGCCACTTACCTAAAAGGAAACCCGGATCCGGGTGTAGGATCCCCCAATAATATAATACCCAAGCAACCCTTAAAGATAAAGCATATAATCCAAACAGAAAGCAATAAAGGTTATCTAGAAATCCCTAAGGCAATTCTCTCTTTTAAGGAAATATCCCCAGCAGAGTCGCCAGTTCTATGATACGGTGAACTGACTTTGTAGGATTTTTGTATCCAAATGTGCGGATAGCAAGAGTCGCCACCGACTTTTATTTTTATCCAATTAAGGGAAGGTAAAAGTACAGAAAAAGACCTTCGTTAGATTACGAGTTCGGAGAATGGTTATGAAAAGGGAAGGTATTAGCACCCTTTCCATCCGATTTATTCTACGGGCTCTTAGTTGCTCTTAGATAACTTTTTAATATTGCTTTCTGTGTGTTTGACAAAGATGTTTTGAAAAGGCATTTCACTTTGACTTTATAATGACTCATGTAGGAGTGTATACAAAGTGTTCGGAAATGTTTGTTTTGAAAAGAAATTTGAACTTTGAAAAAGAGTGTGTGGTGTGAAAAGCATTTGATAGAGCGAGCAACTAAAAGACTTATTTACCCACTCAGAATTGGTCGTTTTTGTACTTCTACGTTCCTTTAGAATAGCGCTAGCCATACCATTAGTTAGTAGGTAGCTCCATTCGTTGGATGTAAGCGGGACATTCGAAGGGACATCGGATGGTCATAGAAAGCAACTTGTAGGAAGTATCCTAGCACATTCGAAGGGACTATCATCATTTTTCGTAGGCGACAATCGAGGGTCAAGATCATGTATTCGGAAGCGACATCGTGGGTCTTATGATCTTTGTATCGAGGGACTATGATGATTTGTTTAGAAGGCAGTGCTAGGACACCTCTACGCTCGAGGGACATGACCATTTTGAATTCGCAAGCAACGAGCGAATTACCCTAAGGGGTGCGTGTGTGAAAGAAGTGTGTTGATTTCAGAATATGTTATCTTGAAGTTAGTGGGCTATGTTCATTATTATCTTGCCATACACGCCTAATTACTAGCAGTTTATAGGGTGCGAAAAGTAAATATGCGGAATGTAAAGGCAGAAATGTAAATGTCCTACGCTATTACAAGGCTTTGGGGCAGATACATAATTTAAAATGCGGGAAATAAAGTCCTAAATTAAACTATTACATCCCATGAGCAATTACATTATTGGAAAAATAGAATGATAAAATGATAAAGAGAAAATCGTCTGAATCGGATCAACCTGTACAAAAAGAAGAAATCGAAAAATGCAATATGAATCGAACAAGAGAAAAAATGTTAGAAAAATGCAAGTTTTAATATGGGAAAATTAATATATGCTGGAAATAAGATAAATAAGCTAAAATATTTTTTTGGGATTTTTTAAATGCATTTTAGTAATTTAAAACTAATTTACAATGATTTAAATGCTAAAGTAAAAATAAAAATAAATATGCATGCAAAAAGATATTTTTTAATTTATTAAATTAAATAAAGATTTTTAGAAAGTAAATGCAAAAAGGAAAATATTTTCTTGTAATTTTTTAATGTATAATAAAAATTGTGAAAAGAAATTAAAATGAATGGAAAATATTAAATAAAAGAAAATATATGAAAAATAGGAAAATAATGCAAGTTTGTGAAAAAGGAAAAGAAAAAGGTCCCTGGCTGGATCGAACAGGGGACTCTGGCTTCAAACCTTGAAAACCAACGCGCTGACCAACTGAGATAGGCATGTCAACTGTTTGGAAACGGAATAAGTGGATTATACGCGTCATCTCCCCATTGCTTCCTCCTTCGCGCCATCCATCATCTTCTTCGTTTCAAATATTTAAAAGTTAGCGTTGGCCATTGTGCGTCACTAAGATTCCTGGCAAAATCAAAAACGCAGCATACATAATATAAATAACATCCAAGGTCATGGTTCGATTCCTTGAAACATTCCGAACATACTGGTATAGGTCCTGTTGGTCAATTTTTCCTATTAACGAAAACCCTAATTCGTTCACAGAAAACCTAACAATGGCAATACGAGTTCTAAGCCATGGAAACTCAATCAAATAACCCAGATCGCTTGCAATCTTCCTACTAATCACAAAAACAACAACCAAATGTGTTAATAATGCATGAAAATTGAAAATCGATTTTGGAAAAAAGATGAACAAAGCGAAATCGTATTTTCTGATTCTGGATGTTTTTTGGCAATGTAAGTATCTGGAATCACTCCTGGGGTATCAAGGAATGTGTTTGACACCTTAAAATTGATTGAAAATGGCTGGAATAAGGATTGCTAGTTGCTTAAAGAACTCGATTTTTTCAGTTTGAGAATAGGGTTTCTGAGCCAATTTTTTCGTTTTCTTGCAATTGGTATGCATCAAGTATATATGCTGGATGGATTTGGGAAAGAATTGATCAATATTCAATGGAAATCAATTTTGATTTTTGTCCAAAATCAAATTTTCAAAATTTGATTAATTCTCAATCCAATCTTGCCAAATTTGATTTAATTTCGAAAATTGCTGGCATTGGTGAGTTACTTGAGTCCCAAGGAAAGAATAAAATCAATCTTTCAATTAATTTTGATTTTATAATTTATTTTAAAATTTAATTTGTATTTAAATGAATAAATTCAAAATTAAATAGAAAAATAAATCAAAAATTCATGGCATTGGGCTTGGATATTCCTAATTGTATGAGGAATAAGTTAGGATGAAGAAAAAGTAGGCCCATTTGCAAAAGATTTGATTTTTTGAAGTATCTCTCTTTGTGCATTCTTTCAAAATTGCCCAACTTGTGAATGGTGTATCTTGCTCAATTTTCCACATTTTGAATGTTCTTGGACTTTTGGAAATCTCTAAGAGTCCTCTAAACAATGTCTTTGGTCTCATCTCAATTGGAGTTACCATGCTCAATATATCTTCAAAACAAAAGTTGACTTTTGTTGACTTTGAAAATGACTGTAATGTTTTGAGCTATACCTCTCAAATGAAGCATTTTTGGACATTCTTGTGAGACATGAAGTTGTAGAGAATTGAATTTCCTTCAAAATGAGCTTTGGTGGGAAAATTTCGAGAAAGTATGAGAAAGTTATGATCAGTCAAAGTTCATTGACTTTTCACCTAGAAACCCTAATTTAGAAAGTTTGACTTTTGAGCAAATCTTGAGTTTTCTTGATGAATCATGATCAACCCTTGATAAAATGATGAATGTAACTTCAAAATTAGGATGTTGACCAAAATTATGAAGTTTGATTGTATGTTGACCACGCTTGACTTTTTGTCCAATACACCCGATTTTCAACCATCTGAGCAATTGCCTGAGGAAACTTGACTTGTGAGGCTTGAACCTTGACATGGAGAATCTTCGAAGCATATGAGGAGGCATGAAGACCATTGGAGATGTTGGGAATCCATCTTGACTTGAGAGATACCAAACCCTAGTTTGGGTTGATTGTCTAGGAGAGAGTTTGTCTGATCAACTCTTGAGGAATCCTTGAGTAGGGGTGTATGAAATCTCTTGAATAGATGGAGGGAAAATTTTGGGGTATGACAGATGGGAAAGAGAGCTTCATGAGGCTTTTAACTAGATCAAAGAATATTTAGTTAAGCCTCCATTTTTGTTGCCACCAAGCAAAAACAAATGTATGAAACTTTATATCTTGGCGTCAGACTCGACATTAGGGAGTACATTAGCCCAAGTGGACGATAATGGTGTTGAAAGGACCATTTACTACCTTAGTCGAGTTATGAATGGTGTTGGGAGTAGATATAATGCTATAGAGAAGTTATGCATTTGCTTGTAGTTTTCATGTTATCTTAAGCATTATATAAAGCCTATTGAAGTTTATGTTTATTACCATTTTGATATTATTAAACATATGTTGTCAAAACCAATATTATGCAGTCACATTGGTAAATGGGCCTTAGCCTTAACAGAATACTCAATTTCATACATTACATTAAAAGTTGTAAAAGGTCAGATCATCGCAAATTTTATTATCGACCATTCGGTTGTTGAAGCAATTGAAAACTATATTAGTACGAGGCCTTTAAACTATAGTTTGATGGTTCCAAAAACAAACCTGGAACAAGGATTGGTATTTTCATCATGTCGCCAGAAAACATTTGTAACACGGTGGGAGAACTGACTTGTTTATTTTTTGTTTTATTGCAAATGTTGTGGATAGCAAGAGTCGCCACCGACTTTTCTTTTATCCAGTAAAGGAAAGGTGAAAAGAACAGGAAAAACCTTTGATAGATTCTTAGTATGGGAGGTAATTATGAAAAGGAAAAGTATTAGCACCCTTTCCATCCGTAGTTATCTATGAGCTCTTAATTGCTTAAGCTCACTTTTTGAAAACTTGCTTTCTATGTGTGTGTGATTTGAAAAGTATTTTGAAAAGTATTTGAAAAGTATTTTGCTTTAACTTCGTAATGATTCTTGTATCAATCCTCAAGAATGTATGCGAAGTGTTTAGAAATGTTTGTTTAGAAAAACGTAACTTTGTAATGATTCTCGTAGGAATGTATACAAAGTGTTTGTTTGAAAGTATTTTTAAAATAATGGTGAGGTGTGAAGAGTATTTTCTGAGTGGAGCAGGCAATTAAAAGTCTTATTACCTACTCAGGAAAAGTCGTTTTTTGTTATTTTCCTTCTCCTTTAGTATAGTTTTATCCAAACCATTAGTTGGTAGGTAACCCTATCAGTTTGATATGAAGGGACGAGCGTAGGGTCATCGTATGGTCATTGAAGGCAACATGTAAGGATACCTTTAGAAATTCAAAGGGACGATCATCACTTATTCGTAGGTAACAACCGAGAGACGAGATCATATATTCATAGACAATATCGAGGGTCATCGAGGGACTATGATCTTTGTATCGAAGGGACTTAATGATGTTATTCGTAAGCGTCTTTGCTAATGGTATCCCTATGTTCGAGGGACATGACCATTATTATTCGAAAGGCAACATGAGAGGATAACCTAAGGGTGTGAGTGGGTGCAAATAGTGTATTGATTCAGATATTTATCTTGATTTTAAAGTGATATACGATTGATTGGTTAGTCTTGCCATACAATCCTATTAGCATACATCTAAGCAGTGTATATACAGTTTATAAGAGGTGCGGAAAGTAAAAGTGCGGAAAAGTAAATCCTAAGCTATTACAAGGCTTTGGGACAGTTACATAATAGAGGTGCAGAAAGTAAAATGCGAGAAATTAGATCTATGTTATTACAAAAATGTCTTTGCGACCTATACATCGATTTCTAGAATTTAAAATGCGAAAAATGATAAATAATAAAAGAAAATATGTTTTGAGGTTAGTAAAAAAAGTTTAAGGTTAGTAGACCTAATTACTAAAAGAAAGATATTTTTTGTGAATTTTCTGGATTGATTTTAATGGAGAAAATAAATTAAAATTTAATTTTATAGTTAATTAAACAATTAATTAAAATAAAGAGAAAAAAGAAGAAAAAAATTATGTCTATGTTTTGAGGTTAGCAAAAAAAAGTTTAAGGTTAGTAGACCTAATTACTAGAAGAAAAATATTTTTTGTGAATTTTCTTGATTGACTTTAATGGAGAAAATAAATTAAAATTTAATTTTATAGTTAATTAAACAATTAATTAAAATAAAGAGAGAAAAAAATTATGTCAAAAATTAAATTAGAGTTTTTTAAACCTAAATCTAAAAAAGAAAATATGTTTGTAATTTTTGAAAAAATATTTGAAAGAAAATAAATAAACAAAAGAAAATTGGAAAAGGAAAAGAAAAGAAGAAAAGGGTTAGTAAAAACAAAGTGATAAAAATATATACAGACCTGGGGATTGAACCCAGGTCCTTATGATCACCAACACACCTCCCTTGCCAACTGAGCTACATGTGTTAAATGTTATGGAATGGAAATAATATAACATATAATAAAATAAGATTTTAAAATATATTTTCAAAAAAACGTGCGCGCTAGGGATCTTCGTCCCCAATTTGAATTCCAGACTTTTACTTACGGACGTTGTCCGTTGCTACAGGCTTTACCTACGGCCTTTATTTGTAACTAAAATTCATGCAAATCACAAAACCCAAAATACGAAATATAAATTAGTTGTAAGACCGTAGATCAATTGGGTTCGATATCCTGAACACAACCATGCCCTCGGTTTCGTCCAATTTTGCCTAGTTTAGAAAGCCCTAATTCAAAGCTTCAAACGCTAGCCATGGCAAATTCGTATACCTGCACTCAAACTCGAATTGAACCACACAAAAAGCATCGAAATAACATCAGGAACACAAGTATATGATCAATTCATGTTAAAAATGCATGTATATATGAAATCGAATTTGAAAATATGTAAGTGCAACCGTGATCGTGATTTTACGTTTCAGGAAGTTTTGATTGCTTGTTAACGTCTAGAATGAATCAGAGGACACCGAGGAAGCTAATGGACACCTTGGAATGACTTGAAATGAAGCAATTCTTGGTCTTCTAGTTGCTTGCAAGTGACAAATATTTTGAGTTTGTTTAGGGTTCCTGTAGGCAAGAATTCGTCCTCTTGTGATCTGAACGGCTTGTGTGTATATAGGAGATGGATTTAAGTCAACAATTTTGGTCAAGAAAAATCAAGTTTTGAATGCAAAGATATTTGATTGAGAATTTGCACCAAATATTGCCTTTTTTTTGGATTCAATCATGTTCAATCTCTTGCCAATCAAGGATATTTCGAAATTGCCAATTTATATTGAGTATCTTGGACCTCAGGGAACTTGAATTTACAACTTGCATTCATTAATTTGATTTTTGGTATTTTATTTTAATTAAAATTGGATTTAAATGAATTAATTCCAAAATAAATTAAATAAATTAAATCATGGTGTGTGGATGGGCTTAGAGACTCTTGACAAGGTTAGAAACAAGTTTGAATCAAAAAAATATAGGCCCATTTGGAAAATTTTCAAGTTTGACCAATATTTTCCTCATGCATTTCTTCAAAATTTCCACTTTTGCCCAAACCATAACTTGCTCAATTTTTATCATTTGAGAGTGTTATTGGACTTTTTGGAAAGCTTAAGATGTCCTCTAAGAGATAATTTTGGTTTCATATTCATTTAAGCTTCCATGCTCATGTATACTTCTTTGGAAAAAAATGACTTTTTGTTGACTTTTAGAAAGACCTATAATGTCTTGATCCATTACTCTCAAATGAAGCATTTTTGGGCAAAGCTTGTGAGACACAAAGTTGTACATAATTTAATTCTCTTAAAAATGAGCTTTGGTAGAAAAATTTCTGATGAAGTATGTGAAATTTATGTCTGGTCAAAGTTATGTTGACTTTTGATCAAAAAACCGTAATTTAGAAACATTGACTTTTGATCA
The DNA here is from genome assembly GCA_021764765.1 of Vicia sativa. Lineage (NCBI taxonomy): Eukaryota > Viridiplantae > Streptophyta > Magnoliopsida > Fabales > Fabaceae > Vicia > Vicia sativa. The sequence goes on along the minus strand of CM038795.1, from coordinate 56,876,321 downwards.
AATCTTTAACTTTCTTGATGAATCACGATCAACCCTTGATCAAATGATGAATGTGACTTAAAAATCTTGATGTTGACCAAAAATGATGAAGTTTGACTGCATGTTAACCACAGTTAAGTTTTTGTCCAATAAAACTTATTTTCGACCATCTTAGCAACTGATTGAGTAAACTTGAGTTGTGAGGCTTGAAACTTGACATGGTGATACCTTGAGACATATGAGGAGGCATGATGCTCACTTGAGGCAATAGAAACCATCTTTGACTTGAGAGAATCAAAACCCTAGTTGTGCGTTGATTGCTTAGGAATTGGTTCATTTGGTCAACCCTTGAGGAACTCTTGAGTATGGAGATGTGTATTGACTTGAAAAATAGGAGGGAAAATTTTGGGGTATAACAATTTCCCCTTTGTTCAATCTTCTTGTACCCGAGAGGTAAGATTGGTATGCTTGCCTATCGTGACCTGAAGGTAGAAGATGATTGAACACTCGAGTACCTCTAAAATTTGCGCTCGCTGGTGTATGGAATGAGATCGTCATCTGACGATGTACATGAATGGGCTTATAGATGCCATTTGGAGAAGCTGATGCTGGAAAGTGAGTCGTATGTTAGACTCCATGCTTGTCTCTAAATGAAGTTATTAGCATGCATCGATTTTTAACCAGATATGCAATGTTCTGCAGGTGGAGAGATAACCATGTATAGTCGGAGATGGGCTTAAAGATGTCATCCGGAGAGATGAGGACATGTTTGTCGGAGATGGGCTTAAAGATGCCATCCAGAGTAATTGGTGATAAGAGGGAGTCAGAATAAACCGTCGTCTTGGCTTTATTTGAAATGAGTATTCGTCAAGATGTAGATAGTTTTCTCGTCTTATTTCGGGTATTAACCTGTACCTGGTGTCTGTTGCTAAACCCGTCTGGTCGTTCAGATAGTTTTCCCGTCTTGTTTTAGGCATTAATCTTTGACCGTCTGTCTGGAAATTTGTGAATAATTTTCACTTGTTTTGAGAATTTAACCTGAAAGAACGAGGTTAGCTATATGCATGTTATGATGCATGCGAGTATTTAATAATGTCCGAGAATGATATATGAACATGTTATGATTTTTTATGAATGATGTATGAATGTAGATGTTGTGGTATTTCAAAACATATCCATCTTGAAGAAGATAAGAATGTTCTACTGGAGATCTTCGACTTATGCTTGGGGATGTAGTTGTTGGAGACCCTGACTGAGGAACAAGAGAAATGTGAATTCCTTTGATGCACTATTTGACCAAGTTTCAGGTCTGGATATTGATGTTGTTGGAAGATGATAATCCTTTAGTGTTACTCAGCTGGGGATGAATATCTTGCATGTTGTTTTAAAGAAATAAACCTTGTTGAGGAGTGATGTGACCTTGAATAGCTTATTACTGCTTAGAGACTGACATAATAAGTTGATTGATGACTTGTTACTGCTCAGGGATCAACACAGCAAAGTTGACGTTCACTACGCGGGTGTTAGTGTTTTAGGTTAGCATTACTTTTTGGTAAAACTAGGTTATGGCATGTCTTGATAAATGTCATGACATTCAGAGATTGAAGATAAATCCTACTTGACAAGGATGTTTGAAGTACAACTCGAATCTAAAAAAAAATTCTGTAATATCGATGTCATAATAGATGTTATGACATTTATGTGCTTGCCTTTTCTGAGACTTTTCAAGTTTGTTGTTGCTATATTATGTTTTTCACTAGAATGCATGCACGTGGTTGCTAGGTTAATCTTAATTAAACCTAAATTGGTTGTTGAAAAGACCATGTTTTTAGGATTAAATTAAGTGAACCCTAGCTATCTTTATGGAAGCCCAAAGCACGCTTCTATAAAAGGAATTCAACCCTTACTCTGCGCCCCAAAAAGATTGAAGATATATTTGTGTAATTCTAGTTTCCTTGTGAGCCAAGCTACTATCAATTGATAAGTGCCTTGGACTAGGATTTGTTTGTAAGGGTAGTTTATCACTCAAAGCTTTGAAGCACGAGTGTTTGTCTCTTGATTGAAGCTTTGAAGCAAGATCAAGATAGTTTATTGAAGTGTGTCTTCACAATTCAATTATTCAATAGGTTGATATCACTGTGATGAGGAGTGAGTAGGAACTCGGTCTAAGTAGGACTTAGATTGAAGTTGTATTGGGTAGGTTTTAAGTGAAGGAGATAAACTGTTGGTTTATTCCAATTAATTCTACTAATAGTGAATTTCCTCCCCTTGGTAGCCCCGGATGTAGGTGTAGTTAGACCGAACCGGTAAACAACTTATTGTGTTCTTTCTTAAATTTATTGTGTAAATTGTTATGTCGATAGTGTGTCATAACATTCTCGTGACATCACGTATGCTGAATTTCAATTGGCATCGAGCACACCGCTTGGTGAGATCTAGGATAATAATTTCGCATAATGGATAAGGAAGGAGGATTTAGAGGTAGACCACCTATTCGGATGGGTCTAATTATGATTCTTAAACCTCGTATGGTTGCCTTCTTAAGATCATGATATTAAAGCTTGGAGAGTCACAAAGGATGGAAAGATCCCACCAAGCTTGAGAAAGATGGGACTCGTCTTGAAACCAGAGGAAGAATGGAGCAAAGAGGAAGAGGAGGTAGCTCTAGGGAACTCTAAAGCATTGAATGCCCTATTCAATGGTATTGAAATATCTTGATTAGTTCATCAATGTGAGCAGCCAAAGATGTTTGGGACACTCAAAACTACTCATGAGGGACATCCAAGGTGAAGTTGTCAAGACTTGAGATGCTCACTTCAAATTCGAGATGAAAGAAGATGAGTCTATTCATGAGTTTCACATGAATATTTTGAGATTGCCAACACCTCGGAGCACTTGGTGAAAAGATGTCAAGAAAAGTGAGAAAGATTCTCGATCCTTGCCTAAAAGATTTGCAATGAAAGTGAAAGAGGCTGGGACATCAACACCTTGAAGGTTGAAGAACTTATTGGATCTCTTATGACTTTTGAGATGGGAATCGGTGAAACCGTTGACAAAAAACAACAAGCATAGCACTTGTATCCAATAAAAGATGCAAGGTGGAAGATGAAGAGAAGATATCAAGCTATAGATATGCTTGGAAGACAGTCAACAAGCTCATCAAGAGGATTGATCCAAAGTCGAGGTCAAATGTCAAGGACATTTCATCGACATCACCAGATCTTATGACTCAAAAGATCCAAGTCGAGGAAAAAGGAGGTCAAGGGAATCCAATGTCATGGTTGTGAAGGATATGGACATATTAGAGTGAATGTCCCACCTTTCTAAAGAAACAAAAGAAAGGAATGACACACTTGTCCGATGTTGATTGAAGTGAATCGAGGAAGAAGGAGCCAAACTTGTCCTCTCTCTCGTGTACAATTCGATATGGATTCTAGTGATGAGGAAGTGACATTTGAAGAGCTTCTGAAACCTACAAGATATAAAAAGTGGTGAAGTATGTCAAAAAAAAAAGTTGATTGGGAAGGGAGAACGTGAAGTTGGAGACGAGAAAAAAACAACCACTATAAATCACCTCAATAGTTATATTATAATGTTGAACTCCAAATTGAATGTCTAAATCACATCACATCATAAGTGGAAGAAATTCTTCAACTTGGACAAAAGGAAAAAGCATGGTCTAGGATATGGTGAAAAAGAAACCTGGTGACATTAAGAAGAAGAGACATGGAAACCAATGTCAAAACATTGTCACAACATAAAACAGAAATATGTCTAGCTTATGTGGCGCAAAGAGAATAACCGAGAGGAACAAACCAAGTCAATGGAAAAGAAGATGTCATACCACAAAACAGGAAATAGGTCTACCTCAGGATATGTGGAGGCTAAGAAATTTGTTAATAACAAAAGGAAGAACAGACCTAATAAACCAATGTCAAAACAAATGTCACAACATTGGGTTCAACATCAAAATCATAGAAACATGAACAAAAAGTTTCAAAGATGGAGATGTCATTATTGTGGAAGGTTTGGTCACATAAAATCTTTTTGCTACAGGCTACATGGATATCCTAATCAAGGTTCTTATGTGAAGCCTAAAATCAACAGGGTATCATACACTCAACAGTGGAAGAAGAAGACTGTAGCTCTGGTAGCTCACACTTCTCTTAGAGTGTCTACCAAGAAAGAATGGTACTTTGACAGTGGGTGTTCTAAGCATATGACTGGAGACAAGAATCTTCTTAATGATGTTAAACCTCATTCTACCAGCTTTGTTACTTTTGGAGATGGAGCTAAAGGAGAAATCAAAGGTGTTGGAAACTCAAACTGGTCTAGAGTTCCAAACCTGAATGGAGTGTTGTTGGTAAAAGGTTTGACTGCTAATCTCATTAGCATAAGTCAGCTATGTGATATGGGATTCACAGTCAACTTTACTAAATCTGAATGTCTTGTAATCAATGATGATCAAGAAGTGATTATGAGAGGAGTCAGATCAAAGGACAACTGCTACATGTGGGAATCTAAGAACACCACTCTGTCCTCTGTGTGTTCTACAGACAAAGATGAAGAGGAAGTAAAGTTGTGGCACCAAGAACTTGGTCATTTACACCTCAGAGGAATGAAAAGGATCAGTTCCATAGAGGGAGTCATAAGGATGTCAAGATCTCATTTTGATAAAGGGAGAATCTGTGGTAAATATAAGGCTGGACAGGAATCCAGAATGTCACACTCAATGTCTGGACATCTGATCACTTCTAAAGCACTGAAGCAAGTTACTAGGATCTGGTATAAAAGGCTAACCAAGCTCCTTACTATCAAAGGATATAGGAGAGAAGTCTTGGATAAAACCCCCTTTGTCAAGAATAAAGGAGAAAAGATCATGGTGACTCACATTTATGTTAATGACATATTAATTGGAGGAATGTAAGACACAATGGTGAGACATTTTGGCAACCAAATGCAAACTGAATCTGAGAGCAAGTTTGCAAGGAATTCTGTCAAGAAATTTGGAATGAAGAATGGCTGCCATAATAGGACTCCTGCTCCTACACTTTTGAAGTTGTCCAAGAAAACAAGTGAGGAAAGTGTTGATCAAAGCTTGTGTAAAAGCTTTTTGGAAGGATGTTTCTTCTTGAGAAACAATCTTATCTCTTGGATCAACAAGAAGCAAAACTGTGTGTCCTTATGCAATGTTGAAGCTGAATACATAGCAGCTGGTAGCAATTACTCTCAGGTGATCTGGATGAAGCAGATGCTGACTGAATACAATGTCATACAGGATGTCATGACATTGTACTGTGACATTCTTACTAAAACTCTTGAGGCTAGTCAGTTTAAGTCTTTAAGGGGCAAATTGGGTATTTGCCAATATGAGGAGTTGTAGCAATTAACTGTGTTTACAACAAGGGATGAAAGGGACCTTTTACTTCAATTATTTATAAGTGGGTTATTTAATTATTTTCATATTATTTTTAAAAGGTCCAAGAATAGGAAGAGACTCCCACATATAATAGTTTCTTCATTTGAAAGTAGTATCACTTTTTCTTCATCCAAAAGAAACCTTGAAATCCTCTGCTACTCTCGCACTCATTCTCTCAAAAGCCATCAGCAAAATATGACTTCATCATCTTCTTCATCTCAAGAATCTGGATCTTCATCTCCTTCCATGGCTAAAGTTAGGGCAAATGTTGAAGTCATGCAAGCTGAAGCACTGAGGGTTACTCCATTGCGTGCAATAGCTACTGACCCAGAAAAAGTCAAGAAATTGCGCACAAGGAATGCAAGAAGGTCACAAGCATCCCCTTCTGGTAAGACTTCTGTACCATCCTCTTCAGTTCCCCCAGAAATAGTGAACAGAGAGGGGTCTAGGTCTGTGCATATAGCCATTGCTGGATTAGTAACCAGGATCCTTAACGAAGACCAATCTGTACCTGGGATTTCAATTCCCCTAAACTATAAGTCTGCTAGCCCTAGTTTAGCAGTTGATCCAGATGTCACAGAGAATGTCGAGACATCTGGTGATCATGATGCTTCCCCTGTCAAGAATAATGTGGATCATTCAGTTAAAGATTCTGAAGTACGTATTGATGATGTTTGTAATGAAATCCCTGTTGATAAGGAAGATGTGATTTCTAATAATATTCTTGAGGAATCACCAGCAAAGTGTGCCTCTGATAAAACCTCTGCTGACTACATTTCTGACAGTATCCTAGAAGAGTCTCCAGTTCAAGGGTCTGATCATTTAACTGAACCTCCAGTCATTGACCTGGATGAAGTGTTCTCAGACAATGACCTCATTGCCAATGTCAATCCAAGCATTGCAAAGAGGATGATGAAAAGGAAGGGAAAACAGGCTGTCTCACAGAGCCCTGCTAAAGAAAAGGGTGTTGAAGATGTGTGCAAGGCTGAGAAGCATCCTAAGGCTGGACCCTCTACAAAGAGATGTAGAGTAAACACTGCTTGTGGTGGATCTAGACCAAAGAGAACACCAATTGTGAAAAAGAGGAAGGAACCTGAGTACTCAGAGTCAGATCAAGACTCTGATTTTGATGTTGAGGAGAATGCCACAGACATTCATTCCAGAAAGAAGCAAACTCTTGGGAAACTGCCCAAGGTGCCTGAAGTGGCCATTGATAACATTTCATTCCATCATCCTGAGAATGCTGGAAGATGGAAGTATGTTTGTTTAAAGAGGGTGGCTCTGGAAAGAGAGTTGAATAAAAGTGCACTTGAGTGCAAAGAAATTATTGATTTGATTAAAGAGGCTGTTCTGATGAAAACAGTTGTGAGTTTCTCAAACTGTTATGAAGTTTTGGTAAAAGAGTTCATAGTCAATCTGTCTAGTGGCTGTGGGGATGGGAGGTCTGCTGACTACAAAACTGTATTTGTAAGGGGGAGGAAAGTCAGATTTTCTCCAAATGTGATCAACAGATTCCTGGGTAGATCTGATAATGCTCATCCAGAGCTGGAGGAAACTGACAACAAGATCTGTCAAACCATCACTGCCAAACAAGTAAGGCAATGGCCTCTGAAGGGAAAACTCTCAGCAAGCAAGTTGAGTGTCAAATTTGCCATCCTGCATAAGATTGGGGCTGCTAACTAGGTCCCCACCAATCACAAATCCACCATCTCTAATGGACTGGGAAGATTCATATATCCAGTAGGCACTCAGGCTACATTTGACTATGAATCATATATATTTGAGCAGACCCTCAAGCATGCTGAAAGCTATGCTATCAAAGGACCAATAGCCTTTCCCTCCCTGCTATGTGGAATTATCACTGACCAATTTCCTGATATTCTAGCTGAAAGAGATGTAGTCTGCAAAAGAGCCTCTGCTCTTGGATTCCACTACAAACTTTTTCAACGCAGACATGTTCCAAACATTGTCATGACATCTGGTGAGACATCCAACATCAAGGCAACTTCTCAAAAGGCAACAGTCCTAGCTGTGCTAAGAGCTACCTGCAAAGAGCTTGAAGCAAGGAAACAAAGCCTTGAAGAGCTGATCTCTCAACTATAGCAGGACACAAAGGTTGAGGATTAAGGGATAGCTGCTGATGAGACTGTTGGTGATGATTCTGCTGCAAATATGGATGAAGATGCTGATGCAGATGCAGATCAATCAACTGCTGATGAAGAAGGTTTTGAAGATGCTTCCTTCCACAGTGCTTCTTCTGGAGAGGAAAGCACTTAAGATGTACTCATGTGCCTTGCTGCTTCTGCTTGATTGTTCTGTCAATTGTTTCTTGTTCTTGTTCTATTTTTTTTAATTTGGATGATTGTAATGTTTCTTGTGTAGATGTAACTCTTAACTAACTTAATTATATTTTGTTTGGGGTAGTTGTATTGTTTCCTTTGGCCCCTTTGTGGCTAAAAAGGGGGAGAAGAAATATTGTGGAAAACTGTATTGGGAAATTGGGAAACTATATGGCTTTTTAAATTTGTATGTGGGAAATTGTGCGAATTGTGGGATTTTCTGTATGGGTAGAATTTATCTTATCTCTAGGTTCTAGTTTCTTTAAGCTTAGGATAGCTTAGAACTAGTTCTCCATAGGTACTGATAACTTAAGTAGTTTTAGCCAAAAATGTGCCAAAGGGGGAGTTTGTTAGTGTTTTAGGTTGACATTACTTTTTGGTAAAACTAGGTTATGGCATGTCTTGATAAATGTCATGACATTCAGAGATTGAAGATAAATCCTACTTGACAAGGATGTTTGAAGTACAACTCAAAACTGGAAGCTAAAAGTCGTAAATTCGCAAAATAGTCGATGTCATAATGTTATGACATTTAGTGTGACATTCTTCTCTGCTTTTCCCGAGACTTTTCGTGAAGTTTGTTGAGTGCTATATTTGTTTTACTAGAATGCATGCTCACGTGGCTGCTAGGTTAATCTTAATTAAACCTAAATTGGTTGTTGAAAAGACCATGTTTTTAGGATTAAATTAAGTGAACCCTAGCTATCTTTATGGAAGCCCAAAATTTCGTGGATCGCTTATAAAAGGAATTCAACCCTTATCGCCTACGCCTCGAATTTATTGAAGATATAACAGGTTGTTATTTGTGTAATTCTAGTTTCTCTTGCCAAGCTACTATCAATTGATAAGTGCCTTGACTAGGATTTGTTTGTAAGGGTAGTTTATCACTGCTTTGAAGCACGAGTGTTTGTCTCTTGATTGAAGATTTGAAGCAAGATCAAGATAGTTTATTGAAGTGTGTCTTCACAATTCAATTATTCAATAGGTTGATATCACCGTGATTGGGGTGAGTAGGAACTCGGTATAAGTAGGACTTAGATTGAAGTTGCATTGGGTTTTTAAGTGAAGGAGATAAACTGTTGGTTTATTCACGAATTAATTCTACTAATAGTGAATTTCCTCCCGGCTTGGTAGCCCCGGATGTAGGTGTAGTTAGACACCGAACGGGTAAACAACTTATTGTGTTCTTTATGCTTTAAATTTATTGTGTAAATTGTTAACAGAGTGTCGATAGTGTGTCATAACATTCTCTGTGACATCACGTATCTGCTGCCAGGAATTTCAGCGGGGACTGACATGATGAGTTTGAGACGACCACTACTCGGGGTCTAACGTGATGAGTTTGAGACTTTCATTGCGCGGGGACTGACGTGACAATGTTGAGACAATCACTGCTTGGGGACTAACGTGATGAATTGAGACGACCACTGCTCGAGGACTAATGTGACGATGTTGAGACGATCACTTCTCGGGGACTAACGTGATGAGTTGATAAGATCACTGCTCGGGGACTAACGTGATGAGTTGATATGATCATTTCTCGGAGACTAACGTGATGAGTTGATATGATCACTGCTCGGGGACTAACGTGATGAGTTGAAATGCTCACTGCTCGGGGACTAACGTGATGAGTTGATATGATCACTGCTCGAGGACTAACGTGATGAGTTGATATGATCACTGCTCGGGGACTAACATGATGAGTTGATATAATTACTGCTCGGGGACTAATGTGATGAGTTGATATGATCACTGCTCGGGGAATAACGTGATGAGTTGATATAATAACTGCTCGGGGACTAACGTGATGAGTTGATATGATCACTGCTCGGGGACTAACGTGATGAGTTGATATGATCACTGCTCGGGGACTAACGTGATGAGTTGATATGATCACTGCTCGGGGATTAATGTGATGAGTTGATATGATCACTTCTCGGGGACTAACGTGATAAACAGAAGTGTTGTACAATGCTAAAAGGAGATAATAGAGTAATAATTTTGTTGGTGAAGTCTATCTCTGTTGAGGGAGTGATGGCTCTATGGGGATTGTAGAGATTATTCTGTAGGAATATTTATGTGAAACTTACTCTGCGGGGATGTGTTGGTCACTTAGGTTATCATCTCAATTCCCAGAGCCTGTAGTAACTATTGTTTCTGTTTACTTTTCGTGTATTTGTGAATAGGTATCTATCGTCAGATGCATATAATCATTCAAAGCAATCATTGGACTTTATGCAAACCAAACAGATAAAAGTAAAAAAGTTTGAAATTGGAAAAGAGGAATTATAAAAAACAATTTGTAAAGTGAGCTAAGCAATTAAGAGCCCGTAGATAACTACGGATGGAAAGGGTGCTAACACCTTCCCTTTTCATAATTGCCTCCCGTACTCAAAATCTAATGAAGGTCTTTTCCTGTTGTTTTCACCTTCCCTTAATTGGATAAAAGAAAAGTCGGTGGCGACTCTTGCTATCCACAACATTTGCGATAAAAGGCAAAACAAACAAGTCAGTTCTCCCACCGTATTACACCAACAAATAGATAAATACATAGAGGGGAGAAGAGATAAACCACAGATCTACACTAGTTTGTCAACGTCAATCAAAGAGCAATCCACCTCCAATCATCCACAAGCAAACCTTAGTGTTGTTTTATAAGCTATACCATAAAAAATAAAGGTTGATGGAAATGGGGATCAAAATCCACCCCAAAACAATAACCTAAACATGAAACAAAATGAAGTTATAAAACTAAACTTAGACGACCGCGCTCAGCGATGTCACCCCGCTGAGCGGCCTCCTTAGATATTTACACGTTAAACCGACCTAAATGCCGCTCAACAGCCTAATCTTGCTCAGCAGCCTCTAAAACTAAGCCTCTGCCGAAAAAGTACCAAAGCACTCAACACGCTCCAAAACGCGCTGAGCGAACTCGCACTTAGTGGGCTGACCGCACTAAGCGCCCTTTCTTGAGAAAAATTGTCTTTTATTCATCAAAATTGCGTGTTCGGATCCGTGTCTTCGACACTTTATTCCTCGATACTCCAACACACACAAATACCTACAAAAGACATAAAAACTATCAAATGATACACAAATGAATCAAAAACTCGATTATATACAAAATAACGTATTTACAAACAAAGTCAGGGTTATTCAACTAAATATCAACAAAAGAACGGATAAGTTCCACAAAACAACTATATTTTGACACTTATCATTCCCCTTACCAAACAGGGTTTGTTCCAAGGAGATCCATTCACGAAAATATTATCATTGCTAATGAGGTTATTCATACTATACACAATAAAAAAGGAAAAATTGGCTACTTTGCTATTAAAATTGATTTATCCAAAGCCTATGACAAACTGAATTGGGAGTTCATCTGGCGTATTTTAACAGAGATTGAATTTCCTGATGAGATTGTTAATGTTATTATGTATGGGGTGACAAACGTGGAAACTAATATTAATTGGAATGGTAGAAGGAATGAATATTGTCGTTCACAACGTGGGATACGACAAGGTGACCCAATATCTCCCTATTTGTTTGTGCTCTGCATGGATAAATTCACCCACTTAATTGAAAATATTGTCAATAATTAGCAGTGGAAGCCTTTTCAGATGGAAAAATGGTGTTAATATTTCCCATCTTATGTTTGTTGATGATTTACTGATCTTTGGGAGGCAAATGAGAATCAATTGGCGTGTGTTAAATATATTCTTGAAGCTTTTTGTACTATGTCGGGGCAGGAGATAAGTAAGGAAAAATCCAATATCTTATTTTCAAAAAACGTTACTAGAAGTAATAGAGCTAAGTTGGTGTATATCACGGGATTTAGAGAAATATATGGTTTTGGTAAATACCTTAGTATTCCTCTCATAAATAAAGCGATCAAAATGAATAATTTCAATTATGTTATAGAGCAAATAACTAAGAAGCTGACAAGTTGGAAGACGCGTCATTTGTCCTTTGTAGGGAGAGTAACCTTAGCTAAAAATGTCATGGAAGCTATACCAGTGTATCCTATGATGACAAACTTGCTCCTTAAAGCGTGCATTAAGGATATCCAAAAGCTTTAAAGGAATTTCATCTAGGGAGATTTTGCTGAGAAAAAATGTTTTCATGCGGTTGGTCGGGATACTGTCACAAAGGCAAAATGTTATGGTGGTCTTGGGTTGAGGGATTTGAACATGATGAATAAAGTTTTCATTATGAAATTAGGTTCCAAAATCGTAAATGGTGATAATGACTTGTGGTGCAACATAATGAGAGACAAGTATAAGGTTAAGGATATTGAGGGAACTCTGCAGGCCAAAAGAGGTGATTCAAACATGTGGAAATCTATCGTACAAAATTCCACTTATTTGATGGACGTGGGTCTTTGGAAAATTGGCGAGGGAACCAATATTCAACCTTGGTTGCATAGCTGGAATTAAAAAGGCAAGAACTCCGAAGATTTTGATGTGGTTATTCATGTGGAGCTAGTTGATTGTAAACTGCGAGACTTGGTTGATATCAATGGGAAGTGGAATTGGAATCTTATGGCTTGGATTTCGGAGGCTATTAAGTTAAAGATCTGAACTATTCTGCCGCTTCTTGCTGGAATTGGTGAAGACAAGTTAATCACGAAGATTGGTGAAGAAGGAAATTTTGCTATTGGGCAAATGTATAAGGAGCTTATACAAGATGGTATTTCGGAGAGGAGTAAAGAGTGGAACATGATTTGGAAGTTATCTATCCTAGAGAGAGCCAGGAGCTTCGTCTGGATGCTGAAGCATGATCGCTTACTAACTAAGAATCGTATAAGTATGTCTGGTTGCAGAACTGATGAATGTTCCTTACGTGTTGTTGTTAGTGAGTCTTCTATGCATACAGTGCGGGAATGCAAAGTAGTGCGTAATGTATAGAATACTAAGGTCCTCGCAGAGATGGTGAATGATTTCTATCGTCTGGATTGGAAAGAGTGGATCACATATAATTTGAATACCAAGTTGCAGGTTGTCCCGGATTTGTGTGAATTCTAGGCTATTGGGTCATTTGGGTGTCACACGATTTGGTTATGGAGGAATAAAGAGTTACATGACTCTAATTTCGTGCATCCTATTAATGCCACACAAATTATTGATGATTATATGCATCAATACAAGAAAGCTATGGTGATCAATAACAAGATTATGAAAAAAGGGCATGGATTCCTCCAATGAATTCTTTTGTCAAGTTAAACGTTGATGAAGCTCATGATAGCAACATTGTGTCGGGATGTGGATGAATTCTTCGGGATGAGCATGATGCTTGGCTTGGTGGTTTCTCCAACGGTATAGGGAGTTGCAGCCCTTTGATGGCAGAGTTTTGGAGTATTTTCATTGGTCTAAAATTCACGATGAACAAGGGTTATAAGAAGATAGAATTGGAATCAAATTCTAAGATTGCTATTGCTAACATTTTGAGAAGTAACAATAAGAACATGGCTGCTGAAAATATGGTGTCTCAAATCAAGGATCTAATGACAAAGTTTAAGGTGATAGAGGCCCATCATGTTTATAAAGAAATCAATAATTGTGCCATTTTGCTTGCTATTGAAGATAAGAAACTGAGAGACGATTTAGTGATTTATCATAAGACCCCTTTGTAATTCGTTCACTTAGCTGAGAGAAATATAAGTGAAGAAATGTCTTTTAGAATAATTGCCGTTTTGTTTATGCTTTTTGTTGGACTTAGGCCCTCTTTGTAAAAAAAAAAAACAAACAAATAATTGAAGAGAATAATTTTTAGATGAATTTAAAAGATAAAAAAGAATGAAGTTGTGGTGATATAGTCATAGATATGGAAAAGATGATAGATAAAGAGGAGCAACACGAGTGGTGGAAAATGAAGCAGCAAGATCCCCCTTAACAAAAAAAATGTTTAACTCACTACATTACTCCGTGGATTGTCCGACGTGGCAGTTGAGATTGTGATTCAAGCGCGCACGCATCATCCATCCATCAATCATCTATCCATGGCGGTGCCTGCTCCAACCTCACCTCTCTGTCTCCGTCATGTTCACACAAACAACCGCATCTTCCGTCACCAAAGCTCATTCCTCACTTCCTCCCGTAACAGTAAACTACCTCTAACTGTCGTCGCTATGGCTCCCAAAAACAAGGTACTACTATAAACATCCTCTTAATCATTTTTTACTTTTTCAAATTTCATAATTTAAATATAAATAATTGACATGTCACGGATTCGAATATCCGACAATAGAGTTGAGTCTGATATCTCTGCACATCTATTAATACCGTACTGACTCAGATGTCAATTCCGCACTGACTCAGATGTCTCCGTACTATCAATTGAACTGACTTAACAGAATTGAATTGAATTGAATGTGGAAGGTGAATAAGTACAACGATAACTGGAAGAAAGAATGGTTCGGAGCGGGGATATTCTACGAAGGAAGCGAAGAAGTAGAAGTGGACGTATTCAAGAAAATCGAGAAGAGGAAAGTTCTGAGCAACGTGGAGAAAGCGGGGTTGTTATCCAAAGCTGAGCAGTTAGGCGTAACGCTATCTTCTATTGAGAAGTTAGGTTTGTTTTCTAAGGCTGAAGAGCTTGGTTTACTAAGCTTATTGGAGAAACTCGCTACTGTGTCTCCCTCTGTTTTGGCTTCTCTGTCACTTCCCACGCTTGTTGCGGCTGTTGCGACGGTTGTTCTGATTCCGGATGATTCTACTGGTCTGGTTGTTGTTCAGGCCGTCGTTGCGGCGGCTCTTGGTGTCGGCGCGGTTGGTTTGTTTGCTGGCTCGGTTGTCTTAGGTGGGTTGCAAGAGGCTGATTGAGTGGTTCAGTACACACGTTCTTTTTACTGTGCTTGTTTTGTTGTAATACAGTACTTTACTTCATTGTTTAATCTTTAATCAAAAAAATAACAATTTGTTTTCTGGTCATTAAGATGTAATTAGCAAATTAACAAAAAATTAGGAAAAACAAACGCCCACCATGGGGCTCGAACCCATGACCACAAGGTTAAGAGCCTTGCGCTCTACCAACTGAGCTAGACGGGCATGTTGTTTAACTTTATATTTTTTAATATTGCACTTAAAAACTAAAACTGTTACACATATACTGTGATTGATTCTTAATTTTGTTTAAGTGTACGTTTTTTTGTTGTACGCATCTTGTCAATGAATTGCTGGTTTTTGATTTTTGTACCCTTTACAATATAATTATTTTTGTTGAAGTATAAATTTGAGTAAATTCACTTTTAGGTGTGAAAAGATGATTATTAGAGTATAAAGTAGACCTTCTAAGTGTGTCAAGAGTGAAATTATTTTACATCAAAATTGATTTTACCTTGATATTGTAATTTGGAAATTTAGCCTCAAACTGTGATTTTTATCCTTATTATTCAATTTGCCTTTACACGTGACTGTATACAAACATAGACGATTTAAAATTCAGTTAACTTGTAACCAAAATAAATTTACAAAATCATAACGAAAATCCATTTTTTCCGCTACACTTAAGAAATGTAATAAATACTAGGCTATTCTTTAAAGAGGAACTTTTTGTTTCTTTCAAAAT
The DNA here is from genome assembly GCA_021764765.1 of Vicia sativa. Lineage (NCBI taxonomy): Eukaryota > Viridiplantae > Streptophyta > Magnoliopsida > Fabales > Fabaceae > Vicia > Vicia sativa. Next base: position 56,861,015 of record CM038795.1, on the reverse strand, counting down.
GTGTAACTCAAGTGATACAATATGCTGAATAAATTAAACAGAACTTATAAAGCTGAGTTTTATATGAAAAAGTCACGGCCAAACAATTAGCACTATGATATTCACAAATGAAAATGGATGTTACCAAAATCTAGGGACAACATTACAAGACCAGAAAATGAGAAAAGTAAAGAACTTAGGAAAGATTACACATAAAACTGAAACAAGCACAAGTTTTCTAGACAATAATGAATTCAGTAGGAGAGATATCTTGCAGCAACTGTCCTCTCTTTAACTTTCAATCATCCGGTTAAAAGCGATTGTGGAATCATATAGTACAGTACAATATGGTATTGAATTTATTGTTCAAGACAAAAGCTAAATAAAAATATGTGGAAACATGACCACTTATAAAAAGTTCAACATACATAATAAGGTTACAAGTTACAACAATATTCGTACTTAGATCGGATCAATAAACCGTGGACAAACCTCAACTAGATTCTGCATCATAGCAACGAATTTCAGAGAAGCCCTCTTCTTCTTTTGTAATCACCAACTGACAGTGTCAGTACATGCCTCCTGCCATCATTTTCCTTGATTTTAAATCCAACTGTTGCTTCTATTCTTTGTTTTCTTGCCATAAATCCAGCTTGAGCTCCTTGGGCTCCACCATACTTATGAAGTAATGCTAGTGAGATTGGCAGCTCGAAACCGTGCAGCGTGTTTGATTCTGTCCCTTGATCAACTGGAGCACTAGTATCCACCAACTTCCCAGCATCAGCAGCAGCTTCCAAGGCAGCGGCAGTAGCCACGACACCAGACTCCGCGGTTACTGGTACTCCAGTTCCATTGCTGCCTGCATCAGCAACTACCCCAACGGTGCTAATATTTCCAGCGGCAGCTTTTTCACCGGGTTTCGCAACATAGTAGTTTCTTGATCTTGTCCACCTCCTTGAAAATGGATCATAACCCGCATCCCCTTCTTTCAAACCGGTTTTTGTTGGCCTTAATTCAGAAGCATTCTTGAAATTCTCAACCCTGTTTTTTCTGTTCATTTCAGCCAGCTTCAGAGCTTTGGCGTCCTTCACCTTTGTATGCCTGGATGCCTCTAATTCTAGAAGCCTTGTCTTGATCTTCTCCACCTCTGCGTCATCGTTCTTACTTTGTGCTCTATCCAAGTCCCTCCTTAGTCGATCCTTCTCAGCAGCAATATTTAGCGGCCTTGACGAGGCAGACTTTTTCTCTTGTATCATCTGCTTCACAGTAGCTGCAGAGTAGACAAAATTAATGGTTTTATGTATAGCTTGTTTTTTGTCTAGCACATCCTGTTTGCTTGGCATCCGGCCACCGCTTCGTTCTACTTCCTTCACCCACTGTTTGTATTCCTCTTCAAGTGGAGCAGAGTCACTTACCATAGCCATTTGCCATCTAGCAGCAGAACTTTCGTTTCCCCAAACAACATTCAAATACTTGTGTGTAGTTTTGTTCTCTAGTTTATACTGTCGATCAGGGTCTGAGGAATCGACATTTTTCACCATACAGAGCCGGTAGATAGGTCCGGTTTTTGATCTACCAATTCCAACTCTTACAAAGCAACCAACTACTAACTCCTCGAAGAAAGGCTCCATCAACCACTTCGCAAGTTTTGACCTGCGGATAGTTATGTCCTTTATATCCTGAAAGGATGGCCCCTCGGGTCCAGATGCCCTATCATCATCACTGTCAGCAATTCCTCCATCCCCAGTTGATCCTTCATCATCACTGTGAGAACTTTCACTATCACTGCGGCTTGAACTACTGAGATTAGCTGATGTGAAAGATTTGCGCTTTGGCGGGGAAAAGTGTCGTGGCCCTGAGCTTCTAGACGCCTCTCTCAATCTGCGGTGGGCTTCTGGATCTTGTTGTTTCAATCGCTTTGCACGTAACTCATTTAATGCTTCATTCTTGGCTGACCTATCAGCAGATCTGGCTGATGCACGCATGCGAGAGGATGACAGCGGGGGAGACTGCTTTCCAGTCATTACTGCCTTTCCTTTCTCACGCTTTGACGCTATCTTTCCCAATAAGCTTTTATCGTCCTTTTTCGAAGCCCTATCCGACAAAATCATCTCTCTTTGAAGTTCACTCATCTCAGAAAGCTTCCGCCTGTCGTCTTCATCTTTATAGAGATCATCGCCTATATTCGACTCATCACTAGTATCACCTTCACGGTCGCTCCGCCCATCATCCGCTTCTTCATGACTGCCCAACTCATCATCTCTGTCGGTCGGATCTAATCTCTTTTTCAGAGGAATTTGCGGCCCAGATGGCTTTCTGCTCGCGTAATTTAGTTCATCATCTGAATCATCATCCCTTGAATCACTCCCACCATCCGAATAAGAGCCATCACGCCGTCTCCTCGAAGATGGGAGAGAATGCCGATTTCTCCCAGCTGTACCAGTTCTTCCTGCAGCCTCCAAAAGCAAATTTTCCAAATCTGCCATAGCGATCTCGAAGACTCCTCAAATCTATTCAACACACATTAAATGTCAGCAACCAAACTTAATAACAGCAGTAGATAAAAATATCAAAAGAATATTCATTACCATACATGGGAAGATTGTCAAACAAGTTATAAAAACCAATAATCCGCGTCACCTTCATCGGTTTCGTATATATCTAATTGGAACGGTTTCCAAATAAACACACATAAAACAATGCATCTAAATTAAATGCATAAATGAGACTTCAAATCTTATCCACACAAGTAGCAGTCATGATCCAAATTCCAAAGATAACAATCCTATATACAACAACTTTGAGCTAAATCAACAAACACATGTTGAATTGAATATTTGACTTACTCCCATTTTAGCAAACATCATAACTAAAATCAATAATCAAAACCAATTTCTATTAAAAACAAATCATAATAGTCTCTAACATATAGTTCAAGAAGAACAAGATCTATGGTTGAATGCAGGTATAAAAAAAGCAAGAAAATTTGAATGAAAGAAAAGATAGATCTGGAAGCTTACTGGTGCAGTGGGAGAGAAGTTCCTCACTTTTGAGGAGGTGGAAAATGGGTTTGACTTCAAATTTCAAATTGCTTAGATTAAAGAAATTGAGGGTTTTTGTTTTCTTGAATTGAATCTTGATTTTAGAAGGTTGAAAATTCTGAGTGGAAAGTTACAATCTTTACAATTCTATATCTATGTTATTATTTGTTACTACTACCTGAAGCACCCTTTAGAGAGAGAAAGAGAATAAAGTGATAATTATTTCAAGCTGGAACCTTCTTTTCCCACTTAGATCTGAAACTAACAAATACTTGTTTTGTTTCATTTCATTAAATTAAAGTTTATAAAGTGTATATACACATAAGACATTTATCATTAATTATTCTTTTTAAATATTTTTAAAGCTACTTTGAAAGTGTGAAAATATTATTTCAAGACAACAATTTTTTTTTTTGGGATTAATGAAAATGAACTGTGCATTTAATTGAATACAAGTAACTGTTAAAATATTAAAAATTGATTCTTTAATTTTAATTAACCTTTCAGAATATTATTCCTCGTTATCCATCCATAAAATAAGGACAAAAAATAATATTTCAAAACACATGACTTTCGTTTGTTTTTCAATATCACACAACACGTATGCACAATCTAACGACACTTTTATAATCATAATTGTTCTATATTCTTGAACCAAATCCAATCAAAAAAGAAAAAATAAATCAAAGACCCTCTTGATTAGATTTTGGATTCTTTACAATTTCATAAAGATCTTAATCTATGATGAATCAGAGTTCTCACCTCAATGATTTTCTATACAACAAAATATCTTTTCCTATGAAATGTTATTATTACTATCACTACTATTCTTGTGAGTTTCTGCATTGCTGTGTTTACTGCAACATTCCTCTAATCCATTGTAGTTGCACGAGAGAATAACATTGGGCGCCTCCTCGATTTCGTCTGCAGGCTAATAACGAAAGCATGCGACACAAGAAAAGTAAGATAAATCACAAACATGATAAAGAAACAAAAATGTGTAATAGTATTCAAGTCTATTATACCTGCCATAGTTCCAGTAGATGCCATAGCAAAAAATTGAAGATCATAACCAAGCAGAAGATCTTTCCTGCCCATGCTCCACAAGAGAGGTATCTAAACATAATTGAAACAGAATGACCAGTGGATTTCGTTTTACAACTAGATGTTTCTAATAGAATTGAATTGAATCAATGAAAGTGTTTACCGTGGGAGACGTTCAAGTAGGTTTTCATCGGAACACTTCAAAGCGCGATCATATACAATTTCGGTCCTTTTGGCAACGTCATGCCAGCTATAGAGTTCCCTCATCTACAGAAAATATATTAATAGACCGAGTAAGTAACTAGTTAACCCGGTGAAAGGAAACGGAAAGGGCCAATTGAACTACAAACTCACTCGATTGTGCATGACTTGAGGATCAATTTTAGGCAGCATAGTTATCGCCCTTTGGATTGCGCGCACCATATCACTTGGATCAGGTTCTGCCAGAACAATCATGTCATCTGGTACAACCTATACCATGGAAGTGAATATATAACATCCACCTCATGCTAGCATTCCAAAATCATGGAATTGAGAAGAAATTGTCGTGCATAAAAGAAGTTCCCAAAGAAAAACTACATAAACGGCATTTATATATCAAATAAGAATAGAAAGAAACTATGTGGTACCTACCTCAGGAACACCTCCGACGCGCGTGCTGACTGTTAACAATCCACAACTAGCAGCCTCTAATATGGCTATGCAAAAAGCTTCTGTTAAGGAACTGTAACAGTGCAAAGATCAGGTAGGAAAATAAATACACAATCAATAATATCGGATACACCTCAGAATGATAAAGATCGTGTCCTTAATATCTTCAAATCAATAACAGGGAATCAGAAAACATGTATTTGTGACTCAACCTTAGCTTGGATCAGATATTGACTGTTTGAAGTGGATTCGTGACATAGGCCAGCATGCTACGTTAACCAATAATGGTACCATAAGCAAAAAGTAGAAAGTATCAACATTCACTAGTTATTTTGGGGATTATTTGGGTGAAATGGTGTTCCTTTGCTCCAGAGGTCATGTTACAAACTGGTGCATATTTCTTCTTCAATTGACAAGTGTCTGTCAAGTCGACATTATTATAAACATCCTAGGTGAAATTTGAAATACTGATGGTTAATAACAGCAACAGGTGCTTTGGAGGTCAATGAGTTATGACATTAATTTACCAATTCCCCTGGGTTTATAAAATAGTTACTGAGGGCCATAAAGTACCTGTTAATCTAAAGAACTGTGCAGCATTTGAGGCTGAACTGAAATTGTATGAATGGAACATCACTCTCAACCATAGGGGAAAAAAAAACTAAACTTCTCTTTTCATACATTTTAACTCAAATCATAGATTTCTCCTTATTTCTTAAAGATCTGTCTCAAACCTTAGAACTGAGAAGTATGATGGTAGACGAGAACGACAAAAGATTGGAAAATATTTATGAGTTGATTTGCATCAAAGTTAAGTTAGCGAATTTACTGTTCAAGTTTCAACCACTAAAAGCAAAAAATTAAGGAGATCATTCTCAACACTCAAAGGAAAATTCGGCCGTGTATCTGTAGGACCAGAAGAATTGTATAGCAGTGAATGTCAAGCAGAATATAACAATAGCAAAAACAAGTGTAGAAGATCCAACAGATAAGTACAAATAATGACGGAGTATGAATTAATACCATAAAATTTAAAGAAAGAACTTTTCCAGAAAGCCAAACCTGTTTAAGAAAATATGGCCAGATATTAGAACAGACCGAACTTGTGTATGTGGTACAGCTCCCAAGAAATCAACTCGATCTTGAAGAGAATTCTTTTCTCTCATTTCTTCCAATCGTACACGCTTAGGCCCATCACCTCCAATAATGAAACGGACCTTCAAATGAGATACATAAATCAGCATATAAGTTTTTGTCAAATGTATGATTACATACCCATTAATATCTCTTACGTGATACCAAATAAAACATAAAAGATTCAGTAGATACAGCACTAAATGAGGAAAATCTGAAGTTAGGATCGCAGAAAAGTTACGGACTAGTTTTAAAAAGAAAACACTATGGACTCTAGTTATTTCATGCATTTGACCGCAAAATCAGCTTTGAAATGTTTTACACATCAGCAAAAGAAGCAAAATGACAACAACAAAAAAGACTTATCCCGCTAGCTGGAACTGGAAAAGGCACCACTGACAATAATTTATCAAACATAAAAATTGCAACTTTCTCTGTCAAGAAACACCAACGGGACAAAAAGGCAAAGCATTTCAAGAGGGGCCATAAGTTAATATCATTATATCTGACATCAGACAGAAATCTAGGCTCAAATTTCTTATACTTCACAATGCAAAATAAGCAGACACCTGACAGTGTTTAGATCAACTCACATTAGGATTCAATCGGCACACTTCTGGAATGACTTCAACAAGCAAGTCCGCTCCTTTACGGTAAACCAGCCGACTGATAACAACAATAACAATCTCCAATCGGCTAGGACGCTCCAAAGCTGGCTTAAACACAGCAGTATCAACAGCATTTGGTATCACAAAAACCTTCTCCGGCACCAAACCAGACCTCAAAACCGTGTTCTCCTTGCTTGTATGTGAAACACATATAGCTTGACTCACATCCGCCAAAGTAAACTGCAAAACCTTGTTCATATGAATACTCCCCGAATCACTAAAACCATTCAGCGAATGATCTGTAAACACAACTTTGTACCCCATGATTCTTGCATGCATAAGAGCCTCATGAGAAAGCGTCGAAAAGGTTTGATGTCCATGCACAATGTTAATTCTTTCTCGAATAAGAATAGTCCTTATGATGGGCAGTGTCCCATATAAAGTTGGAAATGTATTCTGGTTAAAGAATGGCCTCCATGGAACATAGTACACTTTCAAACCACCTGTCATGTATCGAACCCCGGAGCGATTTCCATAAGCATGAGTTACAACCACCACCTGATCATTCAAGTAAAAAACATTGCAAAATTACCACAGACAGCACAATAAATTATAAAATAAGTACGTACCAAATACCAGATATGAGATACGACAGTTAAAAAAAATCAAAGTACAAAAATACGATCAATAAAAAAACTAAATTGTTTAATTCACAACAAAACAATGCGTAGCACCATACGTGTTCTATATAAGGTCAAATAAGTCAATTCAAACGGACAAACCTAGAATGCTAGTACTAGATAAACCCCAGTTCAAGCAACAAAGAGAAATGGAATGAATATGAAAAGAGTGGTAAAGAGAGGGAACCTTGTGGCCTAGTTTGAGCAAGCATTGAGAGAGGTAATAGATATGATTCTCGACGCCACCGAAGTTGGGGTAGAAAAAGTCGGAGACCATGAGAATCGAATGCTTTTCACGATCAGTCATTGTGATGAAGAAGCAAGTGGTTGTTGCAGTGATGATGATGATGATGGGAATGTGGGTGGAATGAAATCGAAAACAAGTGTTGAGAATTGAGAATTGGGTGAGTAATTGAATTTAGTTTTCGTTTTTTCCTTTTGTGGCGTTTGTTTGTTTTTATCGATCAAATATTCAAATTTACTTTCGCGTCATCAGCACTGGTATAATTTGATGCTTTTGCTTCTTACCCGCGTAAGGTAAAGATGTAAGAAATTAGTGCATTTCTTGAACCATTTTTTGTTAGACATAACGTGAAATTTTAAAAATATCTTTGAAAATCGGAAATATATTTCTGAGTTGCACTGTTTTTAAATTGCATTTAAAAAAAATCGAATGTATATTTCTGATACAAATTAGAAATGTATTTCCGATTTCAATTTTAAATAAATAACAATCAAAAGTGACTCATGTCACTTGAGGTGAATCTGTTTGCTTTTAGAGAAAATCAAAAATATATTTTTGATTTGTATCAGAAGTATATTTCCAATTCTATTTTTTACTTTTTGAAAGATGTATCTCAAAACGATAAATTTTAATTGTATAGGATGCAAACTGGAAATATATTTCTGATTTTTCAAAAACATTTTCAAAATTGTATAAAATGTTTTTCACCCCTATGAGGTGGAATAAAAAACCCACAAAAATCAAAAGTTATTAATATTATTATGAGAAAAATGGATAATTTAATACTATAAATCAATCACAATCATTTATTTCCTTAAATCATATTAAAATTTCTAAATTACTTATATAATTTCACATAATAATAAATTTTTAAAGAGAAAATGTATGGTGCATCGAGTGAATAAAATATTCTTATACTATTAATCAATGACAATTATGTAAAGTTATACTGTAAATTTTAAAATATTTTTATGATTTGTCATTTTAAAATATTTTGATTGGATTTCTGTGTAATATTTTTTACACAAACAATGTACTACTGTTAAATTCATTTTAAAATTAATTATATAATATGATATAATGATATATTTTTATTAGATGATAGTGTAAAATTTTTTTATAGTGTGAATGCATTTCCATTAAACTCTACTATTAGACATGGCAATATAACCCATACCATGGTATCCGAACCCCAATTTGACGGGAAAACCGCTTTGGTTTGGGTTTGGGTTTGGATTTTCCCCGATTTTAAAATATGGGGATGGGGCAGGTAATGGAGAATGTAGTACCCACCCCGAACCCGCCCCGTTTATTATTATTATTATTATTATTATTATTATTATTATTATTATTATTATTATTATTATTATTTTGGAATGTAGAATACTTTTTACTATGTGTTTGTTTGGATGGTAGTTTGGAATATGAATTTGTATTTTTTTTTATTTAGTTTATATATTTTGGATTATTTGATTTTGTTAATTTGAAATATTAATTGTATGGTTACTGAATTAATACTTTCGTTTGTATTTTTTATTATTTGAAATATATGTTTGAAATTCTTTAAGATTGTATTTTACTTTTGTAATATAAATTCATATTTGTTAGAATTGGGGCGGGTTTTGGGTTCGGGGCGATTTTTGGGTTCGGGGAAGGATTTGGGTTAAGGCAAATTTTGGGTTTGGGTTTGGGTCGGGGATCCCCGAACCCATTTGAGACGGGTTTGGGGTTCAATTATTCATCCCTGAGGATCAGAATGGGATTTATCTGGGATTCGGGTTTGGGGTTGGGGAATATAAAAACCGTCCCCGCCCCGCCCCGTTGCCATGCCTATCTACTATTATCTATTAGTATTCAATAATTTACATTCAAAGTGGATCACAGTGAACAAATTTGAACATAGGGATTGAAACCGACAAATCTATTGTCTTTTTTGTGTAAATGGAATGAGTCGGATTAAATTTGAGTTGATTAATTTGTTTAATTTACATACCCGCAAATAAAATCCGTCATAGACACAAATAAGATAATTTAATGGTATCCACGGATAAAATAAATGGATATTTAATTATCCGTTTATTTACGGGTATGAATATGAATTTAATGGTACCCGTATCCGTCTCCGTTTATAATTAAAAAAAGCTTAAATATTAATTTATTTAATGAAAATTATTATTATTATTATTATTATTATTATTATTATTATTATTATTGTTGTTGTTATTTTGTTAAATATGATATTATTATTATTAAATAATTAATAAAAATGTCCCTTGAATTTAAAAAATAATTCAAAAATAAAAAGAAAAGCCACGTGGATTGTCACACAGATAAAATAATAGAATAGAAAAAATGCATCAGGGTCTTTAGAGGTGAAATCTTTATTTGTTAAGGTCTGAGAACAATTTTTTTTTTAAAGGGAAAATCAAAACACGCTCATATGGCAGGGGTAGAAGACTATTAACTCTTTTTTTATTATTTATTATAGGGTTAATAGTTATTTACCCTTGCAATATTGACGAATTTTGATTTACCCCCTTTTAAATTTTTTTGTGATTATCCCCTATAATTTTTGGGAACCCCTTAAGCGTGTAAAAATCAGGGTGGTAAATAAAAAAATATATTTTACATGGGTAATTTTTACACCAAGGGGATAAAAGACAATTTTAACATTTTAAGAGGGTGATCAAACATTTTTTTTAAAATGGGGTAAACGAAAACTCGCCTATATTGTACGGAGTAAATAGCAATTAACCCTTTATTATATATTAAATTTAAAAATAATTTTTTTTATTTTTAAAAGAGATTAAAAAATTAATTATTTAAATATTTTTAAAAAATATTTAAATAATAATATCCATGGATACTCGTAAATATCCGTGAATATCTCAAAGTTCACGGATACTCATCTAACGAATACCCGCATAGGTATGGGGCGAGTATAAGTATTATATTTATTAAACGAGTCAGGTAGCGGAAGACTAGTACCCGTGTTCATGGGTATCTATTATCATTCCTAGTATAGGACTGTTTCAGTCGGATTTTGATGATTATTTTAAAACCGTTGAAAATTGAATATGACCAAAGCTAACTAATATTTATTTTTATTTCTATATTACGACCCATTATAAAATGGAATTCACATTGTCGTCAAATCTATTATCATTTTTATAATCTAACTAGTAAAATACCTGCGATATTGCACAAGTTTCGTTTGGATTCACATTTGCAATCATATGCTTGAGGGAGAGTTAAATTGAGAGTGTTTAACTTCATCTTGAGAATTATTGGTTCAATTTATAACAATGGAGAAATAAAGAGAGGATTGAGGAGAAAACGGAGATATACAAAAAAAAAATGAAAAAGAAGGGAATTGTAAACCGTGAGTTTTAGAGTTTTAAGATAATAAATTGTGACTATCTCATTTCAAGAACAAAATATGTCTACTAGCTGTTCAAATTCAATGACCTTATTAAATGTTTTCCGTGAATAGTTCAAGTAAATATTGGAATTAAAATAAATAAAAATATATCAAAATATTATAGGATGACATATCAGCTGCATTAATTGTCAAATGTATATGGTGATAGTAGTGTTACTAAAACTATATAATAAGAAAAGATTGAACTTAGAGTCATAGGAATATTCGTGGTTTTTACATGTACTTTAATTTTGGGCATTTCTTAACCCACCCTATGTGGGGAAATTAAATCTTATACATTTCTCATAATGTCCTTCTAAAATCGGAAGTATACTTTTTGGTGTGCACTTTTTAAAAAAAATATTTGTGTTAAAACTGAAAGTATATTTTTGATTCTAAACCGAAAGTATATTTCCGGTTATGAACATGACAATAGCAGAAAATTGAACAAAAACTAGAACCAAATTAACTATCTTTTTTTGCATTACAAAGAAATAATTATACAAATTATACACATAAAAAATTGAACAAAAGACATATGTACAATTCCAATTTTGTTCTCATCAAAATCGGAAATAAATTTCCAATATAACAGCAGAACGACACTGACGCGTCCTACTTCCACAAATGTGCTAAAATAAGTGCATTGATAATCAAATAAAGTGTAGAAACAGTTTTCTAATGACTCCTAATGATGATATCTAGCTACAATATCACATTTTGAACCCTAATTCGCTAATTTGAATAGAAGTTACATAAACTCAAATATTTTAAAAAACAATAAACTTGATTGATTGATGTTAATTTTTCTTAATTGATTGTTTTAGAATGCTTTATCTATCCACTGCATGATGATCTCTGATGATTTTTTGACAAAAAACTTAATTGATGAAATAACGGTTGAGAGAGTTTTTAAGTGTTTGGTTTGAATGTTGCTGTAATGAGAGATGAAGAGTAAGCGCGCCATATACTTCCGGTTAGCACGAACCGGAAATATACTTTCGATTTTAAAATGCATTTTAAAAATTTCATGTAATTAATAAGTAATGTATGAGGTGAGTTAAAAAAATTCTTTTAATTTTTATAGATTTAAAATAGATACTATGATTTATTTGTTAGACTATAGTTCGGTCAAGGAACTTCTTTTAAGTTTTATGTTGACAAATATAAAAATCTTAGATGTTGGATAATCATTGACATGAGAAGTGTAAGTAACACAAAAGAAATGCATCAAGACTTAAAAGACACTGTAATTGATGGAAGCAATTGAGCACAAGTTCGTGAAGGTGGGAGCTCTGAAACTCCACATAGCTGAAATCGGAACCGGTAAAACATAATCCAATCCAATTATTTGTCGTCTTCTATAACAAAAGTCAAACATCTTTCTTTTCTATCTTTCAGGTCCAAACGCCGTCGTATTCCTCCACGGTTTCCCTGAGATATGGTACTCCTGGCGCCACCAGATGATTGCCCTCGCCGCTGCCGGATTCAGAGCTATCGCTCCCGATTACAGAGGCTACGGCCTTTCCGATCCCCCACCCGAACCTGAAAAGACCACCTTCTCTCATCTTCTCGACGATCTCCTCGCAATTCTCGACGCTCTTTCTCTTTCCAAGGTACAAACTTGTTACTTTCTCGCTATTTTCCATCGCGTTACTTACTATACTTTATAGTACTATGTATGCTTAATCTTTGATGCATTTGTATAGGTGTTTCTTGTTGGAAAAGATTTTGGAGGTCCTCCAGCATATCTGTTTTCCATTCTACACCCAGAAAGAGTGTTAGGAGTTATCACACTGGGAGTTCCATATGTTCCACCAGGCCCTCCTATGCTTCATAAATACCTCCCAGAAGGTTTCTACATTTTGAGATGGAAGGTAAATCTATTTTTTCTTTTCCTTTTATGGCTTTCTATATCTGTTTATATACATTATGTATCAGGAACCTGGAAGAGCAGAGGCTGATTTTGGCCGGTTTGATGCAAAAACTGTTGTGCGAAAAGTTTACATCCTTTTCTCAAGAAGTGAATTGCCAATAGCGAATGAAAATCAGGAGATCTTGGATTTGGTGGAACCTGATACTCCTCTTCCCTCTTGGTTCACTGAGGAGGATCTATCAACTTATGGTGCCTTGTATGAGAAGTCTGGATTCCGAACCGCACTGCAGGTTCCATATAGGTGCTGCTAACTTGTTAACAGAATTCAGACAGACAGTTATTCTAACGTGAAGGTGAATTCTTTTAATGATATTGTAAATTGTTTTTGTTTGCATTTTGTAGGACAGTTGGTGATGACTTGAGTTTGTCAGATCCTGTAGTCAAAGTTCCAACACTGGTGGTAATGGGTGGAAAGGATTATGTTTTCAAGTTTCCAGGGATGGAGGATTTAATAAAAAGTGAGAAAGCCAAAGAGTTTGTTCCTTATTTAGAGGTTACTTTTATTCCAGAGGGAACCCATTTTGTTCAAGAACAATTTCCTCAACAGGTGAATCAGCTTATCCTTGCCTTCATAGCCAAACACATTTGAAGTTTTGTTAATGAATTCAATGGTGTGTCTTTGTATGGTTTGGCAAGTGTGGAGGTTTAATGAACCGATTTGAAGCTGTTGGACTTGGTTAGCTTTTTGAGAGGGGAGTTCATGTGTAACATGTTGTATTATTAAATCTCTCTTTCTTTAATGTTTAGCATATTATACATTCCAAGATCAACAAATAACATATGTTAACGTTGTTCAATTAAATTTAATGTAGGTGACTGAAATTGTTGTCTTACTGTGCCTAAAATTATATCACACCTGTGTTTCTAATTGAGGGAACCTTGTTTGTCTGCTATTTAATTAACATGCTTATATACTAAGGTTATGAAAAAGTTAGAAGAAGAGAAACATTCAACAAATTAAATAGCATGGTTGAAAAAACATTCACATAATCAAATCAAATAATAAGATTAAACTCATAACTTAAAAGCAAAACAAATTGCTCCATTTCTGATGTTACAAGTCAGAAACTACACATAACAATAATCTAAATAAACGAAGATAAACATCCAACCCTCTTTCAACTCACATCAGCAAGTCACTTCTCCAAAACAACACAAAAACAAGAAGAAAAGAGGCCAATTGGAAGTTTCACATAATTTGATTAATCATGTTTGACATCTTACTCAAACACATTTTCCCAAAATCAAAATTAGCCCTAGTACCTACTTGATAAAGAAGTCCAACAAGACTTGGGGTAACACCTGATTCAAACAAAGCTTTGGGAAAATTTGAAAAAAATTACATGCTTTCATTGAGAGTTGAACTCAAGACCTCCCGCTTACTAAACGGGTGCTCTAACCAACTGAGCTATGAAAGCTATATGGTATGTTGTATATATTTCAAAAAGATCACTTTTTTATTTATGTTAATTTTGTTCGTTGGAGATGTTACATAAAGGAAAAAAAATAAAAAATGAGAAGAAAAACTCATTGAAGTAAAGAGTTAAGAAACATAGGAAATTCTTGACTTTTAAACTCTGATTTTCACCCTTTTCCATTTCTACAAATATGATTTTTTTTTAATTCTTTAACCATTGATTTTGCTAAGAAGATATTTTTAGCACATAGATCATTACCAATGTTAACAACTTCCAATAAATTATTTTTAAAATTATTTTTAAGACATTCTATGTTTTTCTTGTGCATCACGTTAATATACTTAAATATTTTTAAATTTCAGAGATACATCTTCAGGACGTATTAAGACGTAATAAAATATAAATTTTTATGGAGTTACATTTTTGATATGAAACTGATACTATATTTTTGAAATAATGTCTTACGAAATATAGAAAAATAGAATTTAAACACGCTAACTTCACAAAATCAAAATACCATTGATATCATAAAATAAGAAATACATAAGGGATTTTAACATAGATCAAACATTACACTTCAATATCAAAATGGACGTTGCAACATCTTGATAATATCATTGACCAATCTTGAAATAGTCGCATCTAGCTTGATTGAAACTTTTGATTCTAAACGGAGAAAAAAAATCTCCACATAGCCCTTAAGTCAGCGCTAGTCTCCAGCTCATGGTTGTTGAACTCAAACTTTCCTTCTTTGTCAATGGATGACGAGCGATATTCGGTCTTCACAATTTTGCGATTCTCAAAATATGATAGAAGGTCAATATATTACAAATCTTCAAGACGGGTGTACTCGTTGATCTTAAATTCTAGGGATGGTGTATTGTTGGTAAAGTGAACATTATCAACATGCCATTTGATGTTCATTATGGTTTTTTGTGTTTTGTTATGACACAATATGACAAGTGAGCTTATTTATAGTAGTGTGATGAAATTGTCGATCACACAAACTCTATCTGCTGACAGAGAATGTACCAGATATGTAACTCCAGAACTACCCTTATTTATTTCGAAGATGCATCTCTGGAAACTTCCACGATATTAAGAAAAACATAAACTTAACAGAAACATAAGCAACTAACTGTATTGAATGCTTGCACTTTTTTGGACAAACTACAAAATGCTTATATTCCACAACATAATACATTAAAAAAATGTCATATACAATAAAATGATAAATAACTACTTAAATGATCTAAAATAATTGTCGTCGGCCAAATCTATAGGTGGTACCCCTTTGACTTTTCCTTATTTTTTCTTTCTATTTCAATGATGTTCAATTTGGTGTACTCTTGCATCCTTTCAACAAATTGTCCGGTCAAGTCTCGAATTGGATTGTATAATAATTCATCCACTCTAGTGATATAAGTGGTATAGGGCATTCCAGTTTAAAATACACTTGAAGAAAATGCCACAAATTTGAAACTCACCAAACACAAATGATACCATCATTGAGATTTGATGATGGAGTAATGTGCAGTGGGAAAAAGTTTTTGAGAAACAATGTCTTGTAAGATTAATATATACTCTCCCATACACATTTTCTATGAGATGACCCATCTCAAAGAAACGCATCAATTTTTTCCCAGTGCATGTCCATTGACGCAAGCTACAAGAGTGTGATAAATTTCTTTAACTTTCTCTTTATTCCCGAACACCAATGTGTATAATTCTCTATTGCTCCTCTACTTTCTCATAAGATTATCGCATACAAGTTGGCAATCTTCTTACCCCTTTTTAAGCAAACCATAAACAACCGATTGACGAGTCATATATATATATATATATATATATATATATATATATATATATATATATATATATATATATATATATATATCACCGACATAGTCAGAAGCTATGGATGTTGAAAACGCACAAGCGAAATGCCTTAGTCAGAGGAAGAAGTCACCCTCAATTCGATCTAGCAAGAAATTCTTTACCGATAAAGTCAAGCGAGAGACAATAGATTCCTTCTTTGGGTTCCAATAAATTCGACTATCACTAGATCGAGCACCAGTTATTTCGTATCCGGTCAAAATCTTGGCTAATTGATCGAAGTGGGTAGCTCCAGTAGACCCATAGATCATTGAACAAATAGGGTTTAAGAAGAACTTGAAGACTAGGTGCCAAAGACAAGGGCTCTTTCTCTAGTAGTGGACTAATCGTATTCCTAAAGTAGTAAGCGAAAGAAGAGGTTAGAACCAACTCCACTGGCTAAAGGGACATGGACTCTTCAGAAGGCTCAGGTTTCATTACAGAATCTGAACCAGTAGCAATCGAGACCCCGTTAGTAGCGGCGAGCGAGAGCGGATCAGGGTTTGAAGAAAAACAAACACGAAACTTCATTTCTCTTTCGAGTGTGAGAAATTCCTCAGCAGCACAGTGTTCACTTCTTTTTCGCCAGGTTTTATTCGATTTATTGTGGATTGGATGATGGAAAAACCAACAAGCCCCTTGCATGCAATGATGTGGTGGTGAACCTCTCATTCTAATTAAGTGCTCTCTGAACTGTGCGAGAAGGTTTCCCATCGTTGACGATCCCTGGCTACAATCCCAGGGGCATCCTAAATAGTACTTACTACTCCTAGTTTTTCCACTTTTTCGGTGCCATGGAGCTAGACCAGTGAACTACTACGCTTTCTTCAAGGGATGGGTGCTTCCAAGCCCACCTCCTGGTTGTCATTGCTCGATCACTTCCTTTTCCTCCCAGGGCTATCTTCTCTCGCTTGATTGGGCGCTACTTGCCTATTGACAGAAGATGTCCTTGTCAAGCATAAAATCCTTAGCCATAGCTTTCACGGTCTTACTCGCTGGCAACAATCGTTTCAAGTAGAGGGGCCTAAAGGCCTTTCTTCTCCCACAGACAGGCCTGGGTGGGGATCTCTACTCGAATAGAAGGCGCAAACTCATCGATGATATGACAACCCTTCCTTGCCTAACCGCAACTGTTTTCTCAGGTCGAGTTGAGTGCTTGAGCTTCTATGATTCATGTATTGTAGCTTTTGTCAAAGAATTCAAGATCCGGGCATCCACTTCGGGTTCAGATTTTCAAGTCTGTTGACCAACTGTGTAATCTAAACTAGATAGAGGACTTGCAGTCCTTTGGCTCTTCTCAGGAAGGGCTGGTCTGCTTAGGTAGCTCAATTCCAAATATATATATATATAGTGCTTGCTAGAATAATTGTATGAATATGTGTAGGGATTCAGAGCTCAAGTGAAGGATACTTGTTCTCCAAGCTATATGTCTTGCTTATCCCTCAATCGGGAGCCCTATTTATAGAGGCATCTAGACCTCATTAATCGTTACTTGTAACGTCTATGGCCCTCCAAGTTATGTAACTGAGGTTATCTTTAAGACTCATAACGTCCGCCGTCAAGTATAAGATAACAGTTACCTCCTTAATGAGCCGACTTGAGCATAACGCCTCCATAATGTCCGGGACCTCCATAATTCCCAGGGACGGGTTTAGTGCCTGACAACAGTATTTTCATCTTCCTATATCTCATAGTCAGGGGCTCCACCGATCTCCATTCCCGGCTAGGTAGAGTCACCTTTATCTAGGCCTAGCCGACTACATATCTCGGCTTGTGGATTTTATGTACGATCATATGACTTCATGCCTTGAAGTTGTATGGTAGACAGAAGAAGACATAAATTTTTGCCGAGATGTACGTCGACTTTCATAAACTCCAAGCGCGTGTATCCAGTGCCCTAGTTAGAGCAACAATCACCTACCTATTTTTAGGTATAATAATTACGATAGTGGGTTTTAAATGAGAACACGCTACATCTTTCCTTTTATAACGTCTACTTTCCTTCTTTGAAAATATTTTCCTTTTCCAATCCTCCTTACAACCTCTTCTCATGCCGCTGCCCTAAATCCATCCCTCGCATCTCCTTCAAACGCATCTTTCAGGTATTCATCTTATATTTTCCATTTATCTTTCCTTTTACTTTTGCGAGATGGTTATTATTAGAGAATGCGATGACTTAGGGCATAGAAAGCATTTGAATAACGATGAGCGTAGAGCTCTATAGGAGGAATGCATGCAAGAGATGAGCGATGCTCTAGGGGTAGAGGAACTAGAGAGGGTGATGAACAAGATTAACTCTTAAGTTCTAACCTCTGATAGTGATTCTGACCCTGATTCTTCAGGTTCTGCGGAGCTTCTAATGGAAACGAGCAAATCGTTTAGTGGAGAAGTTCTAGGTTTCAAGCAAAGTTCCATCAAAGACATGGAAATCGCTACGCTTCGATCACTCTAGAATATCTCCTCTAATGTGAATGAGGATGATGTAATTCTTGAAGCTTGCGAGACCGGAGAATGTGTTTGCATGTCCCGACCAAAAGGGGTCGACCTTGAACGGTTTTATTTTTATGCTGGAGTGTTGGAAGACATTAACATTCATTTTCCGTTACCGATTTTGAATCAAACATCCTCCGAACAATGAAAGTGGCCCCTCCTAACTACGTCCAAACAGTTGGGGCTTGATAAGGGCTTTTGAAATAATATATAGGGTCTTGAGTATAACTCCGACCATAGGCTTATTCTTCTCCTACTTTGAAGTGAAGAACGCAAACTAAAAGCTGGGTAGCCCTAAGCGGCATTCCAAAAATAAGTTTTCTCCAGGCCTTCACCTCAAATTCTAAAGGCTATAAAGAAAGTTTTATCCGAGTTAGGTGTGGTCCTCGGTGTCCACAAGTCATTTACGGCGCCGACGGGCACCCCAAATTTCCTTTATATTGGACGAGCAATCCGCTCCCTATTTCCGGCTTTGATTATGACGCTCTGAGCGACAACGAAACTCAATCCCTTAAAGTGTTAGATTCGTTTCGACCGACCAGGGTTAAAGATTTGCTGACCCTACCCTACGATGAAATCCCAACTTTTTTGGGTAAGGTTTCCCTATTTCTCACTTGTACATAGGATTTCATTTTTTTGCACTAACCTTTTTCCTCTTATTTCTTTTACGCAGACAAAATGACTGATTTATCTATAAGAGAGCAAAAGAAATTGATGGTTGCAGCTCGTGTTTCCCGAATGGGTTCTGGTGGCCCTTTAGAGGCCAAATCCAACCTGGTCGGGTTAGAGATCCGAATACCAAGGAAGAAGAAAAATGTTGGTAAAAAAGGAGGTGCGTTGGAGACAATGGTGATCACAACGTCACCGGTCAAACGTCCTTTAGATGTGGAGGTGGTAGCCGATGAAGTTCCTCCCAAAAAACATAAAACTGTAATGACCAATGAGGTCAATCAAGTCGACCGGGAAGTTTCCATCCTGATGAGAGAAGTCAGTGATGGTTCAACCCGACCCTCTGAGGAAAACAAGTTTTGATCTGCTGACTTTGACGGCATGAAATTTCTTTATGACCATCTCAACGCCACGGAGGACGTGAATAAGGTAAAAAGCCTTGGGCCTCAGAAGATTATCCAACATCTCAACTCATATTTAATGAGGTGTGCTGTCCTGGCCCGAGGCTTGTTTGAATCTGGAGACGTCGCGGACAAAAGACAATTCGAGCTGGAATAAGAGATCCAAAGGTTATTTGATAATGAGAAGTCTCTCAATGAAGCGAACTCCCACTTGAAGGCCAAAGCACATGAAAATGATGAGAAGGCACACGAAAGTGTCGAGAAGGTAAAATCTCTAGAGAAAGAACTCTCTGCAGCGAAAACTTCTGCCGCCGAGCTAGCAGCTAGTTTGCAATCCTCAGAGAAATCATGCTCCGAGTTGAAGGAGGCTTTGCAGAAATCACAATTGAACATCCTCGATGCTGGGGACATGGCTTTCGACCAGGAAAAAGACCAGGTTGTCTGTCTGTACCCCGAGCTCGACCTTACTCAAGTCAATTTTTTCAAAGTCACAGTAGACGGAAAGCTAGTGGAAGCCGACGATAATGATGAGGAGATACTGGATGAAGAACCAATCACCGTGGATACCACTCATCTCAAGACCCCCTAGCTTTATCTCGTCCTTACTTTTTGAATTTGTTTCAAGTTAGTCACCCTTTTGGTGGGTGCATTTTTTAATTTCCTAACAATTGTCATCTGGGCGTTTAAATATTGCTTTTGCTTATCTTGCACTTGTTTAAAATTGTTACTTGTTCTGTATGCACTTGACATGTGCAAAAAACAAGATTATGCATGTATATCATCCCTCCAGTCGAGTGGCTACCTTAAAAAGCCATAACGACTTTACATAAGAGGCACTTAGCTTATTTTGAGTATCTTATATAATCCGGCAACTTAGCCCCAGAGTCGACTATAGGGTCGACCGGAGTGGACGAATTTGATGCTTTGGCAAAATATTTGAATATGTTTGGGCAAAGCACATATTAAGCCAAATCGGAGTTGTAGCAATGTGCAGAGTCCGGACATAGAGCCGATTTGAGGATGCAACAATGTGCAAAGCCCATGGTGACTATGAAGCAGACACATACAAGAAATTTTTACACCTTAGGAGTGATCCAAAAATGCTTGAATAGTGCTATATGAACAAGCAAAGCATTCTTTTAAGTACGGTCGTTGAACCAACCTAGGCGGTAGAGGATCTTGAAGCTCTGATGCCACTTTATTGGAAATAAGGCCTTTTATGTTTAGGAAAGGTGTGTGGGAATATTAGAGACTTGAATAGAAACTTGATAAATAGGAGAATTATTTATGGAGGAGAGAACTTTGTATTTTTGCTTGATACAAATGTAAGGGATTACATCTCTATTTATAGTACTCTAAGGAGAACTCTAGACATATTAATTCTAGAGAGTCCTCAACTCTAGAGATCCAAAGAGTATTCTAGAAAATATTACAATAATAAGAAATATCTAGATATTCTAAACACTAAAGAATTCTCTAGAAACATTTAGCAAAATTATTTAAGCCCAAATAACCAAATAATATAGTTAGGCTCAAATCAAGTTTATATTTCAACACGTTATTGGCAATACCTTTGCATTTATTTCAGCATAAATCACAAAATACTACTAAACCTCTGCCACAAATCAAGTGTGCTTGGCAAGGAAGGCAAGGATAAGCTGATTCACCTGTTCGGGAAACTGTTCTTGTACAAAATGGGTTCCCTCTGGAATAAACGTAATCTCCAGATTAGGAACAAACTCTTTGGCCTTCTCACCCTTTGTTAAATCCTCAATTCCTGGGAACTTGAAAGAATAATCCTTCCCACTCATTATCAGTAGTGCTGGAACTTTGACTACAGGATCCGGCAAGTTAAATTCTTCACCTAATGATCTGCAAATGCAAGCAAAACAATCATGATTCACGAACATTAATTCACATCAGAAAAATAAAAAGGAAAGAAAACTGCCGCACCTGTATGGAACCTGCAATGCAGTTCTGAATCCGGATTTTTCATACAAAGCTCCGTAGGTTGCAAGATCCTCCTCAGTGAACCAAGACGGAAGAGGGGTATCGGGTGCAACCAAATCCATGATCTCCTGGTTTTCATCTGCTATAGGTATTTCACTCTTTGAGAAAAGGATGTAGACATTTCGAACAACAGTTTTTGCATCAAAGCGTCCAAAATCAGCCTCTGCTCTTCCTGGTACCTGAAACAAAGTTGTTTGATAGTTATTATAATGATGATATTAGCGGGTGATGATGGGTGAGAGGTGAAAAGAAATTAAATTTACCGCCCATCTCAAAATGTAGACACCTTCAGGGAGGACTTTATGATACACTGCGGGGCGTGGTGGGACAAATGGAACTCCCAAAGTGATAACTCCTAAGACCCTTTCTGGGTGCAGAATGGAAGACAAATATGCAAGACGACTTCCGAAATCTTTTCCAACAATGAACACCTATGGTAATTCCGCAGCATTATAACCATATGATAGGGATTATATTCCAGACTAATTAGCCTATATGCATTGAAAAAACGAGAGAAAGAAAAGAGTGTACCTTAGAAAGAGAAAGAGCATCCAGAATTGCGAGGAGATCACGGAGAAGATGAGAGAAGGTGGTCTTTTCGGATTCAGGAGGTGAGTCAGATAAGCCGTAGCCTCTGTAATCGGGAGCGATAGCTCTGAATCCGGCCGCGGCGAGGGCAATCATCTGGTGACGCCAGGAGTACCATATCTCAGGGAAACCGTGGAGGAATACGACGGCGTTTGGACCTGAAAGATAGAAAAGAAAGATGTTTGACTTTTGTTATAGAAGACGACAAATAATTGGATTGGATTATGTTTTACCGGTTCCGATTTCAGCTATGTGGAGTTTCAGAGCACCCACATTCACGAACTTGTGCTCAATTGCTTCCATCAAATTACAGTCTCCAGAATGAGTGTTTGAGAACTCAGAAAAGTACTCTTGGCAAGTTTGAAACTGTCCAAAATTTCAATGAAGATGGGAGCAAGAGCCTTTCTGTCAAGTCTGATTGTAGTCCGGAAGCTCTAATATAGGCGATGCCCAAGGAGTGATATACAGAAGTATGATTCTCAAGTATAGGGAATAAACTTCGAAATGGATTCTAGTAGACTTGTCAAAACCCAATGCAGGAAAAATAAGATCAACGTGTAATTAGAGAATTTTTTTAGCAATAACAAGGTACTCAAAATATTTTTTTCACAAAATAACCAATTTTTTGAAATTTTTTTACCCCAATAATCATGTTTTAGAAACCGTCTCTACGCAGGAGCCATTTCAGATGACGCATACATTGTTAATTAGAAAGGAGGTGTCATCTGAGTTGGCACATAAATGCATGACATTTGAAAAAAGTCATCTCAGATGGCGCCTAAGTGTAATTGATATACAGATAGATAGAACGTGCTTGTACGGGAAATACAAAGGCACATTACTGATAGTCGTTGCACAAGATGGCAACAATAACGTTTTTGCAACCGTCTTTGCTCTTGTCGAGACAACAACTAGAGGTGCTTGGAGTTTCTTTCTAAAGAATCTTCGAACACACGTGGCTCCATAACCAGATATTTGTTTAATTTCTAACAGACATGCTTCTATTGAGAGTGCGTACAACAATCCTGTTAATGGTTGACACACCCCTATTCTACGCATGTGTATTGCGCAAGACATATCGTTCAAAATTTCATGCGAGAGATCAAAGATAAGAATCTTCAGAAAACATTTATGAACGCAGGGTACGCACTAACACAACCTTCATTCAAACATTATTGTAACGAAATTAGATTGGAAAATCTTGATGCAGGTAGGTGGGTTCATAATCTATCAGTGGAAAGGTGGACAATGTCATACGACAATGGAGTACGTTGGGGTCACTTGACAACAAATTTAATTGAATCAATGAACGACGTCTTCAAAGGCATAAGAAATCTACCAATAACTGCTTTGGTGAAATCAACATATTTTAGGATGGCCTCGTTGTTTGCAAAAATAGGTAAAATATGGAACGTGGTGGTACAATCAGGACAACTATGGAGTGAAAGCTGCATGAGATTTATTAAGGATGAAAGTGTCAAAGCCACCATTTATCATGTTACAAGATTTGACCAATATAACCATAACTTTATTGTCAAAGAGACACTCGACCACATCGAGGGGCTGTCTAGACAAGAATATAGGGTTAAACTACTATCTCGTTGGTGTGATTGTGGAAAGTTTCAGGCCTTTTGGATGCCTTGCTCTCATGTCATTGCAGCATGTGCATATGTTCATCACGATGCATTACTACTTCTTTCTCCCATTTATAAGTCCAAGACCTTGCTCAATGTATACAACAATGACTTCCAACTGGTAGCAAAACCATATTATTGGCATGGGTACGAAGGGGAAATACTTTGGCACAACAATCAAATGCGAAGAAATAAAAAGGGTCATCCCAAAAGCAAACGTATTACAACTGAAATTGACTCACTTGACAAACTAGAAAGAAAGTGTGGTTTATGCCGTCAGGTCGGACACAATCGAAAAAATTGTCTCACACGTGCTAGAAGCTCGACAACATAAAAATTGCATGCAAAATGTCTGCACTTTTTAATATCTGAACGAAACCTTTTTTCATTAATAACATTTCTTATAACCACCAATATGCAAACAACAAATAAAACACATCACGATTAAAACAACAACATAAACAACATTTAAATATAACATCAACAACACAATAAAATATCTAAGAAACTACAACCGTCAACACAATTTCATCAGATCCATGCATCATCGCGATAATGTCTTAGTCTGTTTTGACTTCCTCCAACCAACTGCGCGGTTGTCCAGTTGTAAAGTTCATGGTCGTTCTTCTTCGCTGGATCCTTCTAATTTCTTCGCCAACTTCGATATCTCCCTCTGTAAGTGTTTTTATGTTGGCTTTAATTTTTGGTAAAACCAGATTTTGTCAATGTCTTGACTGATGTCATGACATTCTGGGTAGAAGATAAATTCTGCAGGTACAGCTCAGTATGGTGGGTGTTCACAGTGATTTCTGGTGAAACAACCGCTAGTCCTCCAAACTATCAAACAAGCGTTATGATTGTTGTTTAATCCCTTTGGTAACTTGCAGGATCGACTAGATTGATCCTATGGGGTTATTGGTCATTGGTGTAAGTTTAAAATGATGGTTCATATTCAAGACTCGCTTCTGAATATTTTATGTCTATATTTCAAGTGTGTTTGGTTATGATGTCCAATAAGTTGATAACGAAATTAAGTAAAACAATATAAAACTAATTCGAACAAGTACGATATAAAGACTTCGAATTGCAAGAAAGTATATAAAATGCAGGAATGTTTAAAGGGTTTCTTGAATGTAAAAGACTTTCAAAATAAAGCATGAAACGAAAAGAAAAGTATTTAAAAGCAAGTATATAAAAGTTTTCTGGAAAATAAGAACATTAAAGTAATAGTTTCAGAAAAGTAAAGAGTTTCGAAATGAAAGAAAAGCGTTTAAATGCAAAGAAAGTTAAATGACTTTGAATGTAAAAGATTTAAATGACATTGATGCAAGATAAAGGTAAACTGGAAAGATAAAGATACATTATTGAAAGATAAAAGTGGTGCAATCATACGTACATCATTCGTGCATTCGTTTCCCTATCCATGTGGTATTTTGAATGTTACTGAATTTTAGTACAGTAGATATGACACACGAAATCCTAACACTAAGACTTCTATTTATACTATTCTGACCATAACGGTCTGACTTATGAGAGCCTGCCACGTTTCGGACATGCAGAATACTATGCCTCTCTAGCCTCCACGTCTTCGAACCGTTTTCCAGCGCATACTTTCGAACTCCCATTTATCCCGCTCATATTTTGAATTTCAAATCTTTGAACTACCTTTCGATTCGAACGCGCTGCCTAACACCATGCTTCCACCATTTCGAAGCTCCTTCACAATTGCTACTCGAAGCCCCAGGTTTTAATATTTTATTCGAAGAGCTGATTCCTTCATTCCAAACCATGACATTTCCTTCATTCTAGTGAATACTAACATCATTTCATTTCGAGCTCAGTGACTCCTATTCGAATCATAGATATCAAAATCTTCAGCCAACAAAATGCCCCTTTAAAATATGTATTTCGAATCTCTTTCTGAGAAATACTTATTTTAAATATATCCACAAGATTTTGATGTGACCCTGAGTAATTATGACACTGTATATGATTTCCATTACATCAGTCACGACGGCTCCTAGGTTTCCGAACTTACTTCAAACAGTTACCACAATATGGTGCGGTTATTAAAGGTAATGATTGTCTTTAATCATGTTTATTTCCAATGCTTACTTTACGCCACCTCACTCCGTGTCCAACCCACGTTCTCCACGTATCGTGGCTTTAGTTGATGATCGTTCCAAATTCCTTACTATAAAATCCAACAGACTCAGTCTTTTACTCTTTTTTCCACACTCTGAACCTTCTTCTTCTCTCTTTGCTGAAAAACCCTAAAACCTTAACAGCTTCCAACAATGTCTTCAACAACAACATCTCAGAAAAAGATTTCTAAGAAGAAGACCAAGAACACTGGAACGATCCTAGAAAGCAAGGTTGATACTCACCATGGCCAATCGGTACTTATTCCTCAAAGCATCTCCAAAGAACAGGAACTTCTGTACGCTTCTCAGGTATTGATTCCAACTAATGTCTCTGGAAAGAGGTTCGCCCTAATGGGTCCTCTCACAGTTTTTGAGATTTTGAAGGACGTTAGGACCATATTCCTTGTTTGCTATGATTTCAAACCTTTGTTCAATAAAATGGA
The DNA here is from genome assembly GCA_021764765.1 of Vicia sativa. Taxonomy (NCBI): domain Eukaryota; kingdom Viridiplantae; phylum Streptophyta; class Magnoliopsida; order Fabales; family Fabaceae; genus Vicia; species Vicia sativa. The sequence continues at coordinate 56,834,605 of CM038795.1, read as the reverse complement.
AACCCCTAGAGTAGAAACTGATAATGTGAACGAACCCTCTGCTTCTAAAGACACAGAAACCCCTATGATTCCCCCAAAGGATCCTTTCATTTTGGATTATGTTAAAAGTAATTTTAAGCCATTTCGATCCTGCCCTACTGCTGATATAGCTTACCAGAATTGGTTTGCTAAATTAGAGATTAAGAAAGCCCATCAGTGGGAGGAACTAGGTATTTACAACCTTATCAAATTATCGAAACCAGGCTTTACCTACAGCCATCCTCTACTATTTGCATCCCTGTACTTCTGGGATAGTACCTACAACACTTTTCATCTTCCAGGAGGAATGATCACCCCTACATTTTTTGATATAGCTGCTATCACTGGCCTATCACCAATAGGAGAAACATACATTCCTAATTCTGAGGAGCACTCAAGTATAATTGACTTCGACATCAAGTTAGCTAGATTTTCCAAATTTATCAGTGTCATACCCCAAAATTTGCCCTCCATCTTCTCAAAAGATTTCATACATCTATGCTCAAGGATTCCTCAAGAGTTGATCAGACAAACTCTCTCCTAGACAATCAACCCAAATTAGGGTTTGGTATCTCTCAAGTCAAGGTGGATTTCCAACATCTCCAATGGCCTTCATGCCTCCTCGTATGCTTCAAAGATTCTCCATGCCAAGTTTCAAGCCTCACAAGTCAAGTTTCCTCAGACAATTGTTCAGATGGTTGAAAATCGGGTGTATTGGACAAAAAAGTCAACTGTGGTCAACATACAGTCAAAACTTCTGATTTTTGGTCAACATCCTCATTTTGAAGTTACATTCATCATTTGATCAAGGGTTGATCATGATTCATCAAGAAAACTCAAGATTTGCTCAAAAGTCAAAACTTTCTAAATTAAGGGTTTCTAGATGAAAAGTCAACTGAACTTTGACCGGTCATAACTTTCTCATAATTTCTCAGAAATTTTTCCACCACCTCTTGTTTTGAAGGAAATTCAATTCTCTACAACTTCATGTCTCACAAGAATGTCCAAAAAAATGCTTCATTTGAGAGATATAGCTCAAAACATTACAGGTCATTTTCAAAGTCAACAAAAAGTCAACTTTTTGTTTTGAAGATATATTGAGCATGGTAACTCCAATTGAGATGAGACCAAAGACATTGGTTAGAGGACTCTTAGAGCTTTCCAAAAAGTCCAAGAACACTCAAAAATGTGGAAAATTGAGCAAGTTACACCATCTACAAGTTGGGCAATTTTGGAAGAATGCACAAAGAGAGATACTCCAAAAAATCAAATCTTTTGCAAATGGGCCTACTTTTTCTTCATCCTAACTTGTTCCTCAAGCAATTAGGAGTGTCCAAGCCCAAAGCCACGAATTTTTATTTTATTTTTCTATTTAATTTGGAATTTATTCATTTAAATACAAATTAAATTCAAAAATAAAGTATAAAATCAAAAATTAATTGCAAATTGATTTTTCTCTCTTCCTTGGAATCCAAGTAACTCAACAAAGCCAGCAAATTTCGAAAATTGGATTGATATGGCAAGATTGGATTGAAAATTAATCAAAATTTGAAAATTTGATTTTGTACAAAATCAAATTTGATTTGCATTGATTGATGATGATTTCTTCCTCAAATCAGCTCCAATTCCATCCAATATAAATACACAATGCATAGCACATGATTAAAAACGAAAGAATTGCTCCAGAACCCTAGTTTCAAACTCAAAAATTTCGTGTTCTTGAAGCAATTGGCAATCCATCCTACAGCCGTTTTCGATCGATTTTAAGGTGTCAAAAACATTCCTTGGTACCTCAGGAGTGATTCCAGATACCTACTTCATCGAAAACCATCCAGAATCAAGCAATCCCAGTTTCGGTTTGTTCTTGTTTTTCAAAATTCGATTATCCATATTCATGCATTATTAATCCGATTTGTTGTTGTTTTTGTGTTTAGTGATGTGTTTGCAAACTTTCTGGGTGCTTTAATCGAATTTCTATGGCCGGGAACGCATGATACCATTGTTAGGGTTTCTGAACACGATTTGGGATTTCACAAAATAGGAAAAATTGGACCCTGAGACCTATGCCATTGAACTCGGATTGATGTCCTGAATCGAACCATGGCCTTGGATTTTATTTATATTGCGTGTGTTGCATTTTTGATGTTAGCCAGGAACCTTGCGTCGAACAAAGACCGACGCTAAATTCAAATATTCAAATCGGAGAAGACGACTGGATGGCGCGAGCGGGAGGAAAGGGAAAGATGACGCGTGTTATTTTCAAACCAATCCGTTTCCAAACAGTGCGCACGCTTGGCTCAGTTGGTCAGCATATCAGTTTTCAAGGTTTGAAAGGGATGTCTCCAGTTCGATTCCTGGTTCAGACAATCCCTTTTTACACTTTTCCAAACTCAAATATTTTCCATATTTTCATTATTTTTAATATTTTCATCATATTTTAATTCTTTTCTATATTTTATTTAAGCATTAAAAAAATCATCAAAAAATATTCTTCTTTTTACAGTAGTTTTATAAAATCTTTATTTAATTTACAAAATTAAAAAATATCTTTTTGCATGCATATTTATTTTTATTTTGATTTTAACATTTAAATCATATTAAATTAGTTTTTAATTACTAAAACACATCTAAAAATTCCAAAAAAATTATTATAGCTTATTTATCTTATTCCCAGCATGCATAAATTTTCTCATATTAAAAATTGTATTTTTTCTAACATTTTCTCTCATTTCAATTTCATCATATTTCCCGATTTTCTTATTCTTTCACAGGTTGATCCGATTCAGACGTTTCTTCCGTTTTCTATTTTATTTTCCAATAATGTAATTGCTCATGGGATGTAATAGTTTAATTTAGGGTTTTATTTTCCGCAAGTTATATTATGTATCTGCCCCAAAGCCATGTAATAGCGTAGGTTTATTTTCCGCACTTTACATTCCGCATTTTACTTTCCGCACCCTTATCAATTGCTAGTAATTAGGCGTGTATGGCAAGATAATAATTGGACATAGCTCACACTAATCCTCAAGATAAAATATCTGAAATCAACGCACTTCTTTCACACACGCACCCCTTAGGGTAATTCTCTCTCGATGCCTTTTCGATTCAAATGGTCATGTCCCTCGAACGTAGAGGTATTCTAGCACCGTTGCCTTTCAAACAAATCATCATAGTCCCTTCGATACAAAGATCATAGACTCACGACGTCGCCTCCGAATACATGATCTTGGCCCTCGATTGTCGCCTACGAAAAATGATGATAGTCCCTTCGATATGTGCTAGGATACTTCCTACAAGTTGCTTTCGATGACCATCCGATGTCCCTTCGAATGTCCCGTTCACATCCAACGAATGGAGCTACCTACTAACTAATGGTATGGCTAGCGCTATTCTAAAGGAATGTAGAAGTGCAACAAAACGACCAATTCTGAGTGGGTAAATAAGTCTTTTAGTTGCTTGCTCTACCAAATGCTTTTCACACCACACACTCTTTTCAAAATTCAAACTTTCTTTTCAAAAAACGAAACATTTCCGAACACTTTGTATACACTCCTACATGAGTCATTACAGAGTCAAAGCGAAATGCCTTTTCAAAACATTTTTTGTCAAACACACAGAAAGCAATTTTAAAAAGTGATCTAGAGCAACTAAGAGCCCGTAGATAACTACGGATGGAAAGGGGTGCTAATACCTTCCCTTTTCATAACCATTCTCCCGAACTCAGAATCTAACGAAGGTCTTTTTCTTACTTTTACCTTCCCTTAATTGGATAAAAATAAAAGTCGGTGGCGACTCTTGCTATCCGCACATTTGGATACAAAAATCCTACAAAGTCAGTTCACCGTATCACAGAACTGACGACTCTGCTGGGGACAACACCCAAAAGAGAGAATTGCCTTAGGGATTACTAGATAACTTTTATTGCTTTTGTTTGACTTGTATGCTTTATCTTTAAGGGTTGCTTGGGTATTATATTGTTGGGGATCCTACACCGGATCCGGTTTCCTTTTAGATAAGTAGCATTAGATCATCGCGACCGTTAGACGATAACTACGCGGTCAACATGATGGCGTTAGCGTGACACTTTGGTTGCCCGATACTCTTCATTCCCAAGTTGAAGAAAGTATTTGGCTTCGTGGTGTCATCAAGCGCTAACTAAACTTTTAGAACCTTAATTGACCCATCTTGGCCATTAGAAGGTAGTGAGATGGCGGCTTTGGTGTAGACCGAGGTTGGTTGATACTCGATGCTACGCTCATTGAGATTAGACTTTTGGGACATTTTCGATCGACCACTTGGCCGTATTGAAATAAGCGCCTACGAGAAAGATCGTGATATGAGATTCCTAGAACCGGTTACTATTATAGGACAGATGAACCAACTCAAACTTTTGGTGGGGTAATCACCTATACCTCATGCAAGCCTTAAACCTAGGCTCATTGTGTGAATTGTTTGTGTGTGCTAAACATGACATCATGACATCATTCGCATTGCATATCATTTCTAACTATTTCAAGGACCTAGGGATTTATCTTTGCTCTGCTTTGTAGGGATTATGGCTTCTAGAAAGACTATCCGAATCAACTTCATGGGTATCCTTCTCACTCAAAGAATTGGTTTGAAATTCCCACCATGCTCGTTCATCAAAAGACATGGTTATTTACTTGATTTGGTTATCTCCGGTTTTGAAGAAGATATGATGCATGTCCTATTCCGCTTCTTTGATCCGAAACACCATTGCTTTACATTTCCATTATCGGTTGGTTCCTACCTTAGAAGAGTTCTCTAAGCTACTGGGGTACCTATTCTTGATCAAATGCCATTCACCGTCTAGAAAAGGTTCCTAAGTACGAAGACATTGCATTTACATCTTAAGCGTTCGATATTGAAGCCAATTGGGAAACTAGAAGTGGAGTTAAGGGTTTACTTTCCAAGTTCTTAATCAAGAAATCCCGAGAATTCCTCAAAGTTATGAGTTTCCATGCATTTGAGAACATTGTTGCCTTGCTAATTTATGGTTTGGTTCTATTCCTAACTCGATCAATTCATAGATGTCAATGCCATCAAGTTGTTCCTTACCCGCAATCCAAAGGCCCACTTTACTTGGAGACATCCTGCATTCTCCACACTGTACTACTAAGAGACAAGGAACTCTCATGTGTTGTATACCGTTACTTTCAAGGTGGTTTATTTCGCACCTTCCTCCATCAGCTTTGAAGAATGAACAAAGGTTGAGATGGTCTCAAAGGTTGATGTCACTCTCTCATTCCGACATCCGTTGGAATCTTTTCTCTCAAAAGGACTTCACATTCATTGAGCGTTGTGGAGAATTCCCTAATGTACCACTACTTGGTATAAGGGAGGTATTACTTACAACCCTTCTAGCTCTACGTCGTTTGGTTTTGCTCAAGAGATGGTCCACATGATATGCTTCTCCAAGATATTGTTTTCGACTACAACCATGATCTCCAGAATTACCGACGAAGGTTTATACATGCTTGGGGCATGGTAAAGAAGACTGATACCAAGACTTTGGGGCACCCGAACTCCATTCCTTGGGAACCTTACCTCAAATGGGTGCGAGCTCGAGCTCAAAACCTCATGATGCCATTCACTGCTTTTACCGAATTATGGAACTGTTGCTATAGGTGACGTACCTATCCGTTCTCCATCCCGACATGCCTACCGATTTTGAAGACTTGAAGAGATCCCGGATTCACTTAAAGAAGAAAGGATACCTTTGAAGCTGCTATGCAAGCGAGAAAGTCCTAGAGTTGACCAAGCTACTTCACGAGGAGCGAAACATCAACGCTTACATCGGCACCAAGAGGAAGCGCCCATGGGAGACTTAGAGCTTTAGGATGTTCATGTTTTCTTTTATTTGCTTTGAACTATCTCTTGTACTTAAAAAGAAAAAGGATAATAATGAGAAGTACTAATAAATGTTTGTTCATTGCTTGTTTAACAAATTTAAATCTCTTAGGTCCTTGAAAACATTGCATTGCATTCGCATAAACATTGCATATCATAGCATAACATTGCATCACGTGTACATTGAGATTGGTTTTCTCATTTGCTCGCTATTTATTTTAGCGTAAATGGCTCTTGAACAGATGTCAAAGATCTCCGGCTCGTAATGCCTGGGCCAAGAATGTTCACCACTTGGTCCAAGGCCAAGAAGATCCAAGAAGCTCATCAACAAGAAGAAGGTTGTTGGTCTCCTCAACATGGGTAGACGTTTCAAAGGGGTCCTAAGGTGGTCACCGTATTGAGCTCTCAAGGAAGTGTCCATACCGAGGGAGTACCAAGGGTGATGAAGGTGATCACGTGAACCAAAGAAAGGAGGAGAGGACCGATTATAGCCAACACTGAGGAAGATGACAAGTACAAGCAACTTGAAGATCGCCGAATCTTGTGGAAAACCCGAAAATGTCCGGTTGAACTTTGATGATCCGAGTCTTGTTCTCGTGTTGTGATTCCTCCCAAATTCAAAGTTCTGTTTTGCTAAGTATGATGGCATGTCTTGCCCTAAGTCGCATTTGAAGTCCTATGTCCGTAAGATCAATCCCCACACCGATGATGTAAAGTTGTGGATGCACTATTTTCAAGAGAGTTTGTCCGAACCCGTTGGAATGGTACTATCGCTAGAGAATGACCGTATCCGTACTTGGAGTGACTTGGTGATGCTTTCTGCATAATATGAGTACAATGTCAATTGACACCCACTGCATGCAACTACAAAGCATGTCTATGGGTCGTGACGAGAAGTTCAAAGAGTATGCTCGAAATGGAGAGATCTAGCGAGTTCAACCACCCTTGTCCAATAGGGAGTTGGTTGATATGTTCATGGGGACACCGACAGCCCATTCTTCAATCATCGATTGGAAATTCTTCATCCGGATTCACCGAGTGATATTGACAATTGAAGTTGGTATCAAGAGTGGAAGATCCATGTAGAGTCATCTTCCAATCGCAAGAGATCTTTTGGTGGTAAGAAAGAAGCTAATGTTGTGTATGGTCGAAAAGCCGAGCCAAGTCCGACCGCTCAATCTGGGGTTGTGATCTCCAATCCTACATCAAGACAACCTCGAGACAACGCAGAACGAACGCGCCACGAAGACGGTTCGAAGATCAACATGCCTTTGTCGCAAGCCTTGCAACACATGTTGAAAGCGAGTTGATTACTTTGAGGATCCTCCTCGAATGTCAACACTTCCTCTCCACAATCCTAATGCTAAGTGTGCTTACCATTCCAACACGACAACGACAATTGTTGGGCTCAAGAACAAGATTCAGGATATGATTGAAGCTAAGCGATTGAGTTTGATCCTCCTGAGACCGAATGTGATCAATGCCTATGCCTAACCATGACAAGAGTTCCAATGTTTGTTGGTGATACTTATGTTTTCAACATAGATGACTTGACCATTCCTCCGATGATAAGAAGAATTTGTTGCAAGCCGATGTCAATCCAGATGCCCAGAGTTGTCGTTGGTGCCCATCTGCACTGATGGTTGTGCTTGGTTGAGAAGACGATTCAATGCATGATGGATAACCGTGAGATACTATTTCGAAACCACATGCGAAGTTGTGTGAAGAAATGTCTAAGTTGAAGATCGACAATGCGAACAAACGCCATCTGTGGGATACCTTGGGGCAGCCAAGTGGAAAATATGATTACATGGTGAAGTACACGTCCCGATAGTTACAAGATTCCTATTGAAGATGTTAAGGCGACCGGATGGGGTGATGATTTCGTAAGACTATCTTGATGTTAACACTATAAGGATTTCCTCATTCCGTGCCTAGAGTGGCACCTCTCATTATCACTTCTCCAAGGCCGTTCCATATTCCTCGACAAGGCTATCCCTTGGAATTATGGAGTGATGTTTACTATCATGGCGTCAAGCAAGATCCTCTAACAATTGAAGATCTTACAGAAGCTACCATTCGACATTGACAACATCGCCGGATCAAGTAAGGTGACCGAACCGAAGAGTATTCTCTCGGATATCTCTCCTCCAAAGACATCTGACTCCACTCGCATTCCGCCTACTCAATCAATATCCCACTAGAGGAAAGAACCAGAACTCATCCCGCCAACCGTAGTACCAAAGGAAGTTGTCAAGACACCTCCAAACAAGAAATGGAGGAAATTCAAGATCATCAAGAAGAGTGATTACAATGTTGTGGAACAGTTGGGACGACTCGTCCAAGATCTCCATGCTTGCTTTGCTCTTGTGCTCGAGGCTCATGCTAATGCCTTGGTGAAGTTTAAGAATGCTCATGTGCCGCAAGACACTACTACCACCGCTTGAAGTTTGTATCGCTAGCCGGCTGCCAACAACGGCCTAGGCTTCTCGATGTCGATTTGACTCTTAGGAAAGAAACATAACAAAGCCTTGCACATCTCTTGAATGCAAGGGCACTACACTGTCTCATGTCTTGGTGGATACCGGTTCGCTCGAATATCCTTCCAAGATCGCTTTTGATCGACTTGATGTCGAAGGGTTGGTTCCGAGACCCGTGACATTATCGTGAGAGCTTTTGATGGTTCTAAGCGCAGCATTGGAGAGCTCATCTGTTAAAGTCGGTTCCCGACTTTGACTACTTTCTTTGTCATGGACATCCGTCCTTATTCTTGCCTACTTGACGCCCTTGGATACATGGGGCGGTATTACTCTACCTTGCATCGAACTCAAGTACCCGTGAAAGGGAAAGTTGTTACAGTGTGGTGAAGAAGAGTATATGGTCATCATCTACGTCATTCCGCTATCTCGAGATGGAGGGTGAATTCTTCGAGACTCCGTCAAGCTTTTGAAACAATACCCAGTCATGCCTGACTCTCCCGTCACTCTGAATTACACAAGCTCCGCCTAGGATGGCCTCACGAAAGATGCTCAAGCCATCGTTGAACAAGGAGGTAGTGCTATTTGGGGACAGCTCTAATCTTCCTTTCAAATTTGACAAGACGTTTAGGCTTCACCATCAAGGATCGAAGATGATACGCCGAACGTGCGGCCAACTTCCTTTCCGCATCAGTGGAATCCATGCTATAGAAGACAACGACAACGACTTCGACATCGCAAGTGGATCTTCCCAACCTGCATAATGAGCTTAGCAATTGGAAGACCAAGACGTCATACCAATCTCCTTTAGCCGGAGTAATTGCTCTTGTTTTGTTTTGCTTTTCGTATTTCTTTATGTTTTGAACAATAAACTTTGAAAGCGGTGCCTTGCCGGGCATCATGGCTCGTCTGCGAGGGTTATTATCATCGTTTGCGATTTTCATTCAATAAATTCGTTGGACTTTTGCATTCAATTGTTTGTTTTCTTTCTTTACTTTATCACCCCTTCAAAAGCTATGTGTTTACACACACCCACGTGATACACCGAGAATCACTCCGAATCTAGTTAATACTGCTATGCTAGTGCTAAATATGACTTCGATAATCCGATCTACCAAGCCAAGACGAAAGTGAGGAAGATTGTGAAGTGCCAGAGAACTTGCGGATCGCTACAAGAAGAAGAGCGAGTTATACCCCACGAAGAGCAAGTTGAGGTTGTGAATTTAGGTAATGACGAAGACGTAAAAGAGATCAAGATAGGAGCGGGTCTTGAGAAGTGTTAAAGAAAGGTTGGTTCAGATGCTACGAGATTATGTTGAGGTTTTTGCTTGGTCATACGAAGACATGCGGGTTTAGACATTGATATTGTGGTACACCGATTGCCAACAAAGAAGGTTTTCCTAGTGAAAGAAGGTTCGTCGATGCGTCCCGAGATGTCGAGAAAATCAAAGCCGGGTTATGAAGCGCTCAACTGGTTTCTTAGTCACACCTCCTATCCCTGGGTTGCTAATGTGGTACCCGTGCCTAAGAAGGATGGTAAGGTACGAATGTGTGTGGATTACAGATCTAAACAAAGCAAGTCCGAAAGATGATTTCCCACTTCCTCATATTGATGTTCGTTGACAACACCGCCAAGACAAGGTTTTCTCCTTCATGGATGGTTTCTCGGTTACAATCGATCAAAATGGCTCTCAAGACATGGAGAAGACTACTTTTGTTACACAAGGGCACTTTCGCTACAAGGTTATGCGCTCGGATCGAAGAACGCGGTGCCACTTATCGCGTATGGTAACATTATTTCATGACATGATTCATCACGAGATAGAGGTCTACGTTTACATGATAGCTCGATCACATCGAGGAAGAACACCTAGATCATTTGCGTGTGGATTGAAGAAGCATGATCGAGACTCAATCCTAACAAGTGCACCTTTGAGTCGATCCGAAAACTCTTAGGGTTTGTTGTCGGGAAAAGGTATTGAGGTTGATCCCGCCAAGGTTAGAGCCATTCAAGAGATGCCGCCCACGAGAAGGAAGTCGAGGTTTCTTAGGCCGACTAAACTACATTGCCGATTCATTGCACACCTAATCGCTACTTGTGAGCCAATCTTCAAGTTATTAAAGAAAGATCAAGTAGTGGAATGGAACGACGATTGTCGATCGCTTTTGACAAAATCAAGGAGTACCTACGAATCCTCCTATCCCGATGTCACCCGAGGAAGACCTCTTATCATGTACTTGACGGTGTTAGAGAATTCAATGGGGTGTGTTGGGGCAACATGACGAGTCCGGTCGAAAAGAGCATGCAATATACTACCTTAGCAAAAGTTTACCGACGTGAAACAAGATACTCAGCTTGAGAAAACTTGTAACGCTTTTGGCTGTCACGACTAAGACGATATGTTGACTCACACTACCTTGTTGATTTCAAGATGGATCCGATAAAATACATCTTTGAGAAACCACTCTCTCGAAGAATAGCAAGATGGCAAATGATCTTGACCGAATATGACATCCAAGACACTTCTCGAAAGCGATCAAAGGAAGTGTAGTAGCCGATCATTTGGCTCATCAAGCCGTAGACGACTATCAATCTATGCGCCAATTTCGGACGAAGATGTTTTACTAGTTACTGATCGCGAGAACCAGCCCGACGAAGGACCCGAACAAGGATCCCGATGGACCATGGTCTTTGATGGAGCCTCAAACGCACTTGACAATGGCATTGGCGCCATCATTACATCCCCTACAGGCGGACATACTCCTTTCACCGCCAGATTTTGTTTCGCTTGTACGAACAACATGGCCGTCTGAAGCATGCATCATGGGTATCAAAGCGCTATTGATTTAAGAATCAAGTTCTTACAAGTGTATGGAGACTCGACTTTAGTGATCGGTCGATTAAGAGTGAGATACGACATCCGAATCTCATTCCATATCGAGAGCATGTTCGAGTTTGATTCCTTACTCAAGAGATTACTTTGATCACATTCCACGAGAAGAGAATCGGTTGGCGCACGCATTGGCTACTATGTCGCTATGTTCAAGGTTAGATGGGACAACGAGGCTCCCGGATCATCATTGAGAGGTTCGACGAACCAGCGTATTGTTGTGAGCTTGACGTAGAAGAGAAACCTTGGTACTTTGACGTGAAAAGGTATCTTGAGACTCAGGAATATCCCGCAGGGGCATCTGTTAATGATAAGAAGTTCATAAGAAGATTTGCATCCAAATTCTTCCTCAGCAACGACATCTTATACAAGCGCAACCACGACATGTGCTTACTCACTGTAGACCAAAAAAAGAATGCGTATCATGGAAGAGTTACACGAAGAATTTGGTACCCACTCCAGTGGACACACTATGGCTAAGAAGATTTTGAGAACAGGTTACTATTGGTCCACCATGGAAGTTGATTGTCACCGCTATGCTCGATCTTGTCACAAATGCCAGAGTTATGCCGACAAAGTGCACGTACCTCCGACTCGAATGTTTTAACTTCTCCGTGGCCTTTCGTGGGCATTGACATGATTGGAGAGATTAAGCCCACACTTCCAATGGACATCGTTTCATCCTTGTGGCAATTGACTATTTTACCAAATGGGTAGAAGCAGCCTCGTATGCATCTGTTACCAAGAATGTAGTGGCTCGATTCATCAAGCATAATCTTATCTCGGTATGGCACTCGAAAGGATTATCACGATAATGGTTCCAATCTCAACAACAAGATGATCACCGAACTCGCACGCAATTCAAGATCAAGCATCACAATTCATCTCCTTATCGGCCTAAGATGAATGGCGCGATGGAAGCCGCCAACAAGAACATTAAGAAGATTATACAAGATGACGGTGACTTACAAGGATTGGCATGAGATGTTACCATTTGCTCTTCATGGTTATCGCACTACAGACGAACATCAGGGGCAACCCCTTCTCACTGTGATACGGTATGGAAGCCGCCTTACCCATCGAGGTTCGGATACCCTCAACCGTAGTCCTCCAGAGACGAGTTAGGCGAAGACGATTGGGTCCGCACTCGCCTTGACCGATTAACTTGATCGATGAGAAGCGACTCGCGTCCATCCGCCATGGATGATTTATCGAAACGAATGATCGAGCATTTAACAAGAAGGTCAAGCACCGAGTCTACCAAGTCGGTGATCTAGTAGTCAAGCGCATCATTCTTCCACAAGGTGATCCTGGGGCAAATGGACTCCCACCCATGAGGGACCATTTGTAGTCAAGACGATATTTTCCCGGAGCTATGATACTTAGCACCATGGATGGTGAAGACTTCCCACACCTCGTGAACGCATAGTCAAAAAATACTACGCAAAGAGACCCGCTAGGTCGGCGAACCTAGGCGAAAAATAAGGGCATCTGGTGAACCAAAAGGTTCGGGCAAAATTAAGGATATATACAAAACATGTACACCGCAAGTCGAAAACCGAAAAGGCGGCTTGGGCAAAAGGGTATCCCAGAGTGAAAACCCGAAAGGCGGTCTAGGCAAAAGTTAGGGATTTAAGCGCACGACTATGTCTCTTCCAGATCACCGCCTGCACTACTATCGATTCAAGATTCAAATGGCGAAGATCGCCTACTCACTTTCTCGACAAGGAGATGAGATAGTTGAAATATATGAGTACTAGCATAGTTGGAACTTAACGAGATTGTTTCCGCATAGCTTTTTACCTTTCTTGTGTACAAACTACTTGGCCATACGCCACCTTTCAAATAAATACAGCTTCTTTCTCTTTACAATTTCTGTTGTTATTTGCAATAAGTCCAACGTTTGCTTTGAATGACTATACGCATTTGACAATAAGAATCTAATCACAAACATACGAAAAGTGAACATTCAAAAGTACTTACTACAGGTTCCAGGAATTGAGATGACGACGAAAGTCACCAAATACTTCCCCACAGAGCATAAAGGTGTCACTCACAACACACCTTCCCCAGCGGAGTATAAGGGAATCCACGAGCAGCGATTCCACTCAATCGAGCAACGTTACATCGCCTCTCAAGAACACTTCATCCCCGGCAGATATTTCTCAATTCTACCCCCTTCTCCCCGGCAGCAGTATCCAGACTCGAAACTTGGTCAGATAGTGCATCGGAGGAAACATACACCTTCTATTCCCCAGCCAGAGATTACAACGGACTCTAGACTCTTCAAGCCCGGTCTCTCAGCAACCATCAAATGTTCTCCAGCGAGATCTACACTCGGAATCCCCAGTAGAGCGTCTCTTAAATTTCCTCAGCAGGATCTACATACAAGGTCCTCACAGATCGCCTCCCACTCTCCTCAATAGGTCTATATATGAGATCTCCGACAACGAGCCTCTCAAATCTCTACCTTCCTCAACAACGTCTAGGCCTAAGACTTGGTCAGATAGTGCATCGGAGGAATCCAAGATATCTTTCTTCTCCTTCAAAAGCAGGGTTCTCACTTACTCAATTCCCCAGGCAGAAGTTAGAAATCTCCAAATGTAATATCCGATCTTCTTCAAGATGGATATGTTTTGAAATATCACAACATTCATCATTCATACATTTTCATAAAGTCATAATTCATGCATATGTCATTCATATACACTGTCATGCATCATACTTTGCATAAAACTAACGAATATTCTATCAAAGTTTCTCTTGTTTTCTCAAAGAGTGTACCGCTCGACGCAAACAGTCCAGATTAAGCCCGAGCCGACGGAAAACTATCTCGAAAGACCGCCGCAAAGGTCCGGATTAAGCCCCGAGCCGACGGGAAAACTATCTGAAAGACCGCCTCCGCAAACAGGTCCAGGATTAAGCCCCGAACCGACGGAAAACTATCCAAAGACCACCGGTTATCCTCCGATAATGCAATGGATCAACACCGATGCACAAGGAAGCTATCCACGTTCTTGCCAACTACAATTTCCTCGGAGTAATCAACACGAAGATTTATTCGATTATCACAAAGAACTACGAGTCTAGCGTCGACTCGCTTGCCTTGGATGGCATCTTAAGCCCATCTCCGACTATTTGTCAACGCTCTTCACTTTCGAATGCTGCATATATGGTTAAAAATCAATACGGACCAATAACCTCATTCAAAGTGAACACGAAGTCTAACGTCGACTCCCTGATGGCATCTTAAGCCCATCTCCTCTCCTTCAGAACATCTGAGTCTAACATGCGACTCGCCTCAAGATCGCCTTTCTAGATGGCATCTTAAGCCCATCTCCGTCACCTCTCCTATTAACAACCTCGAGTCTAGCGTGGACTCGTTCCCAATAAGTCTCCAACTTCTCCAAATGGCATCGAAGCCCATTCCGCATCATCCACCAACGAGTGCAAATTTTGTACTTGTTCAATCATCTTCTACCTCCGTGTCACGAAAGACAAGCATGTCAATCTAACCCTTCCAAAGACAAGAAGATTGAGCAGGCAGTGTCATACCCCAAAATTTGCCCTCCATCTTCTCAAAAGATTTCATACATCTATGCTCAAGGATTCCTCAAGAGTTGATCGGACAAACTCTCTCTAGACAATCAACCCAAATTAGGGTTTGGTATCTCTCAAGTCAAGATGGATTTCCAACATCTCCAATGGCCTTCATGCCTCCTCGTATGCTTCAAAGATTCTCCATGCCAAGTTTCAAGCCTCACAAGTCAAGTTTCCTCGCATAATTGTTCGGATGGTTGAAAATCGGTGTATTGGACAAAAAGTCAATGTGGTCAACATACG
Organism: Vicia sativa; assembly: GCA_021764765.1. Classification (NCBI taxonomy): domain Eukaryota; kingdom Viridiplantae; phylum Streptophyta; class Magnoliopsida; order Fabales; family Fabaceae; genus Vicia; species Vicia sativa. Next base: position 56,819,505 of record CM038795.1, on the reverse strand, counting down.
TCAAAACTTCGATTTTGGTCAACATCCTCATTTTGAAGTTACATTCATCATTTGATCAAGGGTTGATCATGATTCATCAAGAAAACTCAAGATTTGCTCAAAAGTCAAACTTTCTAAATTAGGGTTTCTAGATGAAAAGTCAATCGAACTTTGACCGTCATAACTTTCTCATACTTTCTCAGAAATTTTTCCACCACCTCTTGTTTTGAAGGAAATTCAATTCTCTACAACTTCATGTCTCACAAGAATGTCCAAAAAATGCTTCATTTGAGAGATATAGCTCAAAACATTACAGTCATTTTCAAAGTCAACAAAAGTCAACTTTTGTTTTGAAGATATATTGAGCATGGTAACTCCAATTGAGATGAGACCAAAGACATTGGTTAGAGGACTCTTAGAGCTTTCCAAAAAGTCCAAGAACACTCAAAAATGTGGAAAATTGAGCAAGTTACACCATCTACAAGTTGGGCAATTTTGGAAGAATGCACAAAGAGAGATACTCCAAAAAATCAAATCTTTTGCAAATGGGCCTACTTTTTCTTCATCCTAACTTGTTCCTCAAGCAATTAGGAGTGTCCAAGCCCAAAGCCACGAATTTTTATTTTATTTTTCTATTTAATTTGGAATTTATTCATTTAAATACAAATTAAATTCAAAAATAAAGTATAAAATCAAAAATTAATTGCAAATTGATTTTTCTCTCTTCCTTGGAATCCAAGTAACTCAACAAAGCCAGCAAATTTCGAAAATTGGATTGATATGGCAAGATTGGATTGAAAATTAATCAAAATTTGAAAATTTGATTTTGTACAAAATCAAATTTGATTTGCATTGATTGATGATGATTTCTTCCTCAAATCAGCTCCAATTCCATCCAATATAAATACACAATGCATAGCACATGATTAAAACGAAGAATTGCTCCGAACCCTAGTTTCAAACTCAAAATTTCGTGTTCTTGAAGCAATTGGCAATCCATCCTTGCTGATCGATTTTAAGGTGTCAAAACATTCCTTGGTACCTCGAGTGATTCCGATACCTACTTCATCGAAAACCATCCGTAATCAAGCAATCCCGCCGGTTTGTTCTTGTTTTCAAAATTCGATTATCCATATTCATGCATTATTAATCCGATTTGTTGTTGTTTTGTGTTTAGTGATGTGTTTGCAAACTTTCCGGTGCTTTAATCGAATTTCTATGGCGGAACGCATGATACCATTGTTAGGGTTTCGAACACGATTTGGGATTTCACAAAATAGGAAAAATTGGACCACGAGACCTATGCCATTGAACTTGATTGATGTCCCGAATCGAACCATGGCCTTGGATTTTATTTATATTATGTGTGTTGCATTTTTGATGTTAGCGGGAACCTTGCGTCGAACAAAGACCGACGCTAAATTCAAATATTCAAATCGGAGAAGACGATGGATGGCGCGGGAGGAAAGGAAAGATGACGCTGTTATTTTCAAACCAATCCGCTTCAAACAAGGCGCTTGCCTCGGCTTGGTCAAGATATCATTTTCAAGGTTTGAAAGGGATGTCTCCGATCGATTCTGGTTCGACAATCCTTTTACACTTTTCCAAACTCAAATATTTTCCATATTTTCATTATTTTAATATTTTCATCATATTTTAATTCTTTTCTATATTTTATTTAAGCATTAAAAATCATCAAAAATATTCTTCTTTTACAGTTTTATAAAATCTTTATTTAATTTACAAAATTAAAAATATCTTTTGCATGCATATTTATTTTTATTTTGATTTTAACATTTAAATCATATTAAATTAGTTTTTAATTACTAAAACACATCTAAAAATTCCAAAAAATTATTATAGCTTATTTATCTTATTCCCAGCATGCATAAATTTTCTCATATTAAAAATTGTATTTTTTCTAACATTTTCTCATTTCAATTTCATCATATTTCCCGATTTTCTTATTCTTTCACGTGTTGATCCGATTCGACGCTTCTTCCGTTTTCTATTTTATTTTCCAATAATGTAATTGCTCATGGATGTAATAGTTTAATTTAGGGTTTTATTTTCCAAGTTATATTATGTATCTCGCCAAAGCCATGTAATAGCGTAGGTTTATTTTCCGCACTTTACATTCCGCATTTTACTTTCCACACCCTTATCAATTGCTAGTAATTAGGCGTGTATGGCAAGATAATAATTGGACATAGCTCACACTAATCCTCAAGATAAAATATCCAAATCAACACACTTTCACACACGCACCCCTTAGGGTAATTCTCTCTCGATGCCTTTTCGATTCAAATGGTCATGTCCCTCGAACGTAGAGGTATTCTAGCACCGTTGCTTTTCAAACAAATCATCATAGTCCCTTCGATACAAAGATCATAGACTCACGACGTCGCCTCCGAATACATGATCTTGGCCCTCGATTGTCGCCTACGAAAAATGATGATAGTCCCTTCGATATGTGCTAGGATACTTCCTACAAGTTGCTTTCGATGACCATCCGATGTCCCTTCGAATGTCCCGTTCACATCCAACGAATGGAGCTACCTACTAACTAATGGTATGGCTAGCGCTATTCTAAAGGAATGTAGAAGTGCAACAAAACGACCAATTCTGAGTGGGTAAATAAGTCTTTTAGTTGCTTGCTCTACCAAATGCTTTTCACACCACACACTCTTTTCAAAATTCAAACTTTCTTTTCAAAACAAACATTTCCGAACACTTTGTATACACTCCTACATGAGTCATTACAGTCAAAGCGAAATGCCTTTTCAAAACATTTTTGTCAAACACACGAAAGCAATTTTAAAAGTGATCTAGAGCAACTAAGAGCCCGTAGATAACTACGGATGGAAAGGGTGCTAATACCTTCCCTTTTCATAACCATTCTCCCGAACTCGAATCTAACGAAGGTCTTTTTCTATTACTACCTTCCCTTAATTGGATAAAATAAAAGTCGGTGGCGACTCTTGCTATCCGCACATTTGGATACAAAATCCTACAAAGTCGGCGTATCACGAATCACGACTCTGGGACAACACCCAAAAGAGAGAATTGCCTTAGGGATTACTAGATAACTTTTATTGCTTTTGTTTGACTTGTATGCTTTATCTTTAAGGGTTGCTTGGGTATTATATTGTTGGGGATCCTACACCCGATCCGGGTTTTTTTAGATAAGTAGCATTAGATCATCGCGACCGTTAGACGATAACTACGCGGTCAACATGATGGCTACGTTAGCGTGACACTTTGGTTGCCCGATACTCTTCATTCCCAAGTTGAAGAAAGTATTTGGCTTCTGCGTGCATAACTAAACTTTTAGAACCTTAATTGACCCATCTTGGCCATTAGAAGGTAGTGAGATGGCCTTTGGTAGACCGAGGTTGGTTGATACTCGATGATACGCCATTGAGATTAGACTTTTGGGACATTTTCGATCGACCACTTGGCCGTCGATTGAAATAAGCGCACGAGAAAGATCGTGATATGAGATTCCTAGAACCCGTTACTATTATAGGACAGATGAACCAACTCAAACTTTTGGTGGGTAATCACTATACCTCATGCAAGCCTTAAACCTAGGCTCATTGTGTGAATTGTTTGTGTGTGCTAAACATGACATCATGACATCATTCGCATTGCATATCATTTCTAACTATTTCAAGGACCTAGGGATTTATCTTTGCTCTTTGTAGGGATTATGGCTTCTAGAAAGACTATCCAATCAACTTCATGGGTATCCTTCTCACCAAAGAATTGGTTTGAAATTCCGACCATGCTCATCAAAAGACATGGTTATCTACTTGATTTGGTTATTCCGGTTTGAAGAAGATATGATGCATGTCCTATTCCAGTTCTTTGATCCAAACACCATTGCTTTACATTTCCGATTATCGGTTGGTTCCTACCTTAGAAGAGTTCTCTAAGCTACTTGGGGTACCTATTCTTGATCAAATGCCATTCACCGGTCTAGAAAAGGTTCCTAAGTACGAAGACATTGCATCAGCCTTACATCTTAAGCGTTCAGATATCGAAGCCAATTGGGAAACTAGAAGTGGAGTTAAGGGTTTACTTTCCAAGTTCTTAATCAAGAAAGCCCGAGAATTCCTCAAAGTTATGAGTTTCCATGCATTTGAGAACATTGTTGCCTTGCTAATTTATGGTTTGGTTCTATTCCCTAACTCGGATCAATTCATAGATGTCAATGCCATCAAGTTGTTCCTTACCCGCAATCCAGTGCCCACTTTACTTGGAGACATCCTGCATTTTTTGATATAGCTGTTATCACTGGCCTATCACCAATAGGAGAAACATACATTCCTGATTCTGAGGAGCACTCAAGTATAATTGACTTCGACATCAAGTTACCTAGCTTTTCCAAATTTATCAGCCATTATCACACTGCAGGTGATAGTGTCTCTGACGTTGAACACATTGCTTTCCTCACCCTCTGGCTATCAAGATACGTCTTCTGCAGTAGATCACTTCAAGTGGCTAGCAGGTTCATTCCCTTAGCAAGGGATTTACATGAGAATAGGAGGATTAATTTAAGTGAACTCCTACTAGTTGACCTTTATGAAAGTTTGAGGTCGGCCGTTTCGAGCTTAAAATCCCACACCCCCAAGAATATCCTACTTGCTGGTCCTTTCTGGTTGCTTCAGCTATGGCTTAATGCCATATTCGAATCTTCCCTTTCATCGGATACTATTGTTGACCATGATCCGAAATAGCATCGAAATGTCGAAGGCACAAGATTGAGAAGGTCGACTCGAGTGATGACAAGGTGATTTCCGATTTTATTTTCCCAATACATTATGCTCTTTTCTAAGAAGCGTTCAAGAGACTATGGCGCCTTTTGCTTGAGGACTCATGGACCATCATGGTTCATTATGCCCCTTCGAGGTCTGCTAAGGTCAAAGACATTCAAGATATCTGGAAAGCCTTTTGCTCCCAAGACTAATTTCTTCAAGGATTACCCCACCAAGAATCAAATCCTTCTATTCGCCTACCAACCCAACTTTGTCTCAAGACAATTTGGTTTATGCCAACCGATTCTGAGCCACTCTTTCGCACTCACGACTCCATTACCTGGTCGAACTTTCAAAGCTAGAAGCCAAACTTCACAAGAACAATATCGGGCTTTGCTCAATTTAAATTGATCTCTTCAACCATCTTATTTTGCATCCAAAGGTTTTCGATTGGTGGAGTAGATTCTACCGCCTTGTATGTTTGACACTCTTATTATCGAAGAGAAACTAATCACGATTCGATGTTCGGTACATAAAAGAAAGGTATGTTCACTCACGCCAAGAAATCAAAGCTTTTCAAACTTACTTGAAACAACTTATGATCCTACACGCTTGGAGTCCACGATATCGAGCATCCCAAACCTTGAAGGAAAAGTTTAAAAAATCTCTAAGTTCGACTTCCTTCAGATCACACCGAGGATAGGTATAGGTTGGCATTGAAATGCATCCACCTAAGTTTCCACCTACCTACCTCGTAACGGCTCTGGCTTGGTTTCCTCCATACCCTTGGTGGCCATCTTTGACTAGTAAGTCGAAAATTTCATCACATTTTGTTATATCGAAGGTATACACCTTCTTTGAAATTTATCATTTTTTCATTTTCAACAATTTCTTTCCCTTTGTAGGGACTAGGGTTTACAAGCGTAGGTGGAGCTGTTTCAATTCATGAGATCTATTTCGATCTCCTCGAATTGTAGTCTCCACCTTCCTCCATTTCGACATAGGAGACTCTTTCCTTCTTATTACTCTTAGAAGCCCGCCTTCTCGCCTTTAGCCTTCGAATTGCCGAACCCTATCTGCTAATGAGCCATATCCCTGTATTGTGTGTCTAATTTCTTTCGAATAGAATAGTCCAGCCACCAGCCATTTCGACTAACTCATGTTCGGGACCTTGTGAAACATCTAGATTTCAAGAGTCCGAACCTATTTAAGTATTCATCTATAGGTTCGAGAAACTTCCTCTTAACACTTGCTAATTCCTTTAGACTTATCTTGGATTGTCCCATATAAAGCTCATGAAACAACCTTTCTAAGAGGGTCCGTATCTATGGATCCAGGCAAAGTAGTGAACCATGTGAAAGCATTTTTGTAAGGAACTTGGGAAATATTTAATCCTAAGGTTTCGTTATTTGCTATGTCTCCGCCTCGCTTAGGTACCTAGCTATGTGTTCATTGGACTCATTTGTATCCTCAAAGAAACTTTGTAAATTTAGGGATCTTGTATCCCTTGGCAAATCAAGATGGACTACATAGTGCTATGGAAGCGTAATTTGGCCTTCTAATTCTGAATACCGCTTTGGGCCATGATCCTTTCTATCATGGTGGTTAAGTTATTTTCCACCAAGATATTGTCATGTCGAACCCTATGAACCACAGACAGATCTTGGTTTCGACCTACCAGACAACCCTCTAGGTTGTTCTTCTCAAACTGGGACCTCTAGTCTCGTCGACCCTGCCCCGGCTCCATAATTCCCCTTTGTGGTTCTTCTCGAATCACCGGGACCTCAAATCTTCGACCCTTGCTGGTGGTTCTATCAATTCTCTTTGTGGTTCTTCTCGAATCATCGATATCTACCCTTTGTGCCCCCTGTTAACTCCTTCTCTGGTGGCCTATAAGGTGGGTCATCAGAACTGTTCTATGATAGGTGCGTCGCTCGAACCAATGCACGGTTACGCCACGCCTTTGGTGGAGCGAAGAAATCGCTATTCGACTCATATTGTCACGTTCTCTTTGTCCGAACGTTTTGAACTATTGGGGCAAAGATTTCTTGCATAGTTTGTGCTAATACTCCTATCATGTTATGGTTACTATCATCCATTAGCGCCTAAAAGCCATTTGATTTTACGTGGTTAAGATGGGCGGCCATAACCTCCTGATCCTTGGTTATTTGTCATAAATTGATTAGCCCCAGAACTTGACCCTAAGTGTGGTGACGCGTTCGACGTCGAAGTTTGTAATCCTGCCATAAAGGATGTTGGCATTCCATACTGGGAATTTCTGGGTCTAGTACTGTCTAAACTGAATGGTCTAGTTGGTGGTGGGGTAGCGAAATGGGTTTGTGCTCCTGATGGTGGAATGAATCTGTAACACCCCATCTAAATACCCCGAATATATTAATTAAATTAATATCTAAATCATCTTTAATCAGAGTTTAACACGGTATAATAAGGGATGTCACAATTAATAATTAAAACAAACTTCATTCAAACAGTAGCCATGCTACACTGAGGATCATCATCCAAAAATTCAATCATTATAAGACCATGTCTTACACAGCGGAAATGCCAAAACCAAAATTTAATAAAACATCAAGGTTCTCAAGGAATTCAAATCCAAAATAATTAAACAGTAATGATTCTCTTAACTAAGCGTTCCCCAGTGTTACAATCTAATCAGAGCATGACACTGACACACAGACTAAAAGATAAGCTCTAGAGCCATCCTCACCGACTCCTCAGCTGCTAATTTAATCTGAAATGGTAAAGTAAGGGTGAGACTTCTCATAATTAAAGCATATTATAAGTCTTTCAATCAATAATATATCACAAGCATATTATTTCACCCACTTAGCATAAATTCAGATTCACACACACAACCATATTCATCATGCTTAATCATAACAATCAACGAAGAGTAACACTGGAAGACATCCTAACATGTTACCACTTCATACAAATACAATGCAGACTCAATGCATGCGGTACCGACTCGTGACCAAGTCACCCAACACTGATCCATCATCAACCGGATACAGTACCATCGATTCGTCCATAACCACTCGGACACGAATCCAACCTAACCACCCATCCTCTCTCGGGTATCGGTTATCGGCAATCCAAGTCAAATTCCTCACAATGAGAATTAACTTCACCAAACAATGCAAATGCACGCACATCACTAGCATGCAACATCAATCAGTCTATGTACACATTCATTTAACATAACCGAATCACAACAATCAACATGATATATCAACCAATCATGCCTACATCTACATCAGCATAAACATGCAAACCAATCATCATGATATATCAACCAATCATGCATACATCTAACATCAGCATAAACATGCTATTACATCTACACATTACCAGTGTCCTCATCACCAAAGTTCCTCTACTACACATACATCCTCATGTGTTAGTTAATAATCATTTATTTCGAAATTCAACCCCTTCCCAAAATAATTTCAAGTTTTCTAAAATATTTTCATTTCATAAGGTAGAGCATTAAATTTAGGAAATAACGTCCAAAACGGCGCTCAAAACGGACTTACGGTTTGAAAGTTATGAATTTTTGAAGTTTTGAAAATTAAAAAATAAGCAGAACCCGGTTCCTACATATACAGGAACCGGCCTCAGGTTCAAAAAGCTCGGAAAATGTATGGGAACCCGGTTCCTACCCATACAGGAACCGGTTCCTGAGTACATTTTTCAGGTTTTTACAAATTTTTCAAAGGGCAACCCGGTTCCTACCCATACTGGAACCGGTCCCCACGTGTTAAAATGTCATTTTCTGCACTTTTGACAACATCCTTTCATTTTCAATCAAACCCATTTTTACCCATACGAATCCCATCATTGGAAACACCAAAATACATCATTTTGCATCATTCATTACATCAATTATCATCTTTCCATCATTTCTATTCATTAACTGACACCTTAATCATATTCCATACATATTCTGACACAATCAGACTCAATCTGACACCCACTGACACTATTAGGTACACATCCATGGGAACCTAGAAATTCCTAAACATAGATTTCCTAACATGCCATGATCCATAATATTAAAATCAAAACCTATAATAAACAATAACCAATCGAAATCACCCCTTACCTTGTGGGTTCTTCGATTTCTGACGCTCCTAGGTCTTTTTCCTTCTTTCCTTCTCTTCTCACTTCACGTATCTTGTTTTCTCCAAAATGATTCCTTTTTCCTCTTTTCTTATTTAATTCCTTTTATTCCTTTTAACATAAATTAAATAAATCAATAAATGTGAGTAGAGTCTTTTACTCCTCACACCCCACTTTACTCAACATACATCCAATAAATCCATAATTAATCTCAATAATTCAATATATTAAATAAATTATGTTCTCAATTAATTTAATAATTAAAATCATAATTATTTAATTACGAATTATTTTCGGGTGTCACAACTCCCCAACTTAAAGAGTTTTAGTCCTCGAAAACATACCTCAGACGAATAGTTCGGGATACGAGTCCTTCATCTAACTCTCCAGCTCCCAAGTGACATTTCCATCAGCTGGTCCTCCCCAAGCCACTCTTACCAATGCAATCTCTTTGCCTCGCAACTGTTTCAACTTCCGATCCTCAATCCTCGCAGGTACCGCTTTCACAGTTAAATTCTCTCGTACCTGTATGTCATCTACCCGAATCTCATGAGACGGATCAGCAATGTACTTCCTCGGTGAGACACATGAAAACATCATGCAGATTCAAGTGGCGGCAAAGCAATCTGATATGCAACCTTCCCAACTCTTTTGGTAATCTGAAAAGGACCAATAAATCGTGGAGTCAACTTCTTTGACTTCAAGGCTCGACCAATACCAGTCATCGGAGTAACTCGCATAAACACATGCTCTCCTTCACTAAACTCAAGGTCTTTCCTCCTCTTATCATGATAACTTTTCTGACGACTCTGAGAAGTCCTCATCTTCTCCTGAATCATCTTAATCTTTTCCGAAGTTTGTTGAACAATTTCCGTCCAATCACGGACTCTCTCGGTTTCATACCAACACAATGGTGTCGACACCTCCTACCATACAATGCCTCAAGCGGGCCATACCAATACTCGGTGAAAGCTATTGTTGTAGGTAAACTCAATCAATGGCGATAGCTATCCCAAGCTCCACCCTTCTCTAACACACAAGCCCTCAACAAATCTTCCAGCGGTGAATCGTTCTTTCCGTCGACCATCATGCTGCGGATGATAAGCGGAACTCAAACGCAACTTGGTACCCAAGGCTTCTTGCAATCCTGTCCAGAACTTAGATGTAAACCTCGGATCTCGATCTGACACAATGCTAGACGGAATACCATGCAAACTTACAATCTTTTCGACATACAATTCTGCTAATCTCTCCATCGGATAATCCATTCTTATCGGAATGAAGTGGCGATTTTGTCAACCTATCCACAATAACCCGATAGAATCACAATTCTTAGTGTTCTTGGCAAACCGACACAAAATCCATAGAGATTCCATCCCACTTCCATTCTGGAACAAATAATGGCTCCATCAACCCTGATGGTTTCTGATGCTCTATCTTCGACTTCTGGCAAACTAAACAAGCATACACAAACTCGGCAATTTCCTTTTCATTCCAGCCACCAAAACAACTTCTTCAAATCATGGTACATTTAGTAGCACCGGATGAATACTCAACCCGCCACGATGCCCTTCTAAAATGTTCTTCCGATCTCGGCAACATCCGGACACACACCGATCACCAAATCTCATAACACCATTCTCGTCGATTCGAACTCGCCTCCTTGACCTTGGTTGATCAATGTCAACTTATCAACTAAACCAACATCGATTACATCCATTTCTAATCTCTTCCAGAATACCACTAGTCAACTTCAGCATACCCAATTTCACACTATCCGGAGTAGTTTCACAAACTAAACTCAAATCTCGGAACTGCTCAACCAAATCTAACTCACGAACCATCAACATCGACATATGCAAAGACTTTCTACTCAAAGCATCTGCAACCACGTTTGCTTTACCAGGATGATAATTTAAACCGAAATCATAATCCTTTAAGAATTCCAACCATCTTCTCTGCCTCATGTTCAACTCCTTCTGATCGAAGAGATACCTCAGACTCTTATGATCAATGAATACCTCAAACCGAGAACCATATAAATAATGTCTCCACAACTTCAAAACAAACACAACAGCTGCCAACTCTAAATCATGAGTCGGGTAATTCCTTTCATGCACTTTCAATTGTCGTGAAGCATAAGCCACAACCTGCTTATCTTGCATCAACACACCACCTAATCCCATTAATGATGCGTCACAATACACCACAAAAGACTTAGTCGGATCTGGCAAAATCAAGATCGGAGCACTTGTCAACCTCCTCACTCTTGAAATCCTTTCTCACATTCAACATCCCAAACAAATATCGACCCTTCTGGTCAACTTAGTCAGGCAACGCCAGATTGGAAAATCCTTCAATAAACTTCGGTAGTAACTGCAAGACCGAAAACTACGGATCTCGAAGCATTCTTGGCGCTCCCATCGAGACACCGCTTACTTTCGTAGGATCCACAGCAATTCCATTCTTGGAAATTACATGACCAAGAAAACTCACCTCCTAACCGAATTCACACTTGGACAACTTCGCATAAAGTTTCTTTTCCTTGAAAATTCCAACACAACTCGAGATGTTCGCATGCTCCTCATCGCTCGAATAAATCGAATATCATCAATGAACACTACTACAAACTTGTCAAGATATGGATGAAATATCTTGTTCATATACTCCATGAAAACACCAGGTGCATTAGTAACTCCAAACGGCATAACAGAATATTCATAATGTCCATACCTCGTTCTGAATGCAGTTTTCTGAATATCCTCTGACTTTACACGAATCTGATGATATCCAGATCTCAGATCAATCTTACTAAATACACAAGCTCCAACGAGTTGATCCATCAAATCATCAATCCTCGGTAAAGGATACCGATTCTTGATTGTAACTTTATTCAACTGTCGGTAGTCAACACATAACCTCATTGAACCTTCCTTCTTCTTAACCAATAACACCGGAGCACCCCACGGCGAAACACTCGGACGAATAAACTTCTTCTCAAGCAATTCCTCTAACTGCTTCTTGATTCGCTAGTTCAGATGCCGACATGCGATAAGGCGCCATCGACACCGGACTAGTTCCAGGAATCAAATCTATAGTAAATTCTACCTCTCTCTCAGGTGGCAGTTCACTAACGTCTTCCGGAAACACCTCTGGAAATTCATTCACCACTGGCAATCCATCACTCTTTGCCTTTCCCTTCGCTTCAGTCGCGGAATACAACATAAACACCACAGCACCATCCTTCACAGCTAGGTTCATCTGCTTAACTGACATAATCTCATTTTCGATCTTAACCTCTTCAGGGAAAATGACCGTCTTCTCAAAACAGTTGATATGAACCTGGTTGAATTCCAACGATTCATTCAAGGATGATATCAAGTTGTTCTAGCGGTAGGCACACTAAATCCATACCAAACCCTATCAAAAATCACAACAGGACAATTCCTACAAACATACGAAGTAGTCCTCGAACCCGACGGAGTATCAATAACCATACTTCCATCCATATTAGAAATTTCCAAATTCAATCTCTTAGCACAATCTAACGCAATAAAAGAATGCGTAGCTCCAGTATCAATAATCGCAATCAAAGGTATGCCATTAATAAAACATGTACCTTTAATCAACCGATCATCTGGTTTAGTCTCTGATCCAGACAATGCAAACACTTTACCACCATCTTGCTCTTTCTTGGGTTTTGTGCACTGAGGGCGAGTATGACCCTCTTCACCACAGTTGTAGCAAGTCACCACTTTCACTCTGCAGTCATTGGCCACATGGCCGAACTTTCCACACTTGAAACACTTCTTATCATTGCTCTTACAGTCCACCATACGATGTCCTGTCTCACCACACTTATAGCACCTAGCGGAAGAACTAGAATCTCCTCCACCAGACTTCTTCCAACAACTGGATCTCTGATTATTCCTATCATAAGGCTTACCACGATCCATCTGTTGCTTACCTTTCCTATCAACATACCCTCGAGCATTCGACTTAGTGTTAGCAAGATCCTCCTCAAGAATCCTACTACAATCAACGGATCGGAAAATCTTGATATCGATACCGAATACCCTGCTTAATCTCGTCACGAAGACCATTCTCAAATTTGATACACTTGAAAAATTCTCCATCTGCATCATTAGGGTAATGAGCATAATAGTTTGCTAACTCAGAAAACTTCGAAGCATACTCACCGCGGTCTTGTTACCGCTGAGTTCCAAAACTCAATCTCCTTCTTACCTCGGCGTCCTCGGAAAGTACCTCCTCGAAAAGCTCTCACGAACACCCGATTCAATGCAACACCATCTTCTTCCGTTCGCCGGTAGCAACCCACCATCATCGACTTCCTCGGCCAACATGTGAGTTCCATATCTCACCTTGACCCCTCACGACAATCACTCACGAAGATCCTCGATCTCCTTCAACCACTTCGAGCACCTTCGGATCATGCGTGCCCTTGAACAATGGAGGATTATTCCTCGAAAATTCCCAATTGCATCGGACCAATCGCGACTCCTGCTGGTTCCCTCCGAGCACTCCACCAACATTCCCAAAGCCTCCAATGGCATCATCATTCCTTCCGTTACCTCTTCCACCATTGTTACGTAACATAACAAAACAATCTACATCACACACAAGTATCGGCGGTGTCACTTCACACTAGTCGCATACTAAAGGGATAACGACACGAGGACAAGACCACTATGCTCGATACCACTATTGTAACACCCATCTAAATACCGAAATATATTAATTAAATTAATATCTAAATCATCTTTAATCAGAGTTTATCACGGTATAATAAGGGATGTCACAATTAATAATTAAAACAAACTTCATTCAAACAGTAGCCATGCTACACTGAGGATCATCATCCAAAAATTCAATAATTATAAGACCATGTCTTACGGTAAAATACCAAAACCAAAATTTAAAAACATCAAGGTTCTCAAGGAATTCAAATCCAAAATAATTAAACAGTAATGATTCTCTTAACTAAGCGTTCCCCAGTGTTACAATCTAATCAGAGCATGACACTGACACACAGACTAAAAGTTAAGCTCTAGAGCCATCCTCACCGACTCCTCACCGCTAATTTAATGAAATGGTAAAGTAAGGGTGAGACTTCTCATAATTAAAGCATATTATAAGTCTTTCAATCAATAATATATCACAAGCATATTATTTCACCCACTTAACATAAATTGATTCACACACACACCATATTCATCATGCTTAATCATAACAATCAGCGAAGAGTAACACCGAAGACATCCTAACATGTTACCACTTCATACAAATACAATGCACTCGATGCATGCGGTACCGACTGTGACCAAGTCACCCACGATCCATCATCAACCGGATACGGTACCATCGATTCCCATAACCACTCGGACACGAATCCGGCTAACCACCCATCCTCACTCGGGTATCGGTTATCGGCAATCCAAGTCAAATTCCGCACAATGGGAATTAACTTCACCAAACAATGCAAATGCACGCACATCACTAGCATGCAACATCAATCGGTCTATGTACATTCATTTAACATAACGAATCACAACAATCAACATGATATATCAACCAATCATGCCATCATCTACAGGCATAAACATGCAAACCAATCAACATGATATATCAACCAATCATGCATACATCTAACATCGGCATAAACATGCTATTACATCTACACATTACCGGTGTCCTCATCACCAAAGTTCTCTACTACATACATCCTCATGTGTTAGTTAATAATCATTTATTTCGAAATTCAACCCTTCCAAAATAATTTCAAGTTTTCTAAAATATTTTCATTTCATAAGGTAGAGCATTAAATTTAGGAAATAACGTCCAAAACGGGCTCAAAACGGACTTACGGTTTGAAAGTTATGAATTTTGAAGTTTTGAAAATTTAAAAAATAAAGCGAACCGGTTCCTACATATCAGAACCGGTTTCGCAGTTCAAAAGCGCTTCGAAAAATGTATGGGAACCGGTTCCTACCCATACAGAACCGGTTCTGAGTACATTTTCGGTTTTAAATTTTCAAAGGGAACCGGTTCCTACCCATACAGAACCGTCCCCACGTGTTAAAATGTCATTTTACGCACTTTGACACATCCTTTCATTTTCAATCAAACCCATTTTACCCATACGAATCCCATCATTGGAAACACCAAAATACATCATTTTCATCATTCATTACATCAATTATCATCTTTCCATCATTTCTATTCATTAACTGACACCTTAATCATATTCCATACATATTCTGACACAATCAGACTCAATCTGACACCCACTAACACTATTAGGTACACATCCATGGGAACCTAGAAATTCCTAAACATAGATTTCCTAACATGCCATGATCCATAATATTAAAATCAAAACCTATAATAAACAATAACCAATCGAAATCACCCTTACCTTGTGGGTTCTTGATTTACGCCTCAGGTCTTTTCCTTCTTTCCTTCTCTTCTCACTTCACGTATCTTGTTTTCTCCAAAATGATTCCTTTTTTCCTCTTTTCTTATTTAATTCCTTTTATTCCTTTTAACATAAATTAAATAAATCAATAAATGTGAGTAGAGTCTTTTACTCCTCACACCCCACTTTACTCAACATACATCCAATAAATCCATAATTGATCTCAATAATTCAATATATTAAATAAATTATGTTCTCAATTAATTTAATAATTAAAATCATAATTATTTAATTACCGAATTATTTTCGGGGTGTCACAGAATCCCCCAGGATACCCAGTGGTTCCTGTACCACCTAGGATCGAATTGTTTGTTAGCAGGCCACTCGTTCCATTCGTGGCCATATTATTTGTGGAAGACATAGCATTGTGCTTCGAAGGATCGCCTTTCTCTCGAAACAGATGCATTAGTGCACTTCCATGTGGGGCATTTGTTCCCTTATGGGTTATTTGGATCCGACATCCTATTACTTCGATTTCTTCTGGGTAAGGGTTGATTACTATTAGTTATTCTACCACTCCTAAGGTTCATATACTAATGAACTTTGTTTACTCAGAAAGAACCTTTTAACAAAAACTAAGTTTTTAATCGTTAATTTTAATTAGCAACAACCAATCTCGGTCCCATCGTGCAATTTGTTCCAAGATTTCGTGAAACAACCGCTAGTCCTCCAAACTATCAAACAAGCGTTATGATTGTTGTTTAATCCCTTTGGTAACTTGCAGGATCGACTAGATTGATCCTATGGGGTTATTGGTCATTGGCGTAAGTTTAAAATGATGGTTCATATTCAAGACTCGCTTCTGAATATTTTATGTCTATATTTCAAGTGTGTTTGGTTATGATGTCCAATAAGTTGATAACGAAATTAAGTAAAACAATATAAAACTAATTCGAACAAATGATATAAAGACTTCGAATTGCAAGAAAGTATATAAAATGCAGGAATGTTTAAAGGGTTTCTTGAATGTAAAAGACTTTCAAAATAAAGCATGAAACGAAAAGACAAGTATTTAAAAGCAAGTATATAAAAGTTTTCTGGAAAATAAGAACATTAAAGTAATTAAAAGTAAAGAGTTTCAAATGAAAGAAAAGCGTTTAAATGCAAAGAAAGTTAAATGACTTTGAATGTAAAAGATTTAAATGACATTGATGCAAGATAAAGGTAAACTGGAAAGATAAAGATACATTATTGAAAGATAAAAGTGGTGCAATCATACGTACATCATTCGTGCATTCGTTTCCTATCCATGTGGTATTTTGAATATTCTTGAATTTTAGTACGAGATATGACACACGTAAACTAAACACTAAGACTTCTATTTCACTACTATGAGCCTCCACGTCTTGATTTACTTAACTCCCGCTCATATTTTGAATTTCAAATCTAACTACCTTCATTCGAACGCACGCCTAACACCATGCTTCCACCATTTGAAGCTCCTTCACAATTGCTACTTGAAGCCCCAGGTTTTAATATTTTATTCGAAGAGCTGATTCCTTCATTCCAAACCATGACATTTCCTTCATTCTAGTGAATACTAACATCATTTCATTTCGAGCTCAGTGACTCCTATTCGAATCATAGATATCAAAATCTTCAGCCAACAGTGGGATAGCATAATAATCATGCTATGATCTGTTATGCTGGAAATCTGCAAGCAGAATGACTAATGTCATGACTAATGTTATGACATTATGAATATATTGTTATCGATTTGTTTTTCTGAGAGTTTCGATTACATTGAGTTGTTCTGATGTGGATTATATATGCTCACGTGGACTTGAGGTTAATTGGGTTTTAACCCTATTTTATTATGTTGTAAAGACCAAGTCCTTAGGTTAACTTTGATTAACCCTAGCTACTTTTATGGAAGCCCAAGTTGAAGACTTTACTGCTTCTATAATATGGAACAAACCCTTATGTTGTTTGTTGCGCCTTTTCTGAGTAGAACAAGAAGCAAATTGTAATTTGTGTTTTTAGTAGTTCTTTTTAGCCAAGCAATTATCTTTTGAAGTGCCTTGGAGTAGGATTTGGTTGTAAGGGTAGTTTATCACTCAAAGCTTTGAAGCACGAGTGTTGTGTCTCTTGATTAAAGCTTTGAAGCAAAATCAAGTATGTTTATTGAAGAATGTCTTCACAATTCTATTAATCATTAGGTTAGTATCACTGCTGTGATTAAGGGGGAGTGAGTAGGAACTCAGGTCTAAGTAGGACTTAGATTGAAGTTGCATTGGGTAGGTCTTAAGTGAAGGAGATAAACTAGTTGGTTTATTCCTGAATTAATACTACTTATAGTGAATTTCCTCCATGGCTTGGTAGCGTCCAGATGTAGGTGTAGTTACACACTGAACTGGGTTAACAATTGATTGTGTTCTTTACTGCTTTTTAAATTACTGTTTGGATTGTTAACTGTTTGTCAGATACGGTGTCATAACATTCTCTTCGACATTAAGTATCTGTTGCCAGAATTTCAATTGACATCAGAGCAGGCACCCTGCCTATTTTTTCTGGGTGAGATCTAGGAATATTATTTTCTGGCGCTATGGACAAGGAAGGAGGATTTGGGAGCAGACCACCCATTCTGGATGGATTAAACTATGACTACTGGAAACCTCGTATGATTGCCTTCTTGAAGTCACTGGATAATAAAGCTTGGAGAGCTGCTGACAGAGGATGGAAACATCCCATCAAACTTGAGAAAGATAGGACTACTAGCCTGAAACTTGAGGAAGAATGGAACAAAGAAGAAGAAGAGCTAGCACTGGGAAACTCTAAAGTATTGAATGCCTTATTCAATGGAATTGACAGAAACATTTTCAGACTAGTGCATCAGTGTGAACTGGCCAAGGATGTTTGGGACACTCTCAAAACCACTCATGAGGGTACATCCAAGGTAAAAATGTCAAGACTTCACATGCTCACTACCAAATTTGAGAATCTGAAGATGAAGGAAGATGAGACCATTCATGAGTTTCACATGAACATCTTGGAGATTGCCAATACCTCAGTAGCATTGGGATAAAAGATGTCTGAAGAAAAGCTGGTGAGAAAGATTCTCAGATCTTTGCCTAAAAGGTTTGCAATGAAAGTGACTGCTATAGAGGAAGCTCAGGATATCTGCAACTTGAAGGTTGATGAACTCATTGGTTCACTTCAGACATTTGAGATGGGGATCAGTGACAATGTTGACAAGAAGAACAAGAGCGTAGCCCTTGTATCCAATACTGAAGAGGAAAGCAATGAGAGTGATGAAGAGAATATATCAGAAGCTATAGTTATGCTTAGAAGACAGTTCAACAAACTCATCAAGAGAATGGACCCGAAGCCAAGGTCAAATGTCAAGAACATTTCCTCTGACATTAGCAGATCCTATGACTCCAGCAGAAGAACTAAGTCTGAAGAAAAGGGAAATCACGAGAGGAATCCAATGCCATGGATGTCGAGGATATGGGCACATTAGAGTGAATGTCCCACCTTTCTAGAAAACAAAAGAAAGGAATATCATTACTTGGTGCGATGGTGACTCGGGAAGTGACTACGAAGAAGAATACGCTAAACTAGTTCTTGCACTATCTGGTGTTTGCAACTCGACAATGATTCAAGTGATGAGAAGGTGACATTTGAAGAACTTGACTCCAAGAAGTAGTGTATCGAGTCTGAAGTCATCAACAAAATGAGAAGCAAGAAGCTCATAGTGAAGTTGGAGGTGAGAAAAGGTGACACCGCAACTATAAGTCATCTCAAAGGTGAAGTTCTAGTGTTGAACTCAAACTTGATCGATGACAAAATCTGGATGTTAACAAGCTGGGCCGACAAGTTGGAAGAAATACAGATGGACAAAATGCGGAAACATGTATGGTCTAGGATTTGTGGTGCAAAGAAATCTGTTGACAAGAAGAAGACCAGGCCTGATAAACAAATGTCAAAGCAGATGTCACAACATAGGGCTCAACATCAAGAACAGAGAAACATGAAGCAAAAATATCAAAGATGGAGATGTCATTACTGTGGAAGATTTGGTCACATAAAGCCTTTTTGCTTCAGATTATATGGATATCCTAACTAGACCCCATATGTCAAGCCTAAAACTAACAAGACACCATATACTCAACAATGGAAGAAAAAGACTGCAGCCCTGATAGCTCACACCTCCCTTAGAGTTTCTGCCAAGGAAGACTGGTACTTTGATAGTGGATGCTCTAAAGACATGATTGGAACAAGAATCTACTGAATGATGTCAAACCTCATACTACTAGTTATGTCACTTTTGGAGATGGATCTAGAGGAGAAATCAAAGGTGTTGGAAACTTGGACTGCCCTGGAGTTCCAAACCTAAATGAAGTGTTGCTGGTAAATGGTTTAACTGCTAACCTTATAAGTATCAGTCAACTATGTGATCTAGGATTCAAGGTCAACTTCACCAAGTCTGAATGCCTTGTTACAAATGAAAAATAAGAAGTTGTAATGAGCGGAGTCAGATCAAAAGACAACTGTTACTTATGGGAGTCTGAGAACACTAACTACTCTTCTGCGTGCTCTATAACCAAAGAAGAAAAGGAAGTGAAACTGTGGCACCAAAAACTTGATCATTTGCATCTTAGAGGGATGAAAAAGATCATATCCATGGAGGTTGTCAGAGGGATTCCAAAGCTTCAGATTGATGAAGGAAGAGTTTGTGGTGAATGTCAGGTTGAAAAGCAAACTAGAATGTCACATCCAAAGACAAGACATCTAACCACCTCTAAGGTGCTAGAACTTCTACATATGGATCTGATGGGTCCCATACAGGTAGAAAGTCTTGGTGGAAAGAGATATGCCTATGTTGTTGTGGATGATTTTTCCAGATTCACCTGGATAAACTTCATTAGGGAAAAATATAATGTATTTGATGTCTTTAAGGAATTGTGCAAAAGACTTTAAAAAGAAAAGGAAGGATGCATTGTTAGAATCAGAAGTGATCATGGAAAGGAATTTGAAAATAGTATGTTTGATGAGTTCTGTTCTTCAGAAGGAATCAATCATGAGTTCTCTTCACCTATAACTCCTCAACAAAATGGAGTTGTGGAAAGGAAAAATAGAAGTATACAGGAATCTGCCAGAGCAATGATACATGCCAAGAAGCTTCCTATTCATTTTTGGGCTGAAGCTATGAATACAGCCTGTTATGTCCACAACAGGGTCACATTGAGAAATATAACATCCTCCATCCTTTATGAAATATGGAAAGGAAGAAAGCCTACTGTGAAGTATTTCCATGTCTTTGGAAGCAAATGCTATATTCTGACAGATCGTGAACAAAGGAGAAAGATGGACTCTAAAAGTGATGAAGGAATATTCCTGGGATACTCTACCAACAGCAGAGCATATAGGGTGTTCAATTCCAGGATCAAAGTTATGATGGAATCTATAAATGTCATAGTTGATGATCACCATGAGGAAACAAATGTCCCATATGATGTTGAGACATTCTTTGAGACATCCACACAAGTGTCTAAAAAGGATGATGTGCCTAATCCTACTTCATCAGAGTCTGAATCAAAGGAAGCTAACAAAGATCCTTCCATCAGAATTCAGAAAGATCATCCCAAGGAACTCATCATAGGAGATCCTAACAGTGGAGTCACTACAAGATCTAGAGAAATCATCTCAAACTCTTGTTTTGTGTCTAAGATTGAACCAAAGAATGTTAAAGAAGCTTTGACTGATGAATACTAGATTGGAGCAATGCAAGATGAATTGAACCAGTTCAAACAACATGAAGTATGGGAGTTAGTTCCTAGACCAGAACGAACAAACATCATTGGCTCAAAGTGGATCTACAAGAACAAGTCTGATGCTGTAGGAGTTGTCACCAGGAATAAGGCAAGGCTTGTTGCACAAGGATACACTCAAGTTGAAGGGATTGACTTTGATGAAACTTTTGCTCCTGTAGCCAGGCTGGAATCAATCAGATTACTCCTTGGAGTTGCTTGCCTTCTGAAGTTCAAGCGGTTTCAGATGGATGTGAAAAGTGCCTTCCTAAATGGGTACTTAAATGAGGAAGTGTATGTGGAACAACCTAAAGGGTTTGTGGATCCAAACTGTCCTGACCATGTATACAAATTTAGAAAAACACTGTATGGTCTGAAACAGGCTCCTAGAGCTTGGTATGAAAGACTGACAAAGTTCC
The DNA here is from genome assembly GCA_021764765.1 of Vicia sativa. Lineage (NCBI taxonomy): Eukaryota > Viridiplantae > Streptophyta > Magnoliopsida > Fabales > Fabaceae > Vicia > Vicia sativa. The sequence goes on along the minus strand of CM038795.1, from coordinate 56,797,955 downwards.
TCACAGACAAAGGGTACAGGAAAGGAGGATTGGACAAAACTCTTTTTGTAAAGGATGAAGGAGGAAAAATAATGGTAGCTCAAATTTATGTTGATGACATAGTGTTTGGAGGAATTTCTGATAAAATGGTTAAACATTTTGCTGATCAGATGCAAGCTGAATTTGAAATGAGCCTCATGGGAGAATTGACCTACTTTCTTGGACTACAAGTCACACAGATGGAAGACTCAATTTTTCTGTCTCAAAGCAAGTATGCAAAGAATATTGCCAAGAAGTTTGGGATGGAGAATGCAAGTCATAAAAGGACTCCTGCACCTACTCATCTAAAGATGTCCAAAGACACTAGTGGGACAAATATGGATCAAAGCTTGTACAGAAGCATGATAGGAAGTCTGCTATACTTAACAACCAGCAGACCTGCCATAGCCTTTGTAGTTGGAGTATGTGCAAGATACCATGCTGAACCCAAAGTTAGTCACATCAACCAGGTGAAAAGAATTCTGAAGTATGTGAGTGGAACCTACAATTATGGTATGTTGTACTCTCATGGATATGAACCTATTCTGTCTGGTCATTGTTGTAACACCCTGTTTTAATCAATATTATATTATATTAATATTTGCGAATTACCGATCGATATTTATTTTGCGACGAGAATATTTGTGTTAATTAATATATCTATTAATTTATCTGGCGACGTTCGGTTCGGTTCGGTAAATAATATTCGGATCCGATATTTAATTCTCCGGAATTATTTTAATTGATTGAATTATTTATATTAATAATTTAGGAGTGTGAGGATTAATTGGGAAGGATTGGGTTTACACCTTAGTTTGCTAGTAAGGTTATCATAAAACCACTTTCCTCATTTTCTTTCCCTTTTCCTTCCATTTTCCTACACCAAGCAAACATAGAGAGGAAGCTAGTAAGGAAATACCATTATAAAACACTTTCCTTTGTTTTTCTTTCCATTTTTTATAACACAAAACCAAACCTAGAAAGCTTGAGAGAAAAGAGAGGGTTTAGAGAAGAAGAAGAGGAGCAAGAGCAAGCATGGATTTGGGGTTTTGTTGGAGCATCTTGAATCATCAAATCTTCCATGGTAAGGGGTTTGATTTCTTCATCTCATATAGTTAGGGTTTTGGTTAATATATTTTGTGGATTTGGGGAAAAATAGATAGGTTGATTTATGAGCTTAGAGAAATTGAGTAAAAAGTATGGATTATGGGGGTTTATTTACTAAGCTAATATGAACTAGGAGTTGTAGGATGGATAAATGAGAAAACTGTGAAAAATGGAAAAACTAGAAAACTACACAGTGCAGGGAAAACGATGCAGGGAATTAAGGGGAGGAAGAGGGACTTGGGAGGCGCCCACCCCAGCTCAAGGGCGACCGTCCCAAGCCCTTAGGGCGCCCGCTGTAATACGGTAAACTGACTTTGAGATTTTTGTATCACAAATGTGCGGATAGCAAGAGTCGCCACCGACATTTCTTTTATCCAATTAAGGGAAGGCAAAAAGTACAGAAAAGACCTTCGTTAGATTCTGAGTAAGGGAGAAGGTTATGAAAAGGGAAGGTATTAGCACCCCTTTCCATCTGTAGTTATCTACGGGCTCTTAGTTGCTCTTAGATCACTTTAAAATTGTGCTTTCTGTGTGTTTGACAAAAATGTTTTGAAAAGACATTTCGCTTTGACTTTGTAATGATTCATGTAGGAATGTATACAAAGTGTTCGGAAATGTTTCGTTTTTGAAAAGAGTTTGAACTTTGACAAAAGTGTAAGGTGTGAAAAGTATTTTGATAGAGCAAGCAACTAAAAGTCTTATTACCTACTCAGAATTGGTCGTTTTCATGTTATTTTACGTTCCTTTAGAATAATGTTATCCATACCATTAGTTGGTAGGTAACCTTATTCGTTGGATGTAAGCGGGACATTCAAAGGGACATCGGATGGTCATAGAAGGCAACTTGTAGGAAGTATCCTAGCACATTCGAAGGGACTATCATCATTTTTCGTAGGCGACAATCGAGGGTCAAGATCATGTATTCGTAGGCGACATCGTGGGTCTATGATCTTTGTATCGAAGGGACTATGATGATATATTTTGAAGGCAACGGTGCTAGAATACCTCTACGTTCGAGGGACATGACCATTTGAATTCGTAAAGGCAACAAGAGAGAAATACCCTAAGGGGTGCATGTGTGAAAAGAGTGTGTTGATTTCAGGTATTTTATCTTGGAATTTAGAGTGATCTATGTCCAATTTTATCTTGCCATACACGCCTAATTACTAGCAGTTTATAGGGTGCGGAAATTAAATTGCGGAAATGTAAAGTGCGGAAAGATAAATCATACGCTATTACAAGGCTTTGGGGCAGATACATAATTGAAAGTGCGGAAAATAAAAGTCCTAATTAAACTATTACATCCCATAAGCAATTACATAATTGAAAAAAAGCAATAAAAATTGTCCGAAACGGTATAACCTGTGAACAGATAAAAAATCGGGAAACGAGAGAAAATTGCATAAGAAGAAAATGTTAGTAAAAATAAGCATTTTTGAATGAGAAAAAGTTTTTATGCAAATAATGACATTAATATGATAAAATAATTTTTTGGGAATTTTTGGAGTTAATTTAATAATTTAAAAACAATTAAAAGCTATTTAAACAATTAATTAGCAATTAAATTAAATATGCATGCAAAAATAATAATTTTAATTTTACAAATTAAATAAACATTTTTCTGATGAGTATGCAAAAAATAAATATTTTTGGTGTTTTTTAAATGCATGATAAAAATTATTGAAGATAAAATAAATTAGATGGAAAATATTAAAGAAAAAATAAAAAAATATGAAAAATAAGTTAAGTTTGTAAAAGGAAAAAGGAAGTTGGTCCTGTCCAGGTTCGAACCTGAGACCTTTGAGGGAATCTCCACATGCCAGCGCCTTAACCACTGAGCCATTGTGCATTTGGTGTTTGAATTTTGAAATCAATGGTTTATAAGTGATAACGTGTCCTGGATATGATTCAAACCAAGTCAGCATGCGTGGACCCCAGGTGGATGGTATGGACGAATCAGAATGCTGGATCGCGCCACGCATGCTCACGCCGGAGTCAGCCAGGTCAACGACGCCGGAGCCCTAGCTCCGGTCGTCTTCTCCGATCAAACAAAAATCAAAACCTGCAAAATACGAAGATTAAAAGGCAAAGGGATACCCTACCCCCCTAAATCGACCCTTGCGAATCCAATGGTGGCATTAGTTTCGATTGAAAATGCCTCTAACTACCAGTGCGAAGCTCATCAGTTCAAGAACCCTAAACATGGCAAATCGAATTTCTGACGTTCAAGCTATGCAACGATGGCCCAGATCGATCATATAGAACCTCATGAACACATTAAAATCATTAGAATCGATTAAAACACACAGATAAATAAAATGCAAAATCAAGAAAAATATGAATATGTATGAATGTATAGGGCACGATTCAGGCTGTTTCAACCATGGAGAATGATGTGTACTTACTCCAAATTACCTCAGGAACACAATGGAATGGTTTTGGATGGCTGAAAGTGGCTGGAACTTGAAACACGATTTTGACAATTTTGAAATTCTTTTTGGCAAAATAAGGGTTGTTGTTGGGGCTAGGGTTTTGTGTCTTGTCTTGTGCAGCTTGCTTGGTATTTATAGAGTATAATAGGAGAGCAAAAAGAAGGAAAAAAGATTGGATATTGAATGTGCAATAAATTTCTTTCAAATCAAATCAAATTTTGGAGAAAATTTGATTTTCTCCTCCATGTGCAAGCAATCACGAAATTGGTATGTTTTGTGGGCTATCTTGGACCTCAAGCTTGATAAAAATCCACTCCTTTTGAAAATATATCTTATTTTCATATTTTATATAATTTAATTTTGAATTAAATGGTTTTAAATTCAAAAATAAATCAATAAAATAAAATGTGGTCATGGCAAGGCATCAATAGGTCACAAATAATATTATGAACAAGTTTGGATCATAAAATTATAGGCCCATTTGGAAAAAATTGGATTTTGACAAATATCTCCTTTTGTGCAATTGTTCAAAAATTCCCAACTTCTAAATGGTGTATTTTGCTCAATTTTCCACATTTTTGAGTGTTCTTTGACTTTTTAGAAATATCTAAGTGTCCTTTAACCAACCTCTTTGGTTTCATCTCAATTGGAGTTTCCATGCTCAATAAATCTTCAAAACAAAATGTTGACTTTTTGTTGACTTTGAAAAGGACCTGTAATATTTTGATCCATACCTTCCAAATGAAGCATTTTGTGAACATTATTGTGAGACATGAAGTTGTAGAGAATTGAATTTCCTTCAAAACAAGAGGTGGTGGAAAACATTCTGAGAAAGTATGAAGAAGTTATGTTTAGTCAAAGTTTAGTTGACTTTTCACTAAAAAAACCGTAATTTGGAAAGTTTGACTTTTGAGCAAATCTTGAGTTTTCTTGATGAATCATGATCAACCCTTGATCAAATGATGAATGTGACTTCAAAATGAGGATGTTGACCAAAAATCAAGAAGTTTGATCAGATTGACCACGATTGACTTTTGTCAATACAACCGATTTTCAACCATCTGAGCAATTGTCTGAGGAAACTTGACTTGTGAGGCTTGAAACTTGACATGGAGAATCTTTGAAGCATATGAGGAGGCATGAGGACCATTGGAGATGTTGGAATTCCATCTGGATCTGAGAATTGCCAAACCCTAGCTTGGGTTGATTGTCTAGGAGAGAGTTTGTCTGATCAACCCTTGAGGAATCCTTGAGTATGGATGTATGAAATGTCTTGAGAAGTAGGAGGGAAAATTTTGGGGTATGACACCCGCCTCCTTCCTTATAACATCATGGGACGTCGTCTCAGAGGGGAATGGCAATGAAAATGGTTTTCATGTTTGTTTGTTTTTGTCTGTCTCGCATAATTCATTTTACTGCATAATTTCCCTGCAGAAGATTATGGTACTGTTTCTTTGTTTTCTTCATTTTCCACACAACAATAGTTTATACCAATAAAATATAATTAGGGTATAAGTTAGCCGATTAAATTTAGAACCTGATTATGTTTCGATTTTCTGATTTTGGTAAATTCGACGACGGAGCAAGTTGCTCCGTATTCAGCAAAAATTGACGTGCTAGCTAAGTTCGACGTGTAGAAAGTAGTGGTGAAGTTCGTTTTTCGAAATTGCGAGTTTTTACGAGATGACCCGAAATAGGCCAATTTACGGTAAAATTGAATCGGATTGCGTTTTAGTGGATTTAAGGCACGTATGGACAATCCGATTTCGATGTTGATAATTTTGATTAATGCCGGTTATTAGGAATGACTTTTACGACGGTTATTGAAGTTTTGACTATTTTTCCGTTTTTTTTGGAATTTGGTGAATTAATTATTAATGATGCGGTGTGAATAAATATAATGTTTGCGACGGTGTATTTATTAATGAATACTTGTGATATGCGATGCGATGATATATGTCTTTGTACATGATGATGTGATGATTATATTGATGTTATTAATAAATGCTTCTGAATTATGAATGCATGACTTTTGACAATGATGAATTGTTTGGCGATGTTTTGCATAATGCAAATATGATGCGACGATATGTTTATTTGGTGTGAATAAATATGGCGACGTGGACTTTATGTCAATTTTGATGAGAGATGATGATGTGTTGTCTTTATTATTGAGTCACATACATTGCATTGGCGACGATGGGCTTTTATGCCAAGCGACGAGGCTTTTATGCCAAGCGACGAGGCTTTTATGCCAAGTGTTCCTATTTTTGGACAAAGCTACGGGTACCACATGGATAACATAGTCGTGTCTCATGGAGTCGGTTATGTTTATGTTTGAGTTGTTCGGCGTTGAATTTTTAATTGATGAATGATGATTGGATTGCGATGATATATGATGCTTTGTTTGGTAGTGATCTTTACGATGAACATGAAATGAATATGAATTGATAATTTCATGATAACTATGCGATGAATATAAATGATGAGTTTTGCGATGATTTAACTTGATGAAATGCTTAATGCAAATAGGATATGATGATGTTTGTGATGATGTTTGTGATGACGGGCTTTTATGCCAAAAGCGACGATGGGCTTTAGCCAATTTGTGATGATTTCAATTATGTTGTTTATGTTATTAGTGTTGTTTGATGTTGTTTTTTATGATTCTCGTATGGATTAGTGACGTGTGAACTTGTGATGATTCTTGTGGTGATGGAAGTTTATGAGTTATTGTGATAAGGTTATGGCGATAAAGTGTAGTTTATACACATTAGAACGACGATAAGAGTAAGTGAGTTTTGGATATGCATTGAGTGCACTTAGTAATCTATATCCTTTATATTCTGAAACTATATATATATATTTCATCATGCCTTTAATTATATGTTTTGGAATATCTCACCCTTTACTTGTTTCGTCGTTACCTTTATATTGGTAACGTGCAGGTTATGAAGACGAAGTTTATAGCTGCTGTTAGTCGAGTCGGTGGCGCTCTGATACGTAGCACTCAAGGGGAATATTTATGTTGTCCTTGTTGTTGATTCTTTGGTTGTTTCCTTTTTGTGAATAAGAACCATAATTTATAAGAACATGATTTTGATGAGGAAGTTTAATAAACGAGATGTTCTATTTTTATGAATCAATTTATGTCTTCCGGCGATGCTATGTATCCGAGATTTATACTTTAAAGCAAACTGTTTAAAGCGAGTTGTTTTTGAAGGTGTGATGCCTCAGTATTTAATTTATGAAAATTTTAAATTACTCTGATTTTTGCATATTAAACTTTGGGTAATATTGGGGTGTTACAATTGTGATGCTGATTGGGCTGGTTGTGCTGATGACAGAAAGAGTACCTCTGGAGGATGCTTCTTTTTGGGAAACAACCTTATTTCTTGGTTCAGCAAGAAACAAAATTGTGTGTCCCTATCTACTGCTGAAGCTGAATACATAGCAGCTGGTAGCAGTTGTTCTCAAATGATCTGGATGAAACAGATGTTGACTACGTACGATGTCACACAAGATGTCATGACATTATACTGTGACAACCTGAGTGCTATCAACATATCCAAGAATCCTATACAGCACAACAGGACTAAGCATATTGACATTAGATATCACTTCATCAGAGATCTTGTGGAGGAAAAAGTGATTAAGTTGGAACATGTTGCCACTGAACTACAACTGGCTGATATTTTTACCAAGGCACTGGATGCTAGTCAGTTTGAAAACTTAAGGGGCAAGCTGGGTATTTGTCAATATGAAGAGTTGTAGCAATTAATTTTGCTTAAAACAAGGACTAAAAGAGATATTTTAATTAAGTCTATTGTGATTGGGCTAATAATTAGTTTCCCTCTTTCTTTCCAAAAGTTTAAGAAGTGGAATAGACACACTTATATTTTTTTCCTCTCAGTTTGTTGTATCACTCTCCATTCTCACAAAAGAAAATTTCAAACTTGCTTTCACTTGTATTCTCAATTCCTCAAGATGTCTCAACAATCTGTGTCATCATCTTCATCAAAGGCAACTGCTTCTTCCTCACCCACTGACACAGACCCTAGGGCAAACGTAAATCCCATGGATACTGAGTTCATCAAAGGCAACTGCTTCTTCCTCACCCACTGACACAGACCCTAGGGCAAACGTAAATCCCATGGATGCTGAGGTCCTTGAGGTAACTCCTCTTCATGCAATGGCAGCTGACCCTACTAAGGTAAAGAAGCTGCGAACTCGACATGCAAGAAGATCACAAGCTTCTCCCTCTGGTAAATTTTCTCAACCATCATCTTCTGTTCCTCCTGAGATAGCTAATAGGGAGGGTTCTTCATATGTTCACCAAGCCATTGCTAGATTGGTAACTAGGATTCTCAATGAGAATCACTCTATTCCTGGTGTCTCTGTACCCCTGAACAAAGAAGCTGCTAGCCCTAATTTAGAAAGTGATCCCAGTGTCACTCAGAATGTTGAGACATCTGATAACAACATTGAGAAATCTCCAGAGAAACCTGATGATCACCAGACCCCTACTGATAAGGCTGATGAACCACCTGTTATTGATGTTGATGAGGAATTTTCTGATAATGATTTAATTGTTAATGTCAACCCTAGCATAGCAAGAAGGCTGATGACTAGAAAGGAAAAGCAGAGTGTTGCTCAAAGCCCCTCCAAAGAGAAGGCTACTAAAGTTGTTTCTGAGAAAGTTGGGCCTGAGGACAAGGCTAGAGTAGGAGCTGAAAAGGACCAAACAACTGGAACTTCCAAAGGGAAGGGTAAGGTGAAAGCCAGGGTATCTGTTGGTAGTCTCCCAAAACCCTTGAGAAAACCTATAACCAAGAAGAGAAAGGCTCCTGAACCCTCTGAATTTGATGAGGAATCAGACTTTGATTTTGATGTTGAGAGCAATGTTCCAGACATTCCTCTCAGGAAGAAACCCTCTTCAAGCAAACTGGCTAAGGTTCCTGAGGTTGCCATTGACAATATTTCCTTTCACCATCCAGAAAATGCTAGTAGGTGGAAGTATGTGTTTCTGAAAAGGATTGCTTTAGAGAGGGAGCTGAACAACAGTGCTCTTGAGTGTAAGGAAATAATGGATCTCATCAAGGTTGCTGGCCTGATGAAGACAGTTGTCAAGTTTCCTAGTTGCTATGAGATTCTTGTTAAAGAATTCATAGTGAATCTGTCTGCTGAATGTGCTGATGGAAAGTTAGCTGATTTTAGGTGTGTTTATGTGAGAGGAAGGAAGGTAAATTTCTCTCTATCTGTGATCAATAAATACCTAGGGAAGGCTGATGAAGCTCATCCTGAGTTAGAGGTTACTGACAACCAGGTTTGTCAAATCTCACAAAGTCAAGCATCGCCTTGAAAGGAAGCTAGCTGGCAAGCTTAGTGTGAAGTTTGTCATACTGCACAAAATTGGAGCAACAAATTGGGTTCCTACCAATCACAAATCTACCATTTCAACTGGATTGGGGAGATTTATCTATGCTGTTGGGACAAAAGTCAATTTTGACTATGGAACCTACATTTTTGAGCAGACCATGAAACATGCAGAAAGCCATGCAATTAAGGGTCCTATAGCCTTTCCCTCCCTCCTTTGTGGTATTATCATTGATCAATACCCTGATATCCTGGTAGAAAAGGACTTTGTCTGTAAAAGAGCTCCTGCCCTTGGTTTCCATTATAAGCTGTTTCAGGGGAAACATGTCCCTGACATTGTCATGACATCTGCTGAGACATCAAATGTCAAAGCTAATTCTCAGAGAGCTGATGTTATTGCTGTGCTGAAAGAGGCCTGCAGGGAGCTTGAGGCAAGGAAGAAATCTCTTGAAGAGTTGATCACTGCCTTGGAACAGGAAAAGGATGACATAGAGGTTGAGGATGAAAGACTGGAGGAGAATGCTGATGAAGAACAGCATGATGGGTCTGCAAGTAGCTCAACAGAAGAGGATACTTACCATAGTGCTTCTTCAGGAGAGGAAAGTGCCTGATGCTCTATGGTTGATAGCTTGCACAGTCAGCTGCTGCTTCCCGCCGTTACTTTTTGCTGCTATTGTTTCTGTTTGTTTTGTTTGTTTTTCTTTTGGCTGGTTATATTTTGATAACTTGGATGTATGTTAATTCTTCTGCTACTTATATAACTTGATTTCTGGGATTATGTAATGGTACCTTTGGCCCCTTTATGGCTAAAAAGGGGGAGAAGAAATTATGGGTTGAATTTATCTTATTTGGGTGCTGGTTATTTGGCTTAGTTGTTTAGTTTAATTTCTGCTGCATTAGTTCTCTGATATCTTAGTTGTTTTAGCCAAAAATTTGCCAAAGGGGGAGTTTGTAAGTGTTTTTATGTTGGCTTTAATTTTTGGTAAAACCAGATTTTGTCAATGTCTTGACTGATGTCATGACATTCTAGGTAGAAGATAAATTCTGCAGAAGAAGTATTCTACAGGTACAGCTTAGTATGGTGGGATAGCATAATAATCATGCTATGATCTGTTATGCTGGAAATCTGCAAGCAGAATGACTAATGTCATGACTAATGTTATGACATTCTGTGCAAAATATATTGTTATGCAAATTTGTTTTTCCTGAGAGTTTTCAGGATTCTGTTGAGCTGTTCTGATGTGGATTATATATGCTCACATGAACTTGAGGTTAATTGGGTTTTAACCCTATTTTATTATGTTGTAAAGACCAAGTCCTTAGGTTAACTTTGTTTAACCCTAGCTACTTTTATGGAAGTCCAAGTTGAAGACTTTACTGCTTCTATAATATGGAACAAACCCTTATGTTGTTTGTTGCACCTTTTCTGAGTAGAACAAGAAGCAGATTGTAATTTGTGTTTTTAGTAGTTCTTGTGAGCCAAGCAATTATCTTTTGATAAGTGCCTTGGAGTAGGATTTGGTTGTAAGGGTAGTTTATCACTCAAAGCTTTGAAGCACGAGTGTTGTGTCTCTTGATTAAAGCTTTGAAGCAAAATCAAGTATGTTTATTGAAGAATGTCTTCACAATTCTATTAATGATTAGGTTAGTATCACTGCTGTGATTAAGGGGGAGTGAGTAGGAACTCAGGTCTAAGTAAGACTTAGATTGAAGTTGCATTGGGTAGGTCTTAAGTGAAGGAGATAAACTGGTTGGTTTATTCCTGAATTAATACTACTTATAGTGAATTTCCTCCCTGGCTTGGTAGCCTCCAGATGTAGGTGTAGTTACACACTGAACTGGGTTAACAATTGATTGTGTTCTTTACTGCTTTTTAAATTACTGAACTGGGTTAACAATTGATTGTGTTCTTTACTGCTTCTTAAAAACACTAACCACATTTCTTTATCAAATATTTTATCATTCACGTAAAGCTTTTCATCATGCATTTAAGACATCTAACTGAGCAAATACTAATTTCTTTTTACTAACTTAATTTAATTCAACTTTATTTCAAAAAAGAGTTGTGGAGATATTTTTCATTAACTGGAATATGCGTCTACGACTACGACTTTTTCAAAGCAAACAAGGTTTAAGGAGAATTTGAAGTATTTTTACAATTCATAAAAAAACTAACCAGACACATACTAACTACGAAATGGGCTTTGATTCCTCATAAGAGGATACATAGGCATGCAGTTAAAAACGAGGTGAGTCCCCTAACTAAAAATTAAAACACATTTCCTATTAACAATTATATGCTTTTAAAGTAGAAAATCTTAATTTATCCCTAAACCTAAATATGGAGCCCCTTGAGAACAAGGGAGATGAAAGGGTGTCTAACACCCTCCCCTCGTCTTACCAACTCGTGTATCTATAATATCTTATCTAAATTAGGGTTATTTATTATTCCCCATCCTTAGGACAAAATTTAATGGTGGCGACTACAATTTTTCAGTCGGTTGCTACAAGACTATACATAAACCTTTGCTATAGTTTGCAGGTTAGAAGCTATACGTTTATTAATCTCTTTTTTTTTTTGTATATCACAACATCATCTTATATCAAATGGATGTTAAGAGTGCATTTTTGAATGACTATATTTATGAAGAAGTATATGTCAAAAACCTTCTGGTTTTGAAAACTCTGAGAACTCAGATTTTGTTTTTAACCTTAAAAAATCTCTTTATGGTCTAAACCAAGCTCCCAGAGCTTGATATGATAGATAGAGTAATTTTATTTTAGAAAAGGAATTTACCAGAGGCAAAGTTGACACGACTCTCTTATGTAAATCTATCAAAAATGATATACTCATAGTTCAAATTTATGTTGATGATATTATTTTTGGTTCTGCTAATCCCTCCCCTCTATGAGGAATTTTTTAAGTTAATGCAGGATGAGTTTGAGATGAGTCTGATGGGAATACTAAAGTTCTTTTCGGAAATCCAGGTCGATCAAAAGTCAGAAGATACTTACATTCATCAGAGTAAGTATACCAAATAACTTCTGAAGAAATTCAACATGGTGGACTGTACACCAATGAAGACTTCGATGCATCCAACATGCATTATGGAGAAAGAAGAGGTAAGTGGTAAGTTTTGTCAAAAGTTTTATCATGGTATGAGAGGCAGAGTACATATCAGTGTCACTGTGTAGTACTCAGTTGCTCTGGATGAAGAATCAACTGAAAGATTATTAGATATATGATAATAACATTCTTATCTTCTGTGATAATGCTGCTGCTATTTATTTAAGTAAAAATCCAATTTTACACTCTAGGAAAAAACACATAGAAATTAAACATCATTTTATTATAGACTATGTTCAGAAGGGAATTTTATGTTTAAAATTTATAGATACAAATCATCAATGGACTGATATTTTTATAAAACCCTTGGCTGAATATAGATTTTTGTTTATTCTAAAGCATCTGAAAATGGACTATTGTCCAGAGTAAGATTTTATCAGAATGAGATGTATTTTAGTCAGAGTCTGAGAAATTAGATTACTAGTTAAACAAAGAAGCTCTTATTTTTGTTTAATCTCAATCATCAGAAGATGCTTCGGTCAGAAGTATCTCTAATTAGATGGAAACCTTTTAGTTTTCTAAAATCTGAGCACATAAAAAGGTGTCACTTAATGAGAAGGTGATTTACGCGTATAACTCTTGTTATACCCTAATCATTACATCTACTTAGCATACACAATGAGCAATACTTTTCTTGGAATCGACTAAATCATAATTACTCATATTTAGTTGTGAAGTCGTTCTTTTCTCTCTCATACGCAATAATATGTCTTGGATAACTAAATTATCTCTTTTTTAATTTCTTTCTCGTGACTATTTATGTCTTTCATTTTTTGTTGTCTCCCCTCCAAGTTTTTTAGTCTTTATGTTATCTTTTCTTCATCCCTTCTTTAAGTCCTATATAGGATTTCTTGCATCATATGGGCACTCAAACGTTTCATGGCGATGAAACCCTTCTAGAGGTTATTTATGAGAAATGAACTGATAACTTGTCCGATGACGGTCTCATTATCAAGTTTATGGAAAACCAGGGTTAGATAGGGTATGTTGCCTTGCTTAGAGGTCCCATTATCCTAATATTGTGAAGAATTTCTGACTCCATGCATCTGTTATCCATAATGGTAGCTACATTAAATCCAATATCTATGGTATTCCGTTTGTTATCGCTCATTCCTCCATCGCTGAAGCTATGGGTGTCTGTTGAAAAGTATTTTTCAAGCAATATTTTTGTATCGTATCTACAGAGATTGGGTTATATTACCGCCATTCTATAGTTACTATCGCTTTAAGTTTACAAATTAGAAAGGTTTGTTTGTGTTTGAAAATTTATCGATCACTTTTGACATAAAATTAGAACACTAAAAATATGGTTTTTATCAATTAAAAAGACTTTGCCAAGATTTGGTTTCACTATTACATTTCTATATATTTTCTTATAATTAGTATGTGAACTCAAGAATGTTAAACATAATCTACTATCCTCTCAATAACATTCATGTCTAAATGATATTGTGATATTCATTAAATTAACCTTTAGACAATTTCTTCACCCAAAATATTAATCAAACAATCCTTAGTAATTGATACAAAAGAAAAGCAAGAACTAAATCTATTTCTACAATCTAATTCTTACTTGAGAAAATACTTTAAGAACATAAGTTAAATTATCTTTTTCAACAATAATTTAACATAACATGTCCAATAAACCACAAGAGCTTTTCTCTACATTCAACACAAAATTGTTCACATACAAAAGTTTACAAGAATTACATAATGGATTTGGAATAGTTACTACCTTAATCTTGACAAAATAGGAGTTTAGTTCCTCATCACCATGGTTGACATCCAAAGAAAATAAAATGTTCTTCTTCTTCCACAATGTTCTCTCTCTTTCCTGATTTTGATAAAAATCTGATAATGAATAATGAAAAAAAATAATCCTCAAAATTAATCTTCTTTTTCTTTTTACTCCCTTCACTTTTTACTTTACTCCAATGTCATAATTGCAATTAATGTGACCTCTTTCATGCAACCACACAATTACCTTGATCCAAAAAGTGAGTAAAAAGAGACTTTCACGCTACCCCAAGAGATAACCCCAAGACACTTCTAATTATTTTAAAACATAAGTTCTAATGACGCACAGTTCGCGGCGCGAACTAAGCTGAATCGGGTTCGCGGCGCCAACAAGTGGATGCGGCGCGAACTGAGTTAATTTATGCTCCTTTTTCTTTCCTTTGGCCTTCCTTACTTGTTGTACCCAAAAATTTACCCTCCTTTTTCTCGCATTCCTGGCTTATAATTTGATTGCATAAACATACATGTAGTCGCATACATAGCATTCATCATAAGGAATATCAGATTCCAGGTATTCCGAATGGCACCCAAAAAAGAGTTCATTTCTCAATAAAGTGGGTTTCGGGTTTCGGCGCATTTTGAGCACTCCAGAAGGCGTATCTCTTACTCTCTGGAGTATTTTATGTTGATGCTCGACTGGCATTCCCCCCTCATGTTTATCTACAACTTTCATTTGGAAGTCAAAAACGGATTTTGTGAGGAAGGATCTCAAAGGAGTCATTTTTCCCGGCATATCAAGTTGATTTTAGTGCTGAACCGTGTGTTTTGGCTCATCGAAAAGGCCTTATCTCTTAGCTGGAAGCTCGGAATTGAGCGGGACCGATTTCTAAAATTCCGTATCAAGGTCCTCTACAATTTCTATTTGCAACTCGAGAGCTAATTCCTCACCAATCGGCACCAGAATTTTAATCTCTGAGTTTGATTTTTGAGCTGAACCGAGCAATTTTCATCTGATGCACGAGGTTCGAAAAATCATATCTCACTCGATTTTCATCGAAACGGGATGGGACCGGTGCCAAAAGTTCACAAATCTTGTTAGCTTCAAATGTCCAAGAGATACGCAAGTGTAAATTTCGATCAGAAGATCCTCGTCTGAGGCATTTTCACCGCAGAGCGCGAACGAAATTCTGCACGTGCCAGTGGTCCAAAATTGAGGTTGAAACTTCAAAAATTTCTATTTCCTTGACCGAGCATCGGATCAAGTCGGGATTTTGATTCGGGAAAGCAAAATCGCATTCCGGACGCTTTTCGTTTGCATTCCGACTCCGAATTCCGCACGGATTTGGCTGTTTTGGATTAATTACGAAAATTATTCGGATAATCATGATTAGCTTGTTGATTAAGGATCCAAAGCTATAAATAGATTTTCCTCTTCACAAATCACAACAACACATTCATTTGCTTAATTTCCCACTACCAAACTGTTGGCTGAAGATTTTGATATCTATGATTCGAATAGGAGTCACTGAGCTCGAAATGAAATGATGTTAGTATTCATTGGAATGAGGCAAATGCCATGATTTGAAATGAAAGAATCAGCTCTTCGATCAAATATATTGAAACTAGGAGTTTCGAGTAGCGAATATGATGATATATGTAGAAGGAGCTTCGAAGTGATTGTAGCGTGGAGTTGAGCAGTGAGTTCGAGTCAAAAGGCAGTTTAGATATTTGAAATTCAAACGTGAGCGGGATAAATGGAAGTTAGAAAATGTGCGCTGGAAAACGGTTCGAAGACGTGGAGGCTAGAGAGGCATAATATTCTGCATGTCCGACACGTGGCAAGCTCTCATAAGTCAGACCGTCATGGTTAGAATAGTATAAATAGAAGTCTTAGTGTTAGGATTTCGTGTGTCATATCTATTGTACTAAAATTCAGTAACATTCAAAATACCACATGGATAGGGAAACGAATGCACGAATGATGTACGTATGATTGCACCACTTTTTATCTTTCAGTAATGTATCTTTATCTTTCCAGTTTACCTTTATCTTACATCAATGTCATTTAAAATCTTTTACGTTTAAAGTCTTTTAACTGTCTTTGCATTTACACGCTTTTCTTTCATTTCGAAACTCTTTACTTTTCTGAAACTGTTACTTTAATGTTCTTATTTTCCAGAAAACTTTTATATACTTGCTTTTAAATACTTGTCTTTTCGTTTCATGCTTTATTTTGAAAGTCTTTTACATTCAAGAAACCCTTTAAACATTCCTGCATTTTATATACTTTCTTGCAATTCGAAGTCTTTATATCGTACTTGTTCGAATTAGTTTTATATTGTTTTACTTAATTTCGTTATCAACTTATTACACATCATAACCAAACACACTTGAAATATAGACATAAAATATTCAGAAGCGAGTCTTGAATATGAACCATCATTTTAAACTTACGCCAATGACCAATAACCCCATAGGATCAATCTAGTCGATCCTGCAAGTTACCAAAGGGATTAAACAACAATCATAACGCTTGTTTGATAGTTTGGAGGACTAGAGGTTGTTTCACCAGAAATCACTGTGAACAAATTGGCACGCCCAGTGGGACCGAGATTGGTTGTTGCTAATTAAAATTAACGATTAAAAACTTAGTTTTTGTTAAAAGGTTCTTTCTGAGTAAACAAAGTTCATTAGTATATGAACCTTAGGAGTGGTAGAATAACTAATAGTAATCAACCCTTACCCAGAAGAAATCGAAGTAATAGGATGTCGGATCCAAATAACCCACAAGGGGAACAAAATGCCCCACATGGAACAGGCACTAATGCATCTGTTTCGACAGGGACGTCCAGTGCGATCCCTTCGAACGCACAATCTGTTGCGTCTTCCACAAATAATATGGCCACGAATGGAACGAGTGGCCTGCTAACAAACAATTCGATCCTAGGTGGTACAGGAACCACTGGGTATCCTGGGGGATTCATTCCACCATCAGGAGCACAAACCCATTTCGCTACCCCACCACCAACTAGACCATTCAGTTTCGACAGTACTAGACCCAGAAATTCCCAGTATGGAATGCCAACATCCTTTATGGCAGGATTACAAACTTCGACGTCGAACGCGTCACCACACTTAGGGTCAGGTTCTGGGGCTAATCAATTTATGACAAATAACCAAGGGTCAGTAGGTTATGGTACGCTGCCCATCTTAACCACAGAAAATCAAATGGCTTTTAGGCAGTTAATGGATGATAGTAACCATAACATGATAGGAGTATTAGCACAAACTATGCAAGAAATCTTTGCCCCAATAGTTCAAAACGTTACTGTGACAAACAGAGAGAACGCTGACAATATGAGTCGAATAGCAGATTTCTTCGCTCCACCTAAAAGGCGTAGGCAGAACCAGACATTGGTTCGAGCGAACGCACCTATCATAGAACAGGTTGCTGATGACCCACCTTATAGGCCAGCCAGAGAGGGAGTTAACCTGGGGGCAAGAGCACAAAGGGTAGATATCCTAGTGATTCGAGAAGAACCACAAAGAGAATTGATAGAACCACCAGCAAGGGTCGAAAGATTTGAGGTCCCAGTGATTCGAGAAGAACCACAAAGGGGAATTATGGAGCCAGGGGCAAGGGTCGACAGACTAGAGGTCTCAGCGTTTCGAGAAGAACAACCTAGAGGGGTTATCCTGGTAGGTCGAAACCAAGATGCTGATGCAGTGGTTCATAGGGTTCGACATGACAATATCTTGGTGGAAAATAACTTAACCACCATGATAGAAAGGATCATGGCCCAAAACGGTATTAATACAGGAATTAGAAGGCCAAATTACGCTTCCCCCCATAGCAGACTATGTAGTCCATACTGATTTGCCAAGGGGATACAAGATCCCTAAATTTCCAAAGTTTGCTGGGGATACAAATGAGTCAACAGTCCGAACACATAGCTAGGTACCTAACTGAGGCAGGAGACATAGCAAATAACGAAAACCTTAGGATTAAATATTTCCCAAGTTCCCTTACAAAAAATGCTTTCACATGGTTCACTACTTTGCCCCCTGGATCCATAGATACCTGGACCCTCTTAGAAAGGTTGTTTCATGAACAGTTCTATATGGGACAATCCAAGATAAGTCTAAAGGAATTAGCAAGTGTTAAGAGGAAGTTTACTGAACCTATAGATGAATACTTAAATAGGTTCAAACTCTTGAAATCTAGATGTTTCACAGTAGTCCCTGAACATGAGTTAGTCGAAATGGCCGCTGGTGGCCTGGACTATTCTATTCGAAAGAAATTAGACACACATACACGAGGGATATGGCTCGGTTAGCGAGATAGGGTTCGACGGTCGAAGGCTAAAGGCTGAGAAGGCCAGGGCTTCTAAGAGTAATAAGAAGGAAAGAGTCTCCTATGTCAAAATGGAGGAAGGTGAAGACTACCCCGAATTCGAGGAGATCGAAATAGATCTCGCTGAATTGAAACAGGCTCCACCTTACGCTTGTAAACTCCTAGTCCCTACAAAGGAAAGAAATTGTTGAAAATGAAAAAATGATAAATTTCCAAAGAAGGTGTATACCTTCGATATAACAAAATGTGATGAAATTTTCGACTTACTAGTCAAAGATGGCCAATTAATTGTGCCACCAAATGTCAAAATGCCCCCGTTAGATCAAAGAAAGAAAAGGGGATTTTGTAAATATCATAGTTTCCTAGGCCACAAAACCTCACAGTGTTTTCTTTTCAGGGACCTGATTCAAAATGCAATTAAAGAAGGCAGACTAAAGTTTGCTGATAAACCAAAGATGAAGGTGGATGAAGACCCTTTGGATATTGCGACACCAACTACTCCGAGCCTTCGAGCATGGGAGACATCAATATTGTGGAAGGCACCAAGGGGCCACTACCTTGAAGAGGAAAGCACCGAGAGAGAGTTGGGTGTTGGTCAAGTCAACAATGGAGTCTCAAGACGCCCACGAACGATGAGCTTTGGTCGAACCAACTCCACCGTTGTTTGGAAGGAATCCAGCACGAGGGTCGGAAAGCCGAAGCAGAAATTGACACAAAGCTCAAGGCCCGAGGCTCAAACCGAAAAGGTTCGATTACAAAACAAGCTTCCCTCAAAAGAGATATGGGATACCTTGGTGAACCCGGTGGGAAGTTCGACTATCGGTAAAATATTCCGCCCCGGATAGTTCGAAAGTCCGAATCAAGACATCAAACCATCGGGATGGGGAGATGATGGTACGTAAGGGAAGATAAAGATGGTAACGTTCCTCGAAAGAGACACAGGACACCTTAGGGGAGCCCGGGAAATTTGATTATATGGTAAAATATTACGCTCCGAGAGTTCAAAGGTTCGGATCGAAGACATCAAACCATCAGGATGGGGAGATGATGGCAAGGGACCGATGTGACGCCAATATGGTGGACATGGAGACCTTGTTCGAGATGCGGAAGTTGAAAGATACCTTGAAAAGAGAAATACAAATGGAAGATGGTTATCTGCGGATACTAGCCTAAAACAATATCTCGTGGCACAGGAAATCATGAAATGATGCTTTGTCCAAGATGCAGCATCATATGCAATGAGAGGATTGCCATGGAGTTCGAACGGAAGCAAAGGGCTCGAAGTGGAGTAAATTGGCGCCAAGATAACCAATTGTTCAAATGTTATCCTAGAGCTGGTGAGAGTTTGTTGGAATTTTTAGTTCGCTGTCACAAGTGGAGTTAACTGTCGGATCAAGCTGCAGACCCACTATGTTCATGGTGATCGAAGCCAAAGCAAATTATAACTTGCTATTGGGAAGAGAGTGGATTCATGGCGTGGGGGCAGTCCCCTCGTCGATGCACCAGAGGTTAGTCCTGTGGAGAGAAGATGGGATAGTAGAGAACATCGAAGCGGACCAGAGCTACTTCATGACAACAGACAATCTAGTTAACAAGAGGAATTATGACAAGTATTTGGCCAGAATAGCTCCCTGTACCCCAAGTGACGAACTGAATGAAACAAGAGATGTACATTACTACATGACCCTTCGCCATGATGGCATGTATTGGGACAGGAAAATAATTAAAGGCGAAGGCACTTCACAAAGACGGCCACCAGGCTGGGAATCTGACGACCCTGATCATGATTGAGTCCTCTTTCTTTGAAAGGATTTCGGCCTATATGGCTGAGAACGAATTGAAAGCGGCTTCGGAGGCTGCAATAGAACATACAGTTGAAATAAACGAACTCAAGGGAATGGTCGAGAGATACACCCTGTGACGAGAACGAAATGGATCAAAGGCTTGATGCCATTTATGATACAGAACCCTTGGGCTTCGAGAAGGATCCAACAAATTCAAGTGCTAAGATGTTGGCACAGGACCCACTCGAAGAAGTAAATTTAGGGGATATCAACACAAAAAGAATCACCTATATAAGCGCGAAACTCAGCCCAAGCCTCAAACAAGAAGTGATCAAGTCCTCAAAGTAACAAAGATTGCTTTGCATGGGACTATGACGAAATGCCCGGTTTAAAAGAGAGTTAGTGGAGCATAGACTTCCAATTAAGGATGGCAAGAAGCCCATCAAGCAGACTCCCGGAGGTTCGCCATGATGCTCACGAAGATCAAAGCAGGTCGAGAGGTTGCTATCGCAAATTCATCGTAACCACAAGGTATGTCGAATGGTTAGCAAATATAGTACCGTTATTAAGAAAATGGTTCATTGAGAATATGCATAGACTTTAGGGATCTAAATCGCAACCCCAAAGATCAATATTCTATGCCTGTGGCGGAAATGTTAATAGATTCGCAGGATTCGTGATACCTAAGTATGCTAGATGGATACTCGGTTATAATCAAATTTTCATTCTTAAGAAGATGTTGCTAAGACAAGATTTCGTTGCCTGAGCCTTAGGCACCTATGTAGTGATGCCTTTTGGTTTAAAAACGTGGCAACTTACCAAAGAGCAATGAACTCCATATTTCATGATTTCATTGAGACGTTTATGCGGTGTACATTGATGATATAGTCATCAAATCTACATCTAAAATCATCTCATCATTTGAGCCAATCATTCGAAAGTATGAGAAAACATGGCTTAAAAATGAACCCCTTAAATGTGCATTTTTGTGCAGCAGAGATTTCGGCTTTGTGGTTCATAAAAAGGTATTGAAATTAACTGAACAAGACCAAAGCCATCATGGAGACTAAAGCCCCACATCGAAAAAGGAGTTACGTCTGCTAGGGAAGATTAATTTTCTCAAGATTCATTTCAACCTAAGTGGGAAGACACAGCTTTCTCCATCGCTTGCTTAAAGCAAGGCCAAGCCTTGAGTGGGAAGCACGCAGGAGGCCTTTGACAAGATTAAAAGATATCTATCTCAACCTCCTATCTTGTCTCCACCTTCATGGGAAAACCCATGAGATTGTATATATCTGCTCAACTTACTATAGGTAGTATGTTAGTACAGAAGACAAGAGTGGCATTGAAAGAGCTATATATTACTTAAGTAGGGTGTTGAATGATGCGAAACTAGATATAGTAATATAGAAAAGTTGGGTCTGTTTATACTTTTCTTGTATGAAACTCAAGTATTATATAAAACCCGTTGATGTTTATGTTTCATCTCATTTCGATGTTATTAAACACATGCTTTCCAAGCCAATAATGCATAGCGAATTGGTAAATGGGCATTGGCCTTGATGAATATGCTTTGACTTTTATGCCTTTAAGAGCGTTGAAAGGCCAAGTAGTTTCGATTTCATTGTCGACCATTCATTGGTCGAACGGCTCATATGGGTTATGTCGAAATGAAACCTGGAAGCTATACTTTGATGGTTCGACCCATAGAGAGGCGTGGTGTTGGAGTTCTCATAATTTCTCTTGAAGGAATTCCAACAAAATTCAAGTATAAGTTAGATGGCCCTCGTTGCTCGAACAATGAAGCTGAATATGAAGCGCTCATTGTTGGACTTGAAGCTTTGTTGGAATTGGGGGCAACTAGAGTCGAAATCAAGGGTGATTCAGAGCTAGTAGTCAAGCAGATAACTAAGGAATACAAATGCATAAAGGAAAATCTGATGATATACTTCGTCATAGTTAATAGGCTACTCAAAAAATTCGAATACATGGACATTCAGCACGTACCTAGAATAGAAAATCAAGAAGCAAATGACCTAGCATAATATGCTTCAGGTTATAAGGTCTCTGCTAAAAACTTAGAGGATTTGATTAAGATAAGAGGAAGAGTCATGGCTACCAGACTTACACCATCAGATCTAGAGAATATCAAAGTAAGTTATGGTGATAAAGATAGGTTCGAAGTATTAGCCATAGACACTTTAACAGATACAGATTGGCGAAATCCATTAATAAGGTATTTAGAAAACCCAACATTGAATGTAGATAGAAAAATAAAATATAGAGCATTGTCATATGTCCTTATGGGAAATGAATTGTTCAAGAAGACCCAAGAAGGTGTGTTACTAAAATGCTTAGGAGAAAGTGAGGCATATCTAGCACTATCAGAGGTCCACAATGGGGTATGTGGAGCACATCAAGCGGGTCATAAAATGAAGTGGTTGCTATTTTGATATGGTATGTATTGGCCCAGTATGCTCAAAGATTGTATAGATTTTGCTAAAGGATGTGAAGAATGTCAGAAACATGCAGGGATTCAACATGCTCCTGCAAGTGAGTTACATTCGATCATTAAGCCATGGCCCTTCAGAGGATGGGCATTAGATTTAATAGGAGAAATCAATCCTGCTTCATCTAAAGGTCAGAAATATATCCTGGTAGGAATAGACTATTTCACTAAATGGATCAAGCAATACCATTGGTAGTCAGATCAAGAGACTATCATCGAATTCATACAAAAGCATTATCTATAGGTTCGGTTTCAGAGAGCATAACCACGTACCAAGGATCGGTGTTTCTTGGTAAAAGATGCAAGAATTTGCCCAAGAAATGGGGTTCAAGTTGCTAACGTCAACACCATATTATGCTCAGCAAATGGTCGGTCAAGCGACCAACAAAGTAATAATAGGTCTAATCAAAAACATGTTGGTAAAAACCAAGAAGTTGGCATAAGACTTTAGATCAAATACTATGGGCATGTAGAACATCTCCCAAAGAGGCTACTAATACTACACCTTTCCAATTAACATTTGGTCATGATGCGTCTTACCAAGAGAAATTCATCTACAATCGCTCAATTCAAAGGCGAATGAAATCTCATCTTCTTTATATTGGGAAATGATGATGAATGAGTTGGTCGAACTAGATGAAGTTAGATTGCATGCATTAGAAGTCTGATGAGGCAAAAGAGAGAGTGGCGAGCATATAACAAAGGGTGAAAGGTAAAACATTCAAGATTAATGATTTAGTGTGGAAAGTTATATTGCCCATGGACAAGAAAAATAAAGCATTAGGTAAATGGTCACCTCATTGGAAGGACCTTTTCGAATAGTGAAAACATTTTCAAACAATGCGTATGAAATCAAGAGTTGGATGACAAACGAATCCTAAAGGTTAATGGGAAGTATTTAAAGAAATATAAACCACGCTGCAGGAGGTTCGAATAGTAGCAACGTGAATCATAAACATATAACTCGAAGCCAAAATGGTGAAATTAGTTGCCAAAATGGCATTGTCAAGTGTTACAAATAAATATTCAACTAAAATACAAGATTTCTTTAAATAAATAAGCTTCAGAAATGGGTATTGTTCCTTAATCGATCGAAGATATTCTTAAAAGACTCAAGCTTGTGCTGAGTAGAGCGCTGGGCTCCTTCCAATATAGCAACGCCACCGCCAAATACCGAAGCCCTTTATTCAAGCTCTTCAATCGAGTACCAAAAGTATTGGACTCATATGCAATTTGTTGCCGAGCTTCCTTAATTTTATGCTGAAGTTCCTGGATCTGCTTCTCCCATTGAAGAATGGATTGAGCTCGAAGATCATAGTCAACTTTGGCTTGCTTGATGTGCATGGCGTGATCTTCAACCTCCTTAGTGAGCTTCGAGGCGTGTTCGTAAGGCGTCCATTGCACTTCGTTTTTCTTGGACTTTGTTGCCGCAGATTCATTTTGAAGAAGGCATCCGCACGTTATCAATCGGGATTGAAGTTCAAACAAAATGGTGCGACTTCCGGGAACATGTGGCGAGATTGACTTGATTGATAAGTCCCTTCATCACGAAGCGTGTCAGATTATCTTTTCGAGTATTTCAATAAATCCACATCAAGTATGGTTTTGAATTTTGTGAAGAAGTATGACTCTATCATCGGAAGGTCGAATCGTAGGTCGAACCAAAGATTAGCCTTAGGGAGAGGAGTGTTTCTCGAGCTAGTTTAGCCTTCATGTACCCAAGAGGGTCATTGTTTCAAGAGGGCTAACCTCTTCTACTGCTTGGCATTTCAAAGACTCGAGTTCCATACGCAATGGAGTGACATCCAGCTCAACATCCATTGGTTCATTAGTGGGAACATCATTGCCTTCATTATTTGCTTCTTCATCATCCTCTTCATCATCAATCAAGTCCACCACCTCGATGTTATCATTTTGATTACCACCAGCATCTGATTTCGTCCCTTCGCTCGAACCTTCTTGAGCATCATCTCCTTCTTCGTCCTCAGACCCCTCCTCACTTGAATCTTCACTCTCTTGGGAGGTATTGGTTTTTTCTTCTTCAGTAGGAATTGCCCTTTCACTCTCTTGATAGATTTTGGGAGGAGACTCTGGGTGAGAAGTCTCTGGAGGCACTTCTGTAGCATCTTCGAGCATTGTTTCGTTGGTCTCCTTGAGAGGAGGCGAAGTGCCTTGGTCATCTGGCTGTCCAGAGGTCCCAGTTGGAACTGCCATATTGGACGAACCTTTATTCTGCACCAAATTGCTTGAATCTCCATGAGGAGAAGAATGGATCGGAGCAGTTGTTTGTGGGGGAGGAGTCGAAGTAGTGGGGATCAGAGTCGAATCATCCTACACGGAACAAAAGAAGATTAGAAACTTATAACTAAGGTACGAATAATCATTGTCAAAAATTCAAAGTGAATTCACCTGTGGATTATCTGCAGATATGTTGCTGTCTATATGTTCCAACATTACGTTGGAGGTCGAAGGTGGATTTTTGGATTTGTGTGAGGGAGCAACATCCCTGGAATCAAGTCCATTGACGTTAGTCTCTTTTGGAGTATCTTTCTTTTGTTTCTTTCTCAAAACTGTTGGTGAACTTTCCCCAGCCTTGAGAGTCTTTCCACTAGTACTAGGTTTTCTCTTCTTTGGAGTAGTTGGTGGGAGTTTATTAGTCTGAAATGGTACGAACATAAGTTAGATCTCGAGCATGAGCGAAAGCCTATTTCGAAATACCCGAATAAATTATTTACCTTTGGGGCTGGAGCGATTGTTTGAGACGGAGTTGTTGTTGGAATTGAAGAAATGGTTGGAGTTGGAGTTGGGGCAGTAGTGTTTGTTGTTGTTATTGTTGCAGGAGTGATTGTTGGAGTTGCTTTGGGCACATTGGCATTAGCTTCGATAGTTGTCTGAGAACTACTTCCTTCCTTGGTCTTTGATGCAACAGTCTTTATTCTGATAGCTGAAAAATGAAACACATAAGACAGAATGTTAAAATAAAGTAAGAAAGACTTATTTGGGATTTCCCAAGCATTCGCACCTTCGCCTTCATTCGAAAGAATCGACATGGCAGAAAGGTCATAGCGAAGATGCCCTGGGAAATTATGGAGCCAGTGTCGAGCCCATGTCACAGTCTCAGATGGCTTTAGTTTCCTTTGAGATTTGTATTTGAACATCTCTTTGCAAGTCAACCACCAAGGGTATGGAGGAAACCAAGCCATAGCCAGGTCTGAGGTAGGTAGGCTGGGAAACTTAGGTGGATGCATTTCGAATGCCAACCTATACCTATCCTCGTGTGACATCTGAAGGAAGTCCGAACTTAGAGATTTTTTCAAACTTTTCCTTCAAGGTTTGGGATGCTCGATATCTGTGACTCCAAGCGTGTAGGATCATAAGTTGTTTCAAGTAAGTTTGAAAAGCTTTGATTTCTTGGCGTGAGTGAACATACCTTTCTTTTATGTACCGAACATCGAATGCGCAGTTAGTTTCTCTTCGATAATAAGAGTGTCAAACATACAAGACTGGTAGAATCTACTCCACCAATCCAGAAAACCTTTGGATGCAAAATAAGATGGTTCGAAAGAGATCAATTTAAATTGAGCAAAGCCCTGATATTGTTCTTGCTGAAGTTTGGCTTCTCTAGCTTTGAAAGTTCGACCAGAGGTAATGGAGTCGTGAGTCTGAAAGAGTGGCTCAGAATCATTGGCATAAACCAAATTGTCTTGAGACAAAGTTGGGTTGGTAGGCGAATAGAAGGATTTGATTCTTGGTCGGGGTAATCCTTGAAGAAATTAGTCTTGGGAGCAAAAAGGCTTTCCAGATATCTTGAATGTCTTTGACCTTAGCAGCCTCCGAAAGGGGCATAATGAACCATGATGGTCCATGAGTCCTCGAAGCAAAAGGCGCCATAGTCTCTTCGAACTTCTGCTTCTTAGAAAAGAGCATAATGTATTGGGAAAATAAAATCTGGAAATCAGCCTTGTCATCACTCGGAGTCAGCCTTCTCAATCTTGTGCCTTCGACATTTCGATCCGCTATTTCGGATCATGGTCAACAATAGTATCCGCAGAGAAAGGAAGATTCGAATATGGCATTAAGCCATAGTCAAGCAACCGAAGGACCAAGTAGGATATTCTTGGGGTGTGGGATTTTAAGCTCAAACGGCCGACCTCAAACTTTCATAAAGGTCAACTAGTAGGAGTTCACTTAAATTAATCCTCCTATTCTCATGTAAATCCCTTGCTAAGGGAATGAACCTGCTAGCCACTTGAAGTGATCTACTGCAGAAGACGTATCTTGATAGCCAGAGGGTGAGGAAAGCAATGTGTTCAACGTCAGAGACACTATCACCTGCAGTGTGATAATGGCTGATAAATTTGGAAAAGCTAGCTAACTTGATGTCGAAGTCAATTATACTTGAGTGCTCCTCAGAATCAGGAATGTATGTTTCTCCTATTGGTGATAGGCCAGTGATAACAGCTATATCAAAAAATGTAGGGGTGATCATTCCTCCTGGAAGATGAAAAGTGTTGTAGGTACTATCCCAGAAGTACAGGGGTGCAAATAGTAGAGGATGGCTGTAGGTAAAGCCTGGTTTCGATAATTTGATAAGGTTGTAAATACCTAGTTCCTCCCACTGATGGGCTTTCTTAATCTCTACTTTAGCAAACCAATTCTGGTAAGCTATATCAGCAGTAGGGCAGGATCGAAATGGCTTAAAATTACTTTTAACATAATCCAAAATGAAAGGATCCTTTGGGGGAATCATAGGGGTTTCGTGTCTTTAGAAGCAGAGGGTTCGCTCACATTATCGGCTACTCTAAGGGTTTCCATTTTATTGAACAAAGGTTTGAAATCATAGCAACAGGAATATGGTCCTAACGTCCTTCAAAATCTCAAAACTGTGAGAGGACCCATTAGTGAACCTCTTTCCGAGACATTAGTTGGAATCAATACCGAGAAGCGCATGAAGTTCTGCTCTTTGGAGATGCTTTGAGGAATAAGTACCGATTGGCCATGGTGAGTATCAACCTTGCTTTCTAGGATCGTTCCAGTGTTCTTGGTCTTCTTCTTAGAAATCTTTTTCTGAGATGTTGTTGTTGAAGACATTGTTGGAAGCTGTTAAGGTTTTAGGGTTTTCAGAAAGAGAGAAGAAGGTTCGAGTGTGGAAAAAGAGTAAAAGACTGAGTCTGTTGGATTTTATAGTAAGGAATTTGGAACGATCATCAACTAAAGCCACGATACGTGGAAAACGTGGGTTGGACATGGAGTGAGGTGGCGTAAAGTAAGCATTGGAAATAAACATGATTAAAGACAATCATTACCTTTAATAACCGCACCATACTGTGGTAACTGTTTGAAGTAAGTTCGAAACCGAGAGCCGTGGATCGATGTAATGGAAATCATATACAGTGTCATAATTACTCAGGGTCACATCAAAATCTTGTGGATATATTTAAAATAAGTATTTCTCAGAAAGAGATTCGAAATACATATTTTAAAGGGGCATCTTGTTGGCTGAAGATTTTGATATCTATGATTCGAATAGGAGTCACTGAGCTCGAAATGAAATGATGTTAGTATTCATTGGAATGAGGCAAATGCCATGATTTGAAATGAAAGAATCAGCTCTTCGATCAAATATATTGAAACTAGGAGTTTCGAGTAGCGAATATGATGATATATGTAGAAGGAGCTTCGAAGTGATTGTAGCGTGGAGTTGAGCAGTGAGTTCGAGTCGAAAGGCAGTTCAGATATTTGAAATTCAAACGTGAGCGGGATAAATGGAAGTTAGAAAATGTGCGCTGGAAAACGGTTCGAAGACGTGGAGGCTAGAGAGGCATAGTATTCTGCATGTCCGAAACGTGGCAAGCTCTCATAAGTCAGACCGTTATGGTTAGAATAGTATAAATAGAAGTCTTAGTGTTAGGATTTCGTGTGTCATATCTATTGTACTAAAATTCAGTAACATTCAAAATACCACATGGATAGGGAAACGAATGCACGAATGATGTACGTATGATTGCACCACTTTTTATCTTTCAGTAATGTATCTTTATCTTTCCAGTTTACCTTTATCTTACATCAATGTCATTTAAAATCTTTTACGTTTAAAGTCTTTTAACTGTCTTTGCATTTACACGCTTTTCTTTCATTTCGAAACTCTTTACTTTTCTGAAACTGTTACTTTAATGTTCTTATTTTCCAGAAAAATTTTATATACTTGCTTTTAAATACTTGTCTTTTCGTTTCATGCTTTATTTTGAAAGTCTTTTACATTCAAGAAACCCTTTAAACATTCCTGCATTTTATATACTTTCTTGCAATTCGAAGTCTTTATATCGTACTTGTTCGAATTAGTTTTATATTGTTTTACTTAATTTCGTTATCAACTTATTGGACATCATAACCAAACACACTTGAAATATAGACATAAAATATTCAGAAGCAAGTCTTGAATATGAACCATCATTTTAAACTTACGCCAATGACCAATAACCTCATAGGATCAATCTAGTCGATCCTGCAAGTTACCAAAGGGATTAAACAACAATCATAACGCTTGTTTGATAGTTTGGAGGACTAGCGGTTGTTTCACCAGAAATCACTGTGAACACAAACACACTCAAATTCTCTCAAATTCCAAAGCACAAAAACTCAAGAAAGTTCAAACTTCAACTTTCCCTCCAAGCAACCACCACAGGCCGCCACCGGACCACCGTGCACCACCTGCTTCTCTCACAAAGCGCGCTAAGCGCGACTTCCGTGCTAAGCGCGACCTGCGAATTTTGGTTTTCTCCATCGCAGCTTCTTCTATTTCAATCCGTAGCACTCTCTCCTCCTTCTACACACATTGGACATGGAAGGAACAGTTTAATCTCGGTTTTCTCTTCAAGTTCAAGATTCAAGAGTTTCTTCTTCTTCTTCTCCAAATTCTCCATTGAATTTCAAGATTTTCTTTAAGGATTCAAGTCTAATTCTGAAGCTTATCAACAATTCCTCGTTGATTCGGTATTTTCTTTGAAGAGCACAAGGAATTCCTCTTCAATTTGATTCAAACATCAAGTTCAAGTAAGTGTTAGGTTCAAATAATCACTTATTTTAAGCTGTTTTGAACTTTCAGCTTTTCTTGAAATTGAACAATGAAATCACATGCAAATTCAATGTAGATTCTAGGTCTTGAACTTGTACTCTTGAATTCCTTGATTTGAATTGGATTTTGCTATGTAATTGGTGTCGGTGTGAGAATTTTCATGCATAACATACATACACTTGCATTTTCTTTGCATTCTTGCCACAAACTCATGCATCTTGCATCCTTTAATACATGCTCATACATTTAAAGACATTTAGCTTGATTGAATTGCATTGATACATGATGAATTAAGGTATAGCTTGCATTTGTGGTGTATCAACATGTAGCTTCCAAAGCACTTTGATCATTATGCACATTGTGTATTGTACATAGTTCATTCATTCGCATTCCAAGTGTTTGTGTTAATGTTTCACTTAGGATTTGACATAATCATTCCTCATTGCCTCATAGCACGTTTCACTTGCGTCGGTACTTTGCATGTGGAATGCTAGGTCGATAACACAATTTGCATCATAAGCATAATCATGCATCGACCTCCATTGTGCACATTAGAATGATTCATTCTTTCCCTTCCACACATGTTCATTCCTAGCATTGTACATGAGCATTGAAATTCCTTTTGCATTGCACTCCTAGCTTGTTCATGCATAGCTTCACATGCGAGAACGTTAGAGTTGTTGATTTGCATTCCATATATATCCATGCACAACATTGCATACATGAACATGGAAATTGTTGATTCATCACTTGCATTCCCTACATGTCCATGCATAACATTGCATACATGAGCATGGGAACTATTGATTCATCGCTCGCATTCCGCATGTATTCGTTCATAACCTTGCACGAGTATCGGAATTGTCATTCCTCCTTTAGCATCCCCCGCATGTTCATGTCTTGACCCTCATTCATAAGCATCATAGCTCTTTGTTTCATTGCTCACATACCGCGCCTATTCATGCATAGCTTAGTGCATATGAGCATTGGAACCATAGCGTTAACTTGCATTCCTATACATGTTCATGCATAACATGGCATACATGAGCATTGGAATAAGTGTCAAACTGTATGGATCACTTTTTGGCATGAAAACATCACAAACAGGTGGTCTGGTGCAGAAAATAATTTTTCAGCAGGTTGCAGGTCGCGCTTAGCGCCACCAGAGCGCGCTAAGCGCCAAACGTTCTGACTTTTTGGGCTGACTGACGCGCTTAGCGCGGTATACCGCGCTAAGCGCGCCCTTCTGGTTTATTTTTCTGATTTTTTTGATTCTGGTGATGAACAGTAGTCCCCTTGGCTATGCTTGGCTACTGTTTGCACTCACTTTTATGCAGGGACGCACGACGCATACATATGCGGCTCGTTTCGTCGATATTCACACACTTTTCCATTGCTTGCGTTTTGGGTCTAACTCCCTTTTTGGGTCTAACTCCCTCTTGGGTCCAACTCCCTTTCTGCAGTTTGCTACGCGTCTGTGTACCCACGTATACATCCGTTTGTCTGTTTTTTGGGTCTAACTCCCTTCTTGAAGGTGTTTTGCAGTTGTACACCCACGTGTGCATTTCTATACTTGTTTTTGGGTCTAACTCCCTTCTTGCAGGTGTTGTGTGTTTGTACACCCACGTGTACATCCTTTTGTTTGCTTTTTGGGTCTAACTCCCTTCTTGCAGACATTGTTGCTTCACATGCGCACAAGCGCGCATCCTCTTTGCTTTGATGCTTCGAGCTATTCTCACCGGTTTACTCTTGTTGCATGGTTGTAGTACTTGAAGTACTCCAGAGCATTTCATTAGCTTGCGTGCTCTTCAGATTCTATATCCGTTCGGTACTTGCTACACTGTTTACTGCATTCTCTTACAGCTTTCCTAGATATCATGAGAAGTAGGGCTTTACAGCTTTCTTTTACCATGAGAAGTAGGAATAGAGATGCATGATGGGGTTTCCGTAGTTGGAGCATGTTCAGGAACCCCTCTGGTTTATTTAAAGACCCGTTTAGGGCAATTCTACTTGTGATCTGTGCATATTTGCTTGTTTGTTTCCTGCAGGTTCCCTTGGTTAGGTTTGGTTCTCTAGCCTAGACTTTAGGATTCACATCCTTTGCATGACAACATAGGTAGAGATCCCCTTGCATCCTAAACCACAGGGATAACCTTTTGCTTTGTTAGTTTCTTTGCATGTTGCATTGTGAATAAAACTAAAACTTGCTTTTCCTTTCAAACTTAAAACACTTAATAATGGTTTAAACTCCTTTCTCAAGGTAAAAACAACCAACCAACACCAACTCTTTTCGCCTTTGCGCGCTCTCTTTCTTTTTGTGTTTAAAACCTTTTCACAAGTAAAAAACACAAAACACACCAAAACAAGTGAGCCGAACTACGACGCTCTGACTTTCCCATTGCACGCGGGAATACGTAGGCATCTTGTCACGGGGCTCGATCGAGAAAACTTTGTAAATACTTCCTTCTTTTCCCCGTGGTTTCTTATTTTCTCTTTTCTTTTGCATGCATGATTAGCGATTAGGCATAGATATAACACACCCTTTAGCTAGAAATAGAAAGTGGATACCGTAGAGTACTACGGGCGTGTGGGGTGCTAATCCCTTCCCCTCGCGTAACTAACTCCCTTACCTAGATTCTCTCGATTTCACGGTTATAGGACCGTGATTTCTCCCCCCAGGTTTACTCGATGTTTTCCTTTCTCCCTCGCGAGATAAAAGACGTTCGATGGCGACTCGATTTGATAACCCAGTTATCATTTGTCGGAGGTTCCGCCGGTGTTTTCATTACTCTTGTCTTGATCTTGTCTTGACTTGGTTGCTTCTTCCACTTGCACATGCATCCAAGTAACTCTTTTTCTTCTAATTTTCTACAAAACTAACAACTAAAGTGAATATCTACTCTAATTAAAATACATACAAGAATAATTGCATATTTATGAATTGTGTGAATAAAAGAATGGAAATTAAATAAGATTTGGTTAAAAGGATCAATAAAAATGTATGAAACTTAGTCCAATTTGGTCCCTAACAGTGTCCTCCTAAATCTAACTCTTTTCATCATGGCAGTTTTGCTTTCATGGATGTCGATACTTTTCCAACCATTCATGACACTTCACATGTATATGTACCAAATAATCCGGATAATCTAAAACCTCTTGCTAAAATCAGGTTTCAATTCCTGCTATCAAACCTTTATCCTAGAGGAGAAGATCTTGATGATGTGTTTCCTAGGGATAAATGTTTGCTCTTTTGTCTTCTCAACGATATCCTAGTCAATCTGCCAGCTATCATTTTCAATCATCTAACGGAGTCAATCTTGGATTCCAGAGATTCTCAAAAATGTTTCATTCCTTATGGACGTGTCTTGTCCGAACTATTTGAATTAGCTTAAATAATAAAAAAAATCGAAAAGGCTCCGTTCACAAGAGAAAATGCTTTGTTTGATGAGAGTTGTGATGTATTTGAAATCTAGCTAATTTATTTTGTTTTTCTCTCTTAAGATGTAATATTTATCTTTGAACTTAATGAAATTTCATTTTAGTTTAGTTTATATGTTTTCACACTAATAGGGAATTTCGTGATATGACAAAAAAGGGAAACAAGTTGCTTAACTCATCTTCTATCAGAGTATCTGAATCTGAATGATTTTGAAAATCAAGGACTTTGCATCTTTGATTGATTAAGATTTAGATCCAAGATTTCGGGGTTCGTGTAATAATAATTTTCAAGATTTTGACATCGAAGAGATAAACAAACAAGTATGTTTGTATGAACAATTTTGGTATTCTAACATTTGTTATTTTTGAGAATGTAACAAACATAGTCTGCTTCTGATAAATAGTGTGGCTAAGTTATTAGAAGAGAATTGTTCCGCTTTTGTGCTACATATGTTCTGCTGAACAGTAGCAAAAGCTTCAAAAGACTTTAAAGTTATGAGACTCTGATACCGATGTTTGAAGAAAATAAGTTCTAAAGATTTGAAGACAGAAGTTCTGATGAACAAACTCCAAATGCTGAAGACTTATATTTGTTAGACAATGGGCTCTAAAAGATCAAGTGTTGAATACTCTGAAGACGCGGTTCTGAAGACTCTAAAGACTTGAAGTTCTGAAGACCTAAGTGACATTTTCCTTCTTCTTACGCATGCTCTCAGAAGCCTATAAAGTTTGGAAGTTGTGAAGACTAAGTAACGTGTTTCACAATACATCAGTATAACGTTACAATCAGGATGCGTCGTTCCACTCCGGAATGAGCGGAAGTTAATTGTACTATTTGTCCCCCACGTTCTTTCCAAGCTGTCATATTCTGAATATTTCAGATGTACCCCTCAACAGTCACATCGTCTTTGCATGGCTATATAAAGGCTTGAAGACTTCAAGAATGAGATGTTAATTCATTGTTCATACGTTCCATGTATTGTTCATAGCTCACTTATTCTTAAGTCATATTTTTTCTTAAATTTGTTTACATCTTAGCTTGTGTAGAAGCATTTTATTGTAATCATACTGTTATTCAAATAGTTGTTTGATTTCCTTGAGAGACCAATTAGGTCAGATTTCTTGAGAAGTCTAAGACTTGTGTGTCTTAGAGATTGTTGTTAGTCACCTGCAGTTTGGCTTGTGCATTACTCAATCATTTTGATTATTGGATTAAGACCTCGCTTGAGAGAGACAAAATCACCTTGACGGGTGTACTAGAGTAACTTGAGGTTTTCAAGTGAACTAGTACACACATACTGTGTCTTTCTTTCTTTCCTGCATCTTTTACCTTATTATCAAAAGTGGAGAATATTTCTTAAAGGGGATTTATTTTTAAGGAAAAATATTTTGGTTTAAAGCCCAATTCAAACCCCCCATTTCTTGTGTTTTTCACACCTTCAAAACACATTCTTTCTCTTCCGGCAAGAACAGATATGCAATTAGATGACCGACTAATTTTGCACATAAATCATAATTATGTAAATCACATATCACATTAAATATTCATTTATTATTTGTCAACCGATAATCACACAACTTAAATGGACTCTCACATTTTCTTGAACCAGTATCATCTCGTTTCAAATTCTAGAGATAACGTCTATATTTTCCACTTCTTTCGCATGTCAATGTCACAAATGCACATCTTTTATCTGAACCATTATCGAACCTTTCAATCACAACACCAAACCCTAATTTGGTGGCCTCTGTACGAATCCAATGTAGTACGTCTTCACGAAATTCATACTCTTGTTCATATCGCTTGAATGGTCTCTACTATTGTACTCACCATAAGTACAAATTTAATATAAAAAAAAATTAAAGATTGAATAAAAATTTATTACACTAATACTCTATTACCAGAGCCACCTTAACTTTTGTAGAGACCACATGATGACTAATATCTACGAGGCCCTATTTAACTACGGTTAACCCTCATCAAATCTTAAATCTTATGCGGTAGTCTAACTTGCATGCCTTCAAAGATGACCATGTCTATTACATATGTAAGCGATGTTATAAGTTTTAAGAATTTTTGTGTTTCTTTAGGGTATGTGTATTTTTGTATTTTTTTTAGGGTATGTTTGGATTAGTGGTATGAGATGTAATAGAATGAAATGAAGTGGTAACTAATAAGATTCATTATTTGAATTTGCAAATAATGGATGGAATGAAACACGATGAAATTCATTTAATCTCATTCCCTATTTTTTCCAATTTGAAATGTATCTTATGAAATGCAATATTTTCAATAAAATAACCAAATAATAAAGTAAGATCTATATTTCTTTCCGTTCCGCTTCACTATGTTCAATTTCACTCCAATATATTATGTTCTATCCGTCCAAACATAACATTAGCGATACTGAAACATTCACTTATGTGATTCTTTTCATTTTAAGCTAAAATATTACGTTTCTTCAATTCACCAGTCTTAAATGATTTTATTTACATACAAACAGATTTCTAAGAAATCAAATTTATGTATACACCTAATTCAAGTAACGCGTGACTTATGTTTGATTAAACTCAATCCAAATATTCATTTCATACGTTACAGATTTGTTGTGCATGTGCATACCTTCACTCTTGTCAAATCACTTTAACAGGGTTGATATTTTTATTTTGATTGAATATCTTTTCATAATTTGAAAAAGAAGCAGGACTCTTAGACTGATACTCTGTTTCATGATTCTGGTAAAGGGATGAGAAGTGTGAAATCAATTTAATTCCTTAAATAAGTAGTATTAGCTATAATTGTTGTGCAAACGAAAAACAGGACATTGCTACCCAAATGAATCACAAGTATTATATCATTCCATACTATCAAGCAAAATCCAAAATGTCATGAGTGATCCAAATATAAGATGAAGTGAATCCCATCACTATAGATGGCTATTGCCAATGCCTTGGCATTTATTTCACCATAAATCACAAAATGCTACTAGACGTCCATCACAAATCAAGCGTGCTTGGCAAGGAAGGCAAGGATAAGCTGATTCACCTGTTCGGGAAATTGTTCTTGCACAAAATGGGTTCCCTCTGGAATAAATGTAATCTCCAGATTAGGAACAAACTCTTTGGCCTTCTCACCCTTTGTTAAATCCTCAATTCCCGGGAACTTGAAAACATAATCCTTCCCACCCATTATCAGTAGTGCTGGAACTTTGACTACAGGAGGATCTGGCAAGTTAAAGTCTTCACCAAATGACCTGCAAATGCAAGCAAAACAATCACGATTCACGAACTTTAACTCACATTAGAAAAATAAAAAGGAAAGGAAACTGCCGCACCTGTATGGAACCTGCAATGCAGTTCTGAATCCGGATTTTTCATACAAAGCTCCGTAGGTTGCAAGATCCTCCTCAGTGAACCAAGACGGAAGAGGGGTATCGGGTGCAACCAAATCCATGATCTCCTGGTTTTCATCCGCTATAGGTATTTCACTATTTGAGAAAAGGATGTAAACATTTCGAACAACAGTTTTTGCATCAAAGCGTCCAAAATCAGCCTCTGCTCTTCCTGGTACCTGAAACAAAGTTGTTTGATAGTTACTATAATGATGATATTAGAGGGTGATGATGGGTGAGAGGTGAAAAGAAATTAAATTTACCGCCCATCTCAAAATGTAGAAACCTTCAGGGAGGACTTTATGATACACTGCGGGGCGTGGTGGAACATAAGGAACTCCCAAAGTGATAACTCCTAACACCCTTTCCGGGTGCAGCATGGAAAACAGATACGCAGGACGACTTCCAAAATCTTTTCCAACAATGAACACCTATTGTAATCAAGAGTTAGAAGGGTGCAAGCTGTTCAACAACGAGAGAAAGAGAAGAGTGTACCTTGGAAAGAGAAAGAGCGTCGAGAATTGCTAGGAGATCGTCGAGAAGATGAGAGAAGTTAGTCTTTTCGGATTCAGGTGGTGAGTCAGATAAGCCGTAGCCTCTGTAATCGGGGGCAATAGCTCTGAATCCGGCAGCGGCGAGGGCAATCATCTGGTGGCGCCAGGAGTACCATATCTCAGGGAAACCGTGGAGGAATAAGACGACGTTTGGACCTGAAAGATAGAAAAGAAAGATGTTTGTTTGACTTTGGTTCAGAAGACGACAAGTAATTGAATTGGATTTTGTCATACCGGTTCCGATTTCAGCTATGTGGAGTTTCAGAGCTCCCACGCTCACGAACTTGTGTTCAATTTCTTCCATAAGTTACAGTCTCTAGAAAGAGTGTCTGACCTCTGAACTCAACTCAAAGTTTGAAACTGGTCCAAAATGTAGGATGTTTATTGAAGTGAGGTTTATGGTGGTCAAACAAAAAAAAGTTATCAACATTGATTGATTTAGATGTCTGTAATTGATTTGTTACATTACTTTTAATAATCATTAATAAAAATGTAAGATTCTTTATTTAATTAGAAAATAGTAAAATTGGCTTAAAGTTGAGAAAAATATAATTCTTTATTTAAAAATAAAGTTTAATCTTTATAAATACTAAAAATAATATATTATTAAGAAAATTTTAATATTTATTCCTAACAAAGTTTATTTTAAAATCTATTTTTTTTTTGAATTCTATGCAAATTTAATTATTCTTTATTTAATTAAAATAAAACAATATTTATTTTAATATATATATTTTTGGTTTAATCAATAGTTATATTTTATTAATAATTTAAATAGACGTAAGAATTAAAAAAAAACATTTTTTTTTTATAATAAAAAAAGTGTAAAATTTGCTTAAAAGATCCTCACATGCTTTCACACACTTTTTATGATGACTATTCGGTTTCTCACCCACATGTTTATTCAACTTATGCTTTAGATTCCTACCTTTAAAACCCGCCACCACAAATGCAGAATTACTAGTACCTTTGTAGCACACATAACAAGATAAACAAAAAACAACATCTTTTTCTACACTATATTTCAACCAATCATACTCTTCATGCCAACTATATTGAAAAGAACGATCCCTTCCCCCAATATCTGTGGATTCATATTCAATTAATTTAATTTTACATGACACATTCATAAGGTAAGCTCTTCTTACCTCATCTTGATCATTTG
This sequence comes from Vicia sativa, assembly GCA_021764765.1. Taxonomy (NCBI): domain Eukaryota; kingdom Viridiplantae; phylum Streptophyta; class Magnoliopsida; order Fabales; family Fabaceae; genus Vicia; species Vicia sativa. Next base: position 56,759,887 of record CM038795.1, on the reverse strand, counting down.
GATGATACTCAAGCATTTGACTTCTTTTTCCAGGTTCCGTCTCCAAATAAGCCCCTTTTTTAAACACCTTATATGAAGAATGAGGTTCCGGTTGTATGTCTTTTGAAGAAGGGACCGAAGAAGGTTCTTCGGGCTGTCTATTTAAAGGAGCAAGCTTCTCTGGCTTTGGAAATCTCGGTTTGAGTGTAAAGTATTTGAACAATATTCTACAATTACAATCAAAATTCAATTAATTTTACAAGTCAAAATTTTAAATCACAATTATAATTACAAATCACAATTAATTCATTTTTTATAGTTCTATTGCAAGTCAAAATTTACAATCACAATAAAAAATTACAATGAAAGTTAAAATATGAAACAAGCATAGAGTTTACAAGATTATAGAATATTAGTTCTTATAAAATTGAAAACTATGCTAAAATATAAAACTATGATAAAATTATAATATTGAAACTATGCTAAAGTTACATTGAAATTTTGAAAAGAAAAAAAAAAACTTACAGAAAGTGAGATGAGAGTTTGTTGGCTTAAGGTTGCTGCTTGGAGACAAATTGAAAAAAATACTATTTTACTAAACCTAAAAAAAGGGACAATAGAATAAATAAAAGGGTTTAAAAAGGGAGGGTAAAATAGTAAAAATAATTAAAAAATAAGGGTATTCCAGAGAATACCCATAACCCCTCTAGCTCCGCCTCTGCTCTTGATATTTGAGCTGATTCTGAATTCGTTGTTGTTGGAAGAAGCTATTGATATGGAATATCAGACGATGGATGAAGACAACGTTAGAAAGCGATGGAAGCAGAGAAAGCCATAGAGGCGTTACATGGAGATGGAAGCATATAAAGATGGAAGAGGTACATGGAGATGGAAGCATATAAAGATGGAAGAGGTGAACGAGGTAGGTTTCATATTAATAAAGTATTTATTTTGTTTTTAAATTGTTTTAATTATTTAAAAAATGACATGGAATTCATATTAATGACACGTCAAAAAAGTACACCTAAACGCTGTTTTGGCAGAAAAATGGGCATGAGGGACTAAACTTGTTTAAAAATAAAATAGGGAGACTGATATCGTGAGTTGGTGAAAATAGAGGGATCAAAAGTGTAATTAAGTTATATATATATATATACATCAAATAAATATTTTCTAAAATCGATCGTTGGATTGAAACATATTATCATATAGATCATATCTATGAAGTTTGAAATTAATCTATAATAATTTACTATGTCATTGAATTACATCAAAATTAACGTTATATGAAAGACCATTTTGACGTTAATTTTTGAATATCTTGATGGTATAGTAGATCATTATAGATTAATCTCAAACTTTATAAGTATGATCTATATGATGAAAGATGAATTTTATAGATGAATTTTTAGATATTTTTAGTTTTGGTTCAATAGTGTGTTGGATAGATACGTTTACGTACCCACTACCCGGTACAGGTATTGGTACATATTACGACATTTTTAGAAAAACTAAGGTACGCCTACATTAATATAAATTTTTTAAAATATAATTATAAAAATAATAAACGCATTATATTATTTAAATAAAAACAAAGCATTAAAATTAAGAAACAATTTATTTAAAAAGAGTTAATCCTTTTAGAATAACATAAATAAATTACACTTAAAAACTTCTTTAGTTTAGAATGCTTATGGTTTGGTTTATATTTTCTAAATAGGATTTACGGTTTCATAATTACAGTTTCAATTGATTTCTTTGGTTTTTTGTTTCGGTTTTGATTCTAAATGAAGTTAACAGTAGCATACAACATTATGAAGCTAAATGGTGGAACGCTTACCCGATAAAAATGTAGAAAATACAGCTTTTGGTCTTGCTCTCAAGGTGTTCGTTAAAACACCTCAACCGATCTCTTGATTCTTTTTGTTTCAATTCTTTCACTTCATGATGCTGAGTTGTTGTACTGCTGGTATTGTTGATTGATGATCATTTGCGGTGTGTGAATAGGCAGAGAGAATTGTCACCGTCACTACCGTTTTGCAACTCGCTGTGTTCAACAAAATATCTCAAACCGATTTCTTTTCTATTTTTGCTTCTGTTTTGAGGTGTACTGTGATGGTGAATTTTCTATTATTGTTGTTGATTGTCGTTGAACTCTTGAATTGATATTTGATGCTTGAAATCTTGTAGGTGATGATGGATGGAGAAGAAGAAAAAAAAAGTGGAGAACAATTTAATATATGTGTTTTTCATCAGACTAAATATTGTTACAGTTGTCTCTAAGTTCTTGCTTTGCATTTTTGCAGCATATAAGTTTATTTGTATGTTGCTATTCTATTAGTTACTAGCATATTATTGTTAATCTGGTTTATTATTCTTATATTTTGCTTTGCATTACATCCAGTCGAACATGCACTTTTTCATGGAGCATTTCTTGTTTTGCTTGATGGGTTAAGTCTAGGTATGCTTAGTTTGTATTAATTACTCATTTCTTTAACTTCTCTTATTTCTTGTTTCATTACTATATTCAATGATTGATTTTGATTACTTTATGTTTCATATCATACTCAACTTTACACTAATCTATATGTCTTCATTCAATTTCTGCATCTGTTTGTTTGTATAGTTTATTAAAGCTGAGGCATGAATGCTGTTCTTATTGGAATAACTTACTCCATACTTGAATTCAGAATTTTGAAAATAAACTTCTTGGGAGAGAATGCTTCTGATGTTGAAAGTCTGTATTTTACAGGAATAAATAATATAATTGGCATCAGGGGATAATGTTTGTGCAATCTTTCACATAAGCTCCATTTTCTGGACTACAAGATATTCAAGGCAGAGACACAATCTAGCTACATGAACATTTCACAAATTGTGTTGTCACATCATATTTTAATAATTTCATTACACGCTTTGAAGTCCTTGAGTAGTTACACTTTATTTTCTTCTTTGTTGGAGAGATGCGCCATCTAGCCGCGTTTGTGTGTTATTATGGAAGAGATAGAGAGATATCATAGATGAATATATTTTCTGTTTTATTCATTTACTTTATTTTATTGTTAATGAGGGTTGATGTTTCTCCCACACTATAGCTTTTTTTGCTCTCTTTTTGAATAAATTGTTTCTTTTGAATACAACAACATAGATAGCCACATATGCTTTATTCTGCGTGACTTTTGTTTTCTGCTTATATAGGTTTCAGCAGTTGTGAGGATGGTGGGTTTGAATTCAAAGCGCCGACCACCCGCAGGAATGCCTCTATAGTCTTGCAGGCTATGCACCTTTCAATGCCTGGTATGTATTTTTATTTACACCTTGGTTGAGTTTTATTGGGTTTTGCGATTTTCTATTTTTGGTAGAGTGCATGTAATATGAGGCAAGCGGGTATACATGGCTGTGATACTTGAGAAGCAATTGGCTTCAAAGTTGTTACAAGAAGCTTTCACTCTTGCTCGTGCTTTCAACCATTATCTTACTATAATGGGTATAGCTGAAACTCACTATAGGTAAATCATCCATGGATATGTTAAGGCTTTGCTTGGATCAACTTATTTGATAATATGTTTCGGCTTATTTTCATAAGCTCTCCAAGATAGTTTATGAAAATAATTTCTAAAAATAGTTTAATCTTATTTTATAGAAATAACTTCTTATCTGCGCATATGCTATAAGTTTGAAATAACATTTTAAATATTAATTGTTTTTAATAATATGGATGTATTGTCAATTTTGTGTTAAATAATATGGATATGAATACTATTATTTAAAAATTTATTTATAATAGAATAAAAAATAGGCATGATTTGCAAAAAAAAAATTATATTTTTCTTTCAAGATACCACTTTTACCGATGGAAACAATAAAAAAAATTAACTTTTCTAAGAGAAATAATGACAGACAATTAATACTATAGGTAAAGATATATATCTAACGATAAAACACTGATGAAAAAAATCCGTCGCCAAATGATATATACTGATGGATCTTGTCTGCAAGTCAATTTTCTTGATGGGACATTTAAGTAATCTAACTAATCTTAACACTTAACTAAACTTAAGCATAAAGAAAAAAAACTATCATATCCTATAGGTTCTTATATTTTGGTCCAATAGTATGTTTGCTTAATAGGTAAGAATGAGCGCATGTCATGCTCTTACTTAGTGTGACCAAGTAAAATTCAATTTATTCGAGTGAAGTCTTTTGATCAATCTTTGCAACTAGATTCTAGAAAGTTTCTATTTTTCGATTTACTTCTAATTAGGGGTGTTCAAAATCAAAACAATTCAATAAAAAACTGGAAATTAAATCGAAACCGCAAAAAATCGCATTTGGTTCATATCAGTTTTAGTCATTTTTTTAACAAAACCGCATGGTTTGGTTCGGTTTACAATTTGTATTTTGCAAACCGAATCAAACTGCATTGTGTTACAACCTAAATTTTACTTAACGCACATCTAATCCAAACCTAAACCTATTATACATTAATCTTATGATTACAGACAATTTTCTCATCTTTACAGTTATGGTTTCAGTTTCAATCTTCTTAAATATCTCCTAACATTATCACTTCATTTTCACCACCTACATCTTACATATTCTTCTCTAATCTCTACTCTCTTATATTGTTTCTTTTTCACGTTCTTATTTTTTATGCAATTTTTCTCTCTTTCAATTTCATTTTATCGCACATCTTTATTTCTAATTTCTCCTCTCTTATGTTCTTTCTTTTTCATCTTCACTAATTTCTCATCTCTTTTATCTCTTTTATTTCTTTTGTTTTATTATAATATTTTTTATATTGTTTTATGTTATTATTTTATGTTTATTATTTCACTTTTGTCTAATCTAACTTGTACGTATTAAATGGAAAATTATTGTCCAAATATGATTAGTTTTTTTGTTTTAATTTAGTAGTGTATCATATATGAATGACCAAATACAAAGTTATGTTGTCATATATATGTGAATGTGTGACTCAACAAATTATTTGTAAAAAATCGAACCAACTGCACCGAACCAAACCAAATTTTGGTTTGGTTTGATTTTTTTTTAAAAATCAACCGAGCCGAGCCAAACCTTATGCCTTTTCTCTCGTGGTTCGGATGATTTTTTGCGTCAAAACCGTCCAAACCGCACCGCGAACACCCCTATTTCCAACAATCAAAGATTGGAGAATCAATATATTTGAACTCTAACACTGAATTACAAAGATTGAAATCTTAACCTTATTGTTGAAAACTACATAACCACTTAATACAAAACATGACACTTCTTTATTTATCATTAGTCATGTTTATGGACGTTTCTTCATTTTTTCTCATGTTTGGTAGCCACAGCAAGGAGAGGGTATTTTCTATGACAGGTAATGCCCGCAGTCTCAGACATGTCCAAATCCTTCCCTGCAACTCCATCAGGCAATTTCCAATCAAATTGGTAAACAAGGTTTGCTAGCACCAACTCATTCACAGCAATAGCAAATGACACTCCAGGGCAACCCCTCCTTCCAGCTCCAAATGGTATAAGTTCAAAATCCATTCCTCTGAAATCTATTGAACTATTCGTAAACCTTTCTGGTTTAAACTCTAGAGGTTCATCCCAACTTGAAGGGTCTCTTGCAATAGCCCAAGCATTGACAATTACCTGTGTGCCAGCTGCAATGTCATAGCCATCTAGTTTGATGTCTTCCATACATCTACGAGGGACTAACAATGGAACTGGTAAATGGAGACGAAGTGTTTCTTTGATCACTGCCTTCAAGTAGTTCATGTTAAGTAAATCTTCTTCAGTTACACTAGTTTTGTTACCAACCACAGTTCTCACCTCATCTTGCAATTTATGCATCACAGTTTGATCTCTTAACAGTTCTGTCATTGCCCATTCTAGTATTGTGGAAGTAGTGTCAGTACCATCAGAAAACATGTCCTACATGTAGAGGGGAAAAGCACAATTTAATCTTTCTAAAAGTATACGTATGAAAATAAAATATAAATGAATGATATTATTACTTACCAGTATCAAAGCTTTTATTGTAGTTCTATCAATTGGGAAACCAATAGCATTAGTCTTTTGAACTGAAAGCAAAACATCCACAAAATCATTATCATCAACACCAACATCTTCATCAGATCTACGACTAATGTGATCCTCAATTACTTCTTCTATAAACTCATCCAAATATTTGGCTACTCTTTCTGCTTTTCTATAAAAACCATTAACTTTTCCCAACCAATCAAGCCAAGGTATATAGTCTCCTATGCATATAGTACCCAACAATTCCATAAACTCCATCAACACTTGCTGAAATTTCTCCCCTCTTCCTTCACGGCATCTCTTTCCTAGAGCCACCCTACAAATTATGTCATTAGTAACCGTAGAACATAACTCAGATAAATTCAACGGTGATGATGATGCTGAAGAAGAATATTCCTTAATATATTCCATCATTCTTGAAGTTTCTTCCTCTCTAACACCACGATAAGATTGAACCCTTTTATTACTAAGAACGTGTAACACACAGAGACTCCTTACTTGTCTCCAATACTCACCATATGCACAACTTACCACATCCTTGGAACCGTAATAAAGGATATCAAAGATTTTATTATGTGGCCTATCACAGAAAACCAAATCGTGAGTCTTCATTATTTTTCTTGCTGCATCAGAAGATGAAACCACAAGTATTGGAACCTTGCCAAAATAAAGAAGCATTAAAGGGCCATATTTGTGAGATAAAGTTTGGAATGTGCGCTGAGGGAATAAGCCAAGTTGATGGAGATTACCAAGTAGTGGAAATCTTGGAGGTGATGGTGGTGAGACTTTTGTAGTGGCAGAAGAATTGTTGGAATAATACAAATATTTGATTATGAAGAAAAGAAATAGTAAGAGTGGAAAGATAGTGTAGAAAAACATAGAGAATAGTGAATAGAAGTTTGCAAGTGAAAGAGAACTTTGTAGAAAGGTGAACATGTCTTAAGCTTTAATTTCCCTTTGAGTGATAAAAGCATTATTCATATTCTAATATATCACTCGGTGTTAAGATGTATATTGATTTTTTTTTCTGGTATTATTAATATATATATATATAGTTATAATAAAAATATTTGGAGGAGATAACCATAACATTGATTGAAAGTGAGACTATATAAATTTTATCGGAATTTTGATAATGACAGATAGGAGAAGACAAGCGGTTATATTTAACTTCAACAAAATTCTAGAAACTAGATATAGCCAATAATTGGATTACAGTAATGAAAACATTTATAGCCACAAGTGTATCTATCCTTCAAATGTTGTCATTCTTGTTTGTGTACCGATTATAGACAGAGAGAAGAAGACAAGAGTGATAATCACATTTACAGTAAATAATATACCAAACGTCTCATTTTAAAAATGTTTGTATGAATTGAATCAATTCTCATATGCAAAACATTCTTGACTTGTCTACCTCATGTATATTTTAAAATGAGACGTTTGGGAATTATTTTAGAGAATATCTTAATACGTCCTTCACCTTTGTATTTTTTTAGAGATTTTTGTTGAAATTTTCATATTATTCTGAGTTCGGATATGTATATTCGAATTTATTATATTTTAATTTTTATCAAATAGTTTTAGAAATGCATAATCAAAGACACTAAAACTTTATTTCGGATATACATTTTCGAAATATGTAGAACCAATGATTAAAATCCTTGAAAGCAAATTAACTTCACATAAATTTAACATAAATAGTCGAAATTACATAGATAGTTGAACAAAATTTAACACTACATATTGTTATAAATGGGTAGCTGAGGACATTGTAACATTTTGATTATATCTTCTGTCGATCTTTAAAGCTTCACATTCACTTCAATCAGACTCTTAGTAGAGTATCATTGAAAAGTACGCCACATAACCTTTAAACTACCATCCGTCTTCAGTTCAAACTTGGTGAATTTTATCTTACTTTCAGCATCAAGTGAGGGTGAACGATACTCGATCTTGACCACCTTTTGATTTCCTAGATATTGTAAGAGAGAATTCAATGTGATAATCAGGCCGGCGAGAGGCATGTTCTCATAGACCTGAAACTGAAGTGACAACATGTTACCATTGAAGTAGACAAAAAACATGAGGATATGTTTGACTTATCTTTGTTTGTGGTTTGTGATGTTGAAGAAATGGTTTGAAGACCCTATTTATAGAAGAGATGAAACAATCTGGACCCAAGAAATCTTATTTTGCCACTAGTGCATGTTCAGAGATTGTGAATGGTTGAGGTTTTGTGGTAGGTTTTGGTTATGGGCGGGAATGAAAGGAATGAAATAGTGGTAGTAGTGATCATGAAGCAAAGTTATATAATAAAGGTATTTTCGGATATGCATATCCGAAAATACCACTGAATGTTTAAATCTAACATTTAAATAATTATAACGTGTAAACAAGGTGTTTTCGCATATCCATATCCAAAACATCTTGAAAATTGATTTAGGGGTTTGTTTGGATACGCATATCGAAAGATTATTTTAGGATTTCAGAGGGTTTTTTTTCACTCATATAAGGATGTACTAAGAAATTCTCTTATTTTACCAAAGTTATTTTCTACTAAAATATTGCAATCTACTTAGAGGTGGTAAAATGGATCTTTCATCTCGCCTGAACTTTGGTTCTCTTAGTGTTTGCTGTGAGGTTATTTTATCTTATGCTGCATATGCTTTGATGTGTGAACTTGGACAATTCATGTATGGTTTGCTTGGATGTTTCCTTGAGGGATAATTTTGATTAAGTGTGACATGGGGAGCAATGGGCCTGTCTGAAGTTGTTGAGCACTGTGTTGTACTAAAGTTGTTTTTAGGCTGTGTTGGTGTGATGTCAGACCATATGTCATGACATCTTATCTCTGGCGACTTTTGGAATTTGAACAAGAATTGTGTGTGAGGTTGAGTCTCTCTGTAGCTGTATTTATCTCAAATATTTAATGTTTGCAGTTTGTACAAAGTGTACATGGTTCTCATGTAGCTTGTATTTTGTTCTTTGTAGTTTTATTCCTCTTCTCCAATTTTTATTGTGCTAAGGTTGTTTTAACCAAAATTTGCCAAAGGGAGATATTGTTAGGTCTGTGATTTTATGATTGTTAAAATTTTTAGTAAAACATGTTTCACTTGGAAAAACACGTATCACAATCAGATGTTAAGCAAGATGTCATCACATCTTGAACAATTGTTATAACATGTGTTGTTGCTAATAAGTGATGTTGCTTCTAAGTGTTGAGCAAGATGTTGTGATATATTTTCCAACATTTACAACATTTTCTGGTGTTACTTTTTTGTCACGTTGATCAAGATATTACTGAAGACAGATGCTCTGACAAATGTGACATGTTATACCAGAACATCAGTACATTTCAGGTTTTAAATCTTGGAAGATTTGTTTTTAAAATGAGATTCTAAATTATTTTAGTACTCATATGGTCTCAGCCAATTAAATAATTTTTTAGGAACATTGCAGATTTGATTTGATTTCATAAAAAGGATATTGGAGACTTTTAGGAAACTATGAAGATTTGTTCCTATTTTTGGTTGAAGATCTTGCCGCTGATTTAAAACAGAAGACTTGATTTGATTTGAAGAGTCCAAGCTCATTTTGCAAGAGTCTATAAATAAGGACTAGCTAAACCTAAAATAGCAAGGATTCACATTGAAGAAAATGTGGGTGCAATATAAGAGTTTAGGGTTTTGGGAGTCTTTTAAGGTCTTTGTGTTTTCTTGGTATGCCACTCATGTATCTTTAGATGCATCGAGGTAGATTGATTATTCCCACTCATGAGCTTTTAAGCAAAGAGTTGAGTATTGTTCTTAGTTAAGCTTTTAAGCAAAATGAAGTATTATTTATTTGAAGTGTAATCTTCTATTTGGTTGTTTTGATTCTAGTCTTGAGTTTATGGGTCTAGGTATCACTAAGGTGATTGAAAGTGAGAGGAAGATCTCATATCTTGAAAGTTTCTAGGTAGAAGTTGCACAAGTAGTGATTAGGGGAGAAGTTGTAAATTGGGATTGTTTAGGCTTTGAACTAATACTGTCATAGTGAATTTCCTTCTTGGCTTGGTAGCCCCTAGAATAGGTGACGTCGCACCGAACTAGGTTAATTATTGATTATGTTGTTTAATTTTCTGCAATTTATTTTCTGCATAATCTCCTATTTTAGCAAGTGTTTTCTATCAACTGATGATGTCATAACATTTGTCTTGACATTGTTCGGTGTTAAGACATTAATCTTGACTTATGTATTGCAAGTTCCAAAATTTCATTGAGATAAGTTAAAGATCATCAATATGGTTGAACTTCCCTTAAGACTATTATACAACCTTGTTCAATTGAAGGTTGAAGTTCTTAAATATTGATGAACTTACCATTACGCTCATGGTTAACCCATATAAATCCATATGTTAGAAGATCAACATGTTAAAATCTCAAGAGGTGAATGGTTATCCTTTCAAACCATATTGAGCTCAAATATTTTATCGAGAGAAGTCTTATCACTTCAATCTACCGTTAAGAAGGAAGCTTGGACACTCCAGTCTCAACATATCAATGGAGAAGACACAATTGATCATATCCACCGTCTTGTATAAACATGGTTGTAAGTCAATCACCATTTCATTGTATAAGGGGTTCGCGAGCTTCACCTACTAAAATCTCTCAAGTACATAACACAAACTCTCAAGACCAGTTCTTGGGGAGAGGAGTAGGTCTCTTATTTATGACTAAACCTCTACACATCTTGGTTTTCTTATTTTCCTTTAAACTTTTTATTTTTCGCACTTTATCTTTCAAAATATTTTATTCTGCTGCTAAGTCTCATAAAATATTTTCAAACTCTGATAAATCTTAGGAAAAGTTTTCAAAACCAAGTTTTTTCAAACCATAAAATCCACCCCCTTTTTTGTATGATGTCTCAACTCTAACATTTGCATCTAACTTAACAACCATTATAAACACGAGAGAACGATCTTTCACAGACTGATTCACTTGCTTAGCAGATAAAAACAAATCTTCTTCTTCCTCGAACTTTGGAAACATCATCGTCTTGGCGTAGAAGTTGGTATGAATGCGATTAAACTTCAACCAGTTCATCCCAAGGATAACGTCAAGTTGTACTAACAAAAGACAAACCAAATCCATCCCAAAATCTTTGTCAAAAATATTTAGCGGACAATTCAAACAAATTGAATATGTAGTTACCAAACCCATAACAGGGGTATCAATAACCATACTTCCACCCATAGACGCAAACTCAAGATTCAACCTCTTGTCACAATTTGAAGAAATCAACAAATGCATTGCACTTGTATCAATAATAACAATTAAATGAATATTGTTAATAAATCATGTACCTCTGATCAATCTTTTCTCGCTGATATTCTTTGATCCAAATAAAGCAAAAACCTTCCATTTAGACTTTCTTGCTTAGGCTTCTAACATTGAGTTCTAATATGACTTTGTTCTTCCTTAAGGACGTCTCAACTTGACCGGCAGACAAGAATCTTGAATCCACAATCTATTTGGTTTTGGGAAACAACACCGCCTCAACAACACCTACACTCTTACAATCAGCGGCAATGTGGTCTAAATATCCATACCTGTAACACCTTAGAGAAGCAAAAACTTCTCCCCCACTTGTTTCAATCCCGTTTCTACAAACGGTTAAAAAAAATGAGTAAAAATAGGATTTCACACGCATATCACATACTAGAGAACATAGAACATAACAAAACTTGGTTGAACGGACCGACCTGTTATGTTAACCTTATGTAACACCCTAATTTCCTTGTGCGTAATATAACAAAATAAATCAAGACTATATCACATTTTCATTTTAGGATGTCACATCTCTCAAATCACACACTATTCTGTAACACTTATAATTTAAAATAAAATCATTCAACACCTGTCATCACATGCTCACTTTCACTTAAGGTATCACCGCAACGAAATTTATCAAACAAGCACGCTTCACAAATCATATAAGTCTCATAAATATTCTTTATTAAAACTAAAACAATACGGTAAAAGTATCCATAAAACAACATAAGCATCAAACGTCTGGATTATAACATCCAACTCTTTAATTAAAATAAACGGAAATAAAAAGCGTCGTTCACCCCGCCCAGCGATACAAATCATAACAACAAAATTCTAAGAGCATAAACAAAAGAAAAGAAAGAACTACATCAATGAAATCCTCCATCTCTAAGCAACCATTCATCTACCTTCTTGTCTATACTCTAAAGAGTAGCACAAACCACAACAACAACAAGGGATGATAGTTCACATCGATAAGATACATGGCATAAATTGCAAGGTAGAATTACAAATATCTACACATATACCACAACGTTCACACAAATTCATTCTCATACCCAGTCCAACAACATAATCAATATAATCACTTGTCAACAAGTACACACACTAATTATAGCAACATCAACACATCATATATTCTCATCCAAACAACACATCGCCGAATAATGATTCGTAGATGCGACACTGATGCAAACATACTCAACAGCTGACCGGACTATGGAATTAGATGCATATGCATGTGTTACCAACTCAACAATGGTTTCTCGTTCTATCTAGGCCCCACACCAAACCCTGGGCCATGCACTGAGCTTCAATCCCCAACACCGAGCTTGGCATAAGTCACACATCCCGCACCGAACATGTGGACTCACCTATTTCAGAACAACAATGGCATACGATGCATGTTATGCAATATCAATGCAACTCAACAACAACTATAATGTTTGAAGTCCATAGTATAATAACCCACACTGAATTATCATTTAACAACCACCACCAACAACAACACAACATAATTATTCTCACACGACAACAAGTACTCAATAATACACATAACAACTCAACACGACATTATCAACACAAGATATAAGCAAAATCCCAATATTGGAGGTTAAGAACAACTCGCTCTACCCCTCATGCATACCCATTATTGAATCAATCTCCCCTGTACCTAGTTATCCCAACAACAATTGAATAACCTTGGTTTGATATTCTCGTCTCCCTTAACCTCAAGCTTTCTCTTACACTATTATCCCAACAACAATTGAATTACCTTGGTTTGATATTCTCGTCTCCCTTAACCTCAAGCTTTCTCTTACATTATTATCCTCTTCCCACCCCCAAATTGGACATCTCCCTACTACCCTGACATCACCTTTCCTGTTCTATTCTCTATTTTACTTTTATTATTTTAATCTTAATAATAAAATAATAAACAATAGTAATAACAAATTAATCCTCATATTATTTTATTTAATTGCTAAGAATACTATTCATCACACACCCGACAACTACTCACTAAACCTCACATAAAATAATTATTTATTTATTTCAGATAAAACATTTAGAATCATATAAACACACAAAACAATAAAAATAAATAATTAAATAAAAACTAGTGTTTTACAAGGCAAGTCTTTTTTTTTTTATAAAAAGTAAGACACACTCACTTTTGAAATGACCTCTTCTTCCATATTCAAAACAAGTAATTTTATGAGAATTTATCCCACCACCCTCCAGTTTATACATGCCATCCCCAAAAAAAATTTATTCCAAAATTATCCTTGTTGAAATTTCCGGTACCCCCATGAAATTTTCGTTAGATATTTAATTTTTTTTCCAATACCGGAAATTTCAAATACACTGAAATTTCTGGTATTGAAATATATATTTTTTTTCAAAAAAATTCTATATTTTATCAGAAATTTCGTTACCATTTCCCAAATTTCTGGTTTTTTTTTTGAAAATTTTGAAATATACAAAAATTTCCGGCATGAGATTCGAAATTTTCGATATTTGACTGCAAATTTCAAAAATTTTTAAAAAACCATAAATTTCTTGAATTTTCGGTACACCCCCAAATTTTTTGTAAAACTCAATTTTTTTGAAATTTAGTGATTTTCACAAGGGTATAATGATAAAATCACATCATGGGCGGTGACATGTATAATTTGGGCATGACATGTTAAATTCTCTAACTTTATTTCTTGAAGTTTATACTTCACTTTGACTAATTTCTTTTGTCTTTTTCTTTCTTAATAATTTTTCAAATTTCTTGATTTTTGCATCATTATAACATTTAGACTTCAAAGAAAGGGTATAAGTTAAAATTCCTGATTTTCCAATTTATCATAATCCAATTCATGTATTTCTTATTGACCAAGTTCCCTTTCATGTTCTTGAAGTTTTTCAAATAATGCATCCAATGGTATTTGATAAATACTCTTCTTTTTAGATATTGCCGTCATTTTTGGTTGTCATGCTCTAAAAACTGATCTAAGGACTTTAATATTAAGTTCATAATTGTTGAGGACTTTTACAAGAAAGGTTAAGTGATTAGTTAGAATGGTGAACCTATTTGGCATATCAAGAATACTTTCAAGGGTAGCATTCTGAACAATTCATATTCTTGAGATAAATTGTTCAAATTTAATCTTTTGACTTCTTCGGTTCCTTCGAGTGTTACTTTCAATGTTTCAAATATTTCTTTGGATGCTTTGCAATTAGATACTCAGAAGAATTTGTTTATTCCCAAGGCAGATGCAATTAAATATTTGCCTACTTATCATACAAAAATTTCTTATTGTCGTCATCATTCCAAGAACTCTGAACTTTTGCTTGTTATATATTATTTATGATTATTTAGGAATGAAGGGTCGATCCTTGACAAAACACTCCATGTATTTTCCCCTTATTCTTCTAAGTACATTTTCATAGAATTTTTCAAAAATCATAGGACTCACACATGAAATATGGTGGTTTATTGGTGTTGCCACCATCTGCTAAAAATTGTTTTGCGGATTCCATACCAACCCGAATCAAGGAGCAAGTTACCTTAACCTTCTATGATGTCAATTGTAAATATGAGATGCAACCTAAGAAAGGGGTGAATTGAGGTTTTCCGATATTTCTCGATTTAACACTATGCTCTTAATTTTCTTTGGATATGAAAAAAATATGTTCTTCGCAATATAAAGTGCAAAAAATTAGCGTGCTTGAAAATAAATGAACACAAAGAATTATCCTAGCTCCCCTTATCATCCAAGGGTATATCTAGTCCCTTCACATTGAAACAACCGTCTGAACATCATCGGATAACTATATCAATGAAGTCGCCATCGAACGTTTTTTATTCCGTGAGAGAAAAGGATAACATCGAGTAAACCTGAGAGGGAGAAATCATGGTCTTACGACCAAAAGATCGGGTAAGGGAGTCTGTTACACGAGGGGAAGGAATTAGCACCCCACGCGCCCGTAAGACTCTATAGTATCCACTTCTATTTTCTATCAAAAGGGTGTGTTAATCTATCGCTTAATCGCTACATTTGTATCTAATGCTATGCTAAGGGAGATGAATGTGAAAGAAAGAAATTAAATAAACACGGGGAAAATAAGGAAGTATTTAAAAAGTTTGCTCGATCGAGCCCCGTGACAAGATGCTTACGTATTCCCTCGTACAATGGGAAAGTCAGAGCGCCGTAGTTCGGCTCACATGTTTTGGTAGGTTGCAATTGTTTTTATCGGAAGTTCGATTCTGCATCCTCACAATTGCAACTCATGCTTGGCGTTGCAGCTATAAGAAGTCTTATGCTCGACCGCTCGCACACTTAGCAATTTGTTTGAATTTGAAAAGGAATGCCCTTTTTGAAAAGGTTTTAAACACAAAAAGCGCCTGTATGCGAAAAAGGTTTGCAGTGAGGTTGGTTGCTTTTACCTTGAAAAAGGAGTCTGAACCATTATTAAGTGTTTTGATTTTCAAAAGAAAAGAAAACAAGTTTTAGTTTTACTACATGCAAGGATGCAAAAGAAACACGAAAACATGTAAAGGGAGACTAACTAGTTATACCCTAATGTTATCATGCAAAGTTGGACCTAAGGTTAAGGATGTAAGGGAATCTCTACCTATGTTGACATGCAAAAGATGTAAATCTTAATGTCTAGGCGCGAGAGCTATCCTAACCGAGCAATCCTAAGGGAAGCTATCCTAATATCCGTCTTGGTTGTAAAACCAAGGGATGCAAAGGGATGAAGCAAATAAATGCTTTGACAGAAGCACACAAACAATGCAATGCACAGACAAATGATCACACATGTGCATGAAAAGAAGGAAGTCCCACAGCCTGCGACGGTAATGAGTATATCGGAGTCAAATAGGAGTCGACCATTCAATTCCCGTGAAAGTTATCACCACATGATATGAGCTATCAAGTCTGAAGAGCAAATGAGTGCACGTATCGACAGTAAATGTGAACCCCGAGAGAAGGCGTGAAGAGTCAGAATATGGGACTCTTGCCACTTTTGTTATTGACTCGATAAAGGAAGCAACACAATTATCGTGTGTTGAGCTGACACGGACTAGAACTGTGCGGGGGTTGATTGTGAACCCTTTACGTGTGCCCATCATATCATCATAACATACAACACCTATAGATCTCATCAAAATGAGTCTTTACTTGGTGGTGCCACTCTGGGTTTCCTAACCACTCATGACCTATGCAAGCACAGAAGTAAGCAACACGACCTGAGGCGCCTCCCTATGCGCAAAAGAGGACTTTAAACAATCCAAAGACAAGTAGCAAACATAATCGCCCTAAACAGGTATTTAAATAAACCAATGGGGTTCCTGAACATGATCCAAATACGGAATCCCCATCATGCATCTCTAATCCTACTTCTCATGGAAAAACAAAGCGGTAAAACCCTACTTCTCATGCTATGTAGAAAAGCGGTAAAAAGGTATAACAAATACCACACGGATAATAATCTGTAAGCAATAGCAAGCTAAAAACTTTGGAAAACTTCAAGTACTGCTGTCAAGCAATAAAGAAAATCGGTGAGTAATGCACTGAGGCATCAAAGCATGGGCGGAATGTGCGTTCGTACACATCCGAAGCAAATAAACCTGCAAAAGGTTGCAATCCAGACAATGGAATGCGCATTCATGCGCAAAACGGTATCAGAATGTGCGTTCGTACACATTCGAAATAAGATAACCTGCAAGAAATCATAACCAGACAATTGGATGCACGTCCGTACGCAAACAAGCATTAGAATGTGCTTTCGTACACATTCGAATCAAATGAACCTGCAAGAGAATTGAAAACCAAACAAGCAGACAAAGGATGCATCTTGGTACGCAAATAAAAATCAGAATATGCGTTCGTACATATTCGGAACAAGGTACACTTGCAAGAAAATATGAAATCCCAACAAACAGACAAAGGTTGCGCGTTCGTACACAAATATGCATTAGAATGTGCATTCACACACATTCACAACAATCAGATAACCTACAAGAAAGGCGTAAATCCAAACAAATAATAGGATGTGCGCTCGTACGTAATCAAGGTATTAGAATGTGAGTTCGTACAAGTTCAAATCAATAAACCTGTAAAAAAGGTGAAAACCCAATCAAGCAGACAATAGAGTGCGTGTTCATACGCAAACAAGCAATACAATGTGCGTTCGTGCACATTCGAAACAACATGCACCTGCAATAGAATGTGAGTTCGTACACATTCAAATCGTATCAACCTGCAAGAAAGGTGATAACCCAAGAAAGCAGACAATAGAATGCACACGTATGTGTGCAAGCACAAAATATGGAAGCTACATATCCAAATCTCAAGTAAAAATGCTCAATGTACCTCGCACATGAAATAACGTGTCAGAATTAACAAAGCAAGTGCTAGAAATAAAGCACCGAATGTATAACCGATTGCAAATATGATAATAAGCTAGTATAAGCATGCGAAAAGTGAAATAAAATCACAAAAATCGACTTGGGAAAGTGCTTTTCCGAAATCGGAGCGAAAAAGTCAATTTCTCGGAATCGATTGAAAATCGCATGGTTGCTTACAAAAACATCAACGGATTCAAAAACGTGAGCGGTTTTAATTAATTCCGAGTGGAAACGACGTATTTTGGACCTTAAAGTGACGGGAAAGCAACTCCGTTTAGGCACGTTGCACTTGAATTTGGTTTTGAAACCCTATAAAATGGTTTTAGAATGTGCCAAAATATTAGGTACATGTACCGTTACTTTAGACCTTTGAGGAAAAATGAGTTTCGACGCACAAAAACGCTTATGGAATACCATAATTCATGTACCAAATTAAATTTCAATTCACTTTTGTTTTGGTCTTGAAATGAGAAATGAATCGGAATTTAATTTACCTACATGTATTCAACAACTCAAAATAAAATGATATGCAAATTATGTGCAAGGTTCCAAGTTATTTGGATGAAAACAAATGCAAAACAATGCATGAAAATGCATATTTATTCACATTTTTAATGAGGTTTTTGATGAGTGAAATGTAAAGGTATGATATGCACCATGTAAGCAATGTATGCTCAATGCAAATTACACCTAAAAATGATGTAAAATGTGGATCAAGATCAAATGCAAGCAATGGTTCAAAGTGTCATCATGCTTCAATTATGTGCAAACAAGAATGCAACATGAATATGTGAAAAAGTGTGTGAAAATGTGACTCCGACACACTTTAACGTTATTAAAATCAAGTTTTGACCCATGAAATCAATGAAATTATTTAACATGTTTGTAGATCAATGCATGAGGATGCAAAATGTGATCTAAAATGTGAGCCTAAATGCATATGTACAATGCAAATGCTAGCTACAAGTCAAAATGCACCTGCACTACATTTCGACACAATTTTAGTCACTAATTAGGCTTTAATTCAAAAGATTTAAGTCAATTCAATCAACCTAAGAGTGAACTAATGCATGAGCATATCATATGCAATGCAAAAATTCAATTAGAGTGACCTAAATGCAAAGAAAAATAACTACACAAGTGTATGTGTGTGTTATGTACAATTTTCCTTCACACCGATACAATAACGTTGCAAAATCAGATTCAAATCACGCAATTTCTGATCAACAATTCAAGAATCGGAATCAACACAATAATCTCAATTAATTTCAATAGAAGTCAAAATCGGAAAATCAATTAAAATAAGCACTTAATTGAATAAGATACTTACTTGTTATTGAGCTTTGACTTGAATTGTTGAAGAAAATACCAAATCTATGCTCCAATTGATGATAATAAGAGAATTGATCCTTGATTCTTGAAGAAATTGAAGAAAATCGGAAGAGTTATACCTTGATTCTTGAGAAAAATGGAAGAGAATAACAGGAAGAGCTTCCTCCTATGTAAACCGAGCAAGAAGGAGAAATAGAGAGGGAGTACCCGACGGAAATGGCCTTGGCAAGGTGTGGGGAGGTTGGCTGGCCAGTTTAGGGAGGTCCGGTGAGGATAGAAGAGAGAACCGACCGCATTCCGGTGAGAAGGAGATAGAAGCCGCGCTCGGGAGGCCGGCGTCGGGCGGCAGGACGAGTCGAAAAGGGGATCGCTGGGCAAGAGAGACTGGAATGGAGGGGGTTCGGTCGGCCAGATGGGTGTTGAGCGGTGGTTGGTGTGGTGGTCAAGGGTGTTGGTCGGTTGAGATTAGGGGGAAAAGCTTAGTTCCTTTGAATTTTGCTTATGTGAATTGAGAGAGAATTAAGAGAAGAAAAGTGAGAGATGAGAGGAAAATTAAGTAAATGATTGTGTGTCTTTGATTTGTGAAGGGGAAAACATATTTATAGTGTGAAAAATTGGGTCTTGGAGTGCCTTGGATCCACAATTAAACCCAAATTGCGATTATCCGAAATATTTTCATACATAGTCCAAAACAACCAAATCCGTGCAAAATTTGAAGTCGGACTCTAAATGAAAAATGTCCGGAACGCGAAATTTCTCTCATGTTACAAAGTTTCGACTCAATCGCACGAATGGTCCAAGTGATACGAAATTTTGAAGTTTTAACACACTCTTCGGCCGTCTGACACGTGCATAATTTTTATTGCGCTCTTCGGAGAGATTGTCTCGAACAAGGGTCTAATGATCAAAATCCGAACTCGGAGTCTCCGTAACAAGTGAAGCCAACGAAATTTGTGAACTTTTGGCACTAGTACCACCTCGTTTTAATAAAAATAGAGCGATATAAGATTTTTTGAACATCGCGTATCAGATGAAAAATGCTCGGTTCGTCTCAAAATCAATTCCAAAGAATAAAAACTGCTCTTAAATGGTAAGGAATCAACTTTGGACTTGTGAATTAAAGTCGGAGAGGACTTCGATACAAACTTTTATACAACGTCCCCACTCAATTTCGCTGTTCCAGCCAAGAGTTATGAAGCTTTTAGCGCACCGAGAACACGGTTCAGCACTAAAATTCAATTTATCCAACTCGACTGATCAATTTCTTTGGTGCCTTTCTTCACACAATTTGGTTCCGACTTATGAACAAAAGTTGTAGATAATAGTGAGAGGGACTTTCCAGTCGAAAATCATCATAAAGTACCTGACGAGCTGAGAGTTATGTCTTCCGGAGGGCCCGAAACGCACCAAAAACCCAAAATACACTTTATTGAGAAATAAACGAATAACATCTTTTTCTTGACGAAACGGCCTCCGATCTGAACACATGAACTGGAGAACATATTGATATGATCCCAACGCCTATGGAACAAAACCAAAATAGCCTTCTGACCAGAAAACTTTTCATCAAGCATACGGACCGAAAAATATCAATATCGGGCTCAAAATGATCTAAGATAGCCGAAACACGTAGTTTCTTTCACAAATTGAGATACTTAGAACCTGGTATCCATGTGATCAATGTTATGCATGTATATGCATGTATGTCTATGATAATGTAATTATAAGCCAGAAACACCGATATGAAGAGGGTGAATTTTGGGGTACAACACACATCTCGAAGAATTTTCCACTATGTTAGATCATTGTACAAGCCTTACACCAAGAACTCTCTTACAATTCTAACATAAACACCAAACACTATAGTGGATTTTGAATCTCTCCGAATCAAATAACCTTTTACAACAAACTATAAATACTATGGTGGACTTTGAATTTCCCTGAATCAAATAATATTTTACAATAAATAACTTATCACCACAAACTTGATGATTAAACCAGAGCACACATTTAACAAATTTTGAATACATGAAATATTATTGAATCAACTCCAATATCAAAAATTGATATTCTATTTCAATGTACCATTCAAATATATTAACCTTCGTTGTTCAGAAATATTTTGCAAAGACGTGACAATTTAAATTTGAATGAAAAATGTCATTTAAAAATATGATGTATATAACCTTAAATACGCACTAAGAAACCTCTAAGAATAGATTCATAAATTTGAAATATTTTTATGAAGGTTTACAATAGTTTTAAAAGACAATGGTTTATAGAAAGACATAACTTTGCATTATGTACCCGATTTCTTAAATCAGGTAAACAATTACATAATTTAAAAAGTGTAAAGGATTTTCAAATTTCAGACAACAATGGTCATGTAACAGGTTTCTCAAATTTGGTTACCACCCTATAAATTTTGGAAAAATGCTTTGAAAAGGCTTAAAACGAGTGGCTTTGAACTACCACAAATAACACATCTAACATCAGATGTGAAATGCGTTTTACCTCGACATCTGAAGTGAGGTAAATAAGATCGTCATGAAAAATAAAGACTTATCACCTCAGTGTTTTAAACACCGAGGGGTATTTTAATAGCGCATGAGTCTGATTCACACCTTCTGCGTTTTTATTATTTACAGTAGTATCGCCTCATGTATCTCAGTTTATCAATAAAACTGATGGATAAATTATTAATTAGTATTGTTATTTTAAATTTGTACTGGTTACATTGTTTACATAGAAAATTAATAAAATAATTTATTTACAAAATACAATGTTTACCTAGAATGTTAAATTGCTTACATTGTTTACACATAATATTAATACAAAATTTAAGTTGTCCATGAAGATGATATGTTGGATCTTCAAATCCTTGATATCTTGGGAAGATCAAATGCTGAGAAACAATATATTCACAGTTGCTTTTCCTAGCACTTGTTTCTAATATTAAAAAAATGATTAGATAAATAAAGGGTTAGATGAAAAAAGGGTTAGATAAATAAATATTTAAGTACAGAAACCTTAAACGCAAATAATTTTATGCTCATGCAATCCCTCATCGAAAACACTTCAAAACAAAGACTCTTGCATATCTTAAAGTGGAGAATATTTAAGTTAACCTAGGTTTCAAGCGGATCACTAATGGTAGTGTCTTGAGCGTTGATAGTCATGAAATGGATGACAAAGATTTAATTCAGGGCGATGACAAATATCATCAACTTTAATTCTAAAATATCCCCTTGGTTTTGAGAGAAATTGATGTGGAAATAAAAATTTTTAGTACATTGTTTAAGATTACTGAATTTAACAAAAGCTTAACAAAATCATAGCCTTTATTCAGCCTAATTCTGCAAATTAATAGTAAACCACACAACATCAAGAATCATCATTATTTTTAACGTATGAACCCTGAATGTTATAGAGAAGGAATTTGGTAGCGTACCTAAAATATATCGGCAAGTAGACAAAATCATAGGAGAAAGTATTTTCAACAACTAATCTTTGGTGAAATCCAAATTTTGTTGCATACCTTTATGTTGCATATCCAAAAAATACTCCATAACTTATCCATCTTATGATAAGTTATTTTAATTTATGCAGTTGTAATCCATCTCAAAAATATGTTCTTAAGCGTTTCTAGATAAAAAAATTTCATGACAATAGACATTAGTAAATATTTCATGTATCTGGTGTGACTACATATACGTTAGAATTAGGGTAAAATCTAATAAACTAAGGTATTTATAGTAAAATCTGATTAATTTACCCCTCAGATTTACCTTAAATTCGAGGTATATTATCTTCTAATTTTATCTATCTCCTCGGTCTTTTTAAAAAACCAAGGTGAAATGTATTTTTTTTAAACTTACATTGTTTGCACAAAATATTAAAATAAATAATTTTAAAAAAATCTTTGCTCATTTGAATGAATATCTTTGCTAATATCCATCATCTGATCAGTTAAACTTCTTTCTTTGCGTAACTTTTGAAAAGAGAAGGGAGCTTGTCTTCCTTCATTGCCTCCTTGAAGGGAGAATGAGTTTTCTGCATTTGCAATATATCAAATGGACAAAAATACAACAACAACACAAAAAACAACATCAACAACATCAACACTATTATGTGAGATAAATTGTAAGGAAAGAAAAAACATTATGCTCTATAAGAACATTGAAGATTTTTCTGTCTTGTAATTCATCCCAAAGAATGATGTAATTTCGATTTTTCGGGCGACTACAAATAAATAAGAATTAGTTTATTTTTTATAGTGTAATCTGATTAGTAGACCCTTCGGTTATATCGAAACATCCTTGGAACCGTAATAAAGAATATCAAAGATTTTACAATGTGGCCTATCACAGAAAACCAAATCGTGAGTTTTCATTATTTTTCTTGCTGCATCAGAAGATGAAACCACAAGTACCGGATCCTTGCTAAAATAAAGAAGCATTAAAGGGCCATATTTGTGAGATAAAGTTTGGAATGTGCGCTGAGGGAATAAGCCAAGTTGGTGGAGTTTACCAAGTAGTGGAAATCTTGGAGGTGATGGTGGTGAGACTTTTGTAGTGGCAGAAGAATTGTTGGAATAATACAAATATTTGATTATGAAGAAAAGAGATAGTAAGAGTGGAAAGATAGTGTAGAAAAACGTAGAGATTAGTGAATAGAAGTTTGCAAGTGAAAGAGAACTTTGTAGAAAGGTGAACATGTCTTAAGCTTTAATTTCCCTTTGAGTGATAAAAACATTATTCATATTCTAATATATCACTCGGTGGTGTTAAGATGTATATTGATTTTTTTCGAATTTGGATCACCTGCCAGACAATATTTCCTGCAATTACCAGTCACATTTATTTGTGAGAGCTGGGTATTGTTGGAATGATAAATCCAAAGAATTGGAATGATTTATTCACGTTAAATGAGAAATAAATGAGTATATATATAAGTAACAACTAGTATAGAATGATTTATATAAGAAATACAAATATTAGTAGTTGAAATATATATATTTCAACTTGGTCAATTGGGTTGGGCATCATGGGACACCCCAATTTTGTAAATGGACAATTATTTAAGTGGAAATGAATATTATGAGATGGAGAGAGTAGTGAGAAATTAATATTTAATATTAATTAATTACGAAATAGTGACGTGTCCTGCACCGAAACTAAGTCATAACTTAATTTTTGAAACTTAATTTTTGATTGGTTTGCTTGCCCTCCAAAAGTCATACGTGTGACTTGTTGACCAAGTGAAAAACGACTAATTTTGACTGGACCGTTTCCACTCTCCCACGATTTCTGATCCATTCAGTTGGATCACTTGCCTATAAATAAAGATCTTCGGTTCATTTGCTTCTCATTCTAGAATTCACACACGAATTCTCTCTTCTCTCTCTCAATTCTACTTCATCTAAATTTTTTCCCTATTTTTTCGATTGGATTAATTCCATATACTACGACTAGTTATAATACCATATGTAGGTGTATCTCTTAGAACTATTTATCACAGTGCAAGTGATAATCGTATTTTCTGAAAGAGTTGTTTTATCTCGAAGGCGTCGTGGCTATTAAGAGTTGTTTTGCATAATTTTGGCAGTACCGTGAAACGTCTTAAAGAAAGTGTACTGTTCTGCGACTTAGCCGATAATTACCTCTGTGGCACTATTTTTCAAAATCGGAAACAACAATTTTAAGACGTTTTCTTAATTGCCATGGCTACCGAGGAAATTATTGGTACTACTGCGGCCGCTACTATCTCTGACAAACCATTTAAGTTTGAGGGTTCCAATTTCAAACGTTGGCAAGCTAAGATGAAATTTTCTTAACTTTAAAGAAGGTTGCCCATGTTTTGACTGAGGATGTTCCTATTGTTCCATCTGGATCAACCAAACAAACTAATGGTGCCAAAACTACGAGTTCAGACGAAGTTGATAAAACTTGTGAATTAGACGCTACTGCAAAAGCTAAAGCTGTAGCAGATGATCTACAACTCAGGAAAGAAATCGCCTTATGGAAAGAGAATGACTACCTTTGAAAAAAATCACATTTTGAATAGTCTTGTTGATGATCTGTACGATTACTATAGTAATTACAAGACTGCTAAATAGGTATGGGAAGTACTGCAAAAGAAATATGAAACTGAAGAAGCAGGTACAAAGAAATATGTTGTCTGTGCAAGCTCAAAGCCACAATTAAAAAAATTGCTCATGAAATCATTACTGAATGTATGTCCCTTAATGAACAATTTCAGATTGCTGTTATAATTGACAAGCTGCCCCTTGGTTGAAAATGCTTCAAAAATTTGCATCGACATAAAATTAAAGAATTTTCAATCGAGAGTTTGATTACTTGCCTCCGAATTGGAGAGGAAGCTCGAAGACAAGATCAGAAAGATGAAGTCTTAGTTATTTCTAACAACAAAAAGAAATTTGATGTGGTTCTAAAGCCTACGGGAAGACCTTTAAAGAATCAGAACTGTAATGCTGTGAACCGAATTAATAATGGGAATCCCTCTAGGGCCCCTTATGCTTCAATTGCAAGACAACAACCACCACTTTAGAAAAATGATGATCCGGTTTTCACTTGCTACAATTGTGGGAAACTGGGTCATAAGGCTAAGAAATATAAGAGCAGGCCTAAATCTGTTGCTGGCTCAAATGCACAGGTTAACCTGACTGATGAGCAATTCATTGCTATGATCACTGAAGTCAACATGGTTGGTGGAAGTGATTGATAGACACTGACACCTCTAGTCATGTATGTTACGATCGTGCTATGTTCAATACATACATGAATGTTGAAGATAAGAAAGTGTTGTTGGAAGATACTCACATCACTAATGTTGCTGGTATTGGAGATGTTGAGCTGAAATTCGCCTCAGGAAAGACTTTGATCTTGAAGGAAGTGATGCACGTTCCTAAAATTAGGAAGAATCTTGTTTCTAGTTTTCTTTTAAATAAGCTAGGGTCTAGTCAAACTATAGGGGAAGATTTGTACACCATCACTAAGAATGGTATTTTTGTTGGGAAAGGGTACGCCATTTATGTCATGTTTAAGTTGAATGTTGATTTGAATAAGATTTCTCCTTCGGTTTACTTTGTGTGTGATTTTAATATTTGGCATGCTAGACTTTGTCACGTTAATAAGAAAGTCATGTATAATGCAACCAACCTAGGTCTGATCCCTAAATTAAATGTTAATGATTCAAATAAATGTGAATACTATAGTCAAGCTAAAATAACTAAGACCTCACAAAAATCAATTATTAAAGAATCTGATCCCCTAGATCTTATACATTATGATATATGTTAATTAGATGGAACATTAACTATAAACAATACACATTATTTTATCACTTTTATTGACGATTGTTCGGATTATACTTTTGTATACTAAATAAAAAATAAAAGTGAAGCGCTTGATATGTTTAAGTTGTATGTAACTGAAATTGAGAATCAACTTAGTAAGAAGATTAAGAGATTTCGTAGTCATAGGGGAACTGGATATGATTCTGGTCTATTTAATTATTTTCATATTGAACATGGAATTATACATGAAACGACTGCTCCATATTCTCCTAAAATGAATGGTAAATCAGAAAGAAACAATAGAACTCTTATTGAACTTGTTATTGCAATTGTGATGAATTCTAGTATCGCACCTCACTGGTGGGAGGAAATTTAATTGACGATTTGCTATGTCTTGGATAGAGTCCTCAAGTCAAAAAGTAAGATCTCTCCTTATGAGATATTAAAGAAAAGACAGCCAAACTTGTCTTATTTGAGAACTTGGGGCTGTCTGGCTTATGTCAGAATTCTGGATCCAAAACGAGTTAAACTTTCTAGTAGAGCATATGGATGTGTATTCACTGGGTACGTCGTAAATAGTAAATCATATATGTTTTATGACCTAAATGAAAAAGTGATCACAGAACCAACTGACGTTGAATTCTATGAAGATAAATTTCCTTTGAAATTGAGAAATAGTGGGGGCACACAATCGAGTCACATTCTTATGATAAGAAGCACAGAAAAAAATGACAATGTAGAAATAGAACTTCGAAGAAGTAAACTAGTAAGAGTTGCTAAAGAGTCTCTAGAATCTAACAAGACCTGAAGTTTAGTAGACTTGCCTCCTGGATACAAACCAATCGGTTGTAAATGGGTTTTGAAAAAGAAACTAAAACTTGATGGAACCATTGATAAATACAAGGCTCGCCTTGTCGCCAAGGGTTTTAGACAAAGAGAAAATATAGATTTCTTCGACATGCTTTCTCCTGTCACTAGAATTACATCCATTAGGGTACTTATTTTAATAGCTACTATTTATAACTTAATAGTACACCAAATGGATGTTAAAACAACTTTTTTAAATGGTGACTTAGAAGAAGAAATCTATATGAAACAACCGGAAAGCTTTGTGATCCATGGACAAGAAAATAAGGTATGTAAGTTAGACAAGTCTTTGTATGGACTAAAACAAGCTCTCAAGCAATGACATAAAAAATTTGTAACTTAATGATATTAAATGGGTATAAAGTGAATGAAAGTGACACATGAAAAATTTGTAACTTAATGATATTAAATGGGTATAAAGTGAATGAAAGTGACAAATGTGTTTCTTATAAATCTCTATGTCTATATGTAGACGATCTACTCATATTTGGATCAAACATTCAGACCATTAATGATATGAAATCACTGTTGTGCAACAACTTTGATATGAAAAACCTCGAAGAAGCAAGTGTGATTCCTAGTATCAAGATCACGAGATCTGAGTAAGAAATTTCTTTGGATCAATCATATTATATGGAAAAGATCTTAAAGAAATATAATTACTTTGACTGTAAACCCAACAAGTGATCGCGACTTTATCGTCTTATAGAATCTAGACTGCAAGTATACAACCCTATCGCTTGTAGTTTTAAAGATTATCGAATCCACAGGGACTAAATGTTGACCTACCGCTATCTGAGGTTACTACGTAAATCTAAGGCTAGTAATATAATTGATGTTTGGTTTAGGGAACCTAACTGATGGAGATCTAGTTTAGATTCAGAATAAGAGTATCGATATATATTGGTCGAGCTTAGGGATTTAGCGACTTATCGACTTAAATTGCATTAGCAAAACGTATTTCAGTAGGAAGTACTTTTTTAAAAATCCTCTTCTCACACTCTCGTGTTTATTGATTCAGATCCTATAGTCAAACCTAAGTGAGTGCTCTCATTGCTTCGCTAGAGTTTAAAAATAGTTTTGAAATAAGTAAACCTAATCAACTTAAAAGCGCCTCCCGTATTTTAAGTTGATGCTCAATTATTAATGTCCAGTTAAAATCTCAAACTCTCACTTTATTGAACCTAACTTCTAATCTATGTTTTACTCTCGTAACAAAACAGTTGCATTTATTACTAATAATTGGAATCGAAAAATCGGTCTTTTAAAAACAGAATAAGTCGGGTGAAGTTGCTAAACCCCGTTGGCTATGTGACCCTACATACCGATAACTAAATTTAGCCTAGCATGTTTAATGATTCAAATATAGCGGAACAGTAATAAACATACAATTCAGATAAAATATGCATTTCAAATAAATCAGGCATAAATAAATAAATAAACAATTAAATAAATTAAATAAACCTAAAAATAATATTAATTAAATAAACCTGAAAATAAAAGGCTGAATATTTGGAAAGTTCCAGGTGTCTCCCACAAGTCGGTGAGATCGCCTTTAATTGCTCAATAATCCAAATGCGGTGAAAAAAAAGGTAAAAAGGCCCAATCCTAACGTAAGGTTAGAATTGACAAAAGTTCGAGCAATCTCTGATGTGAAGATTGCGACGAGAAAAGAAAATGAATATGGAAAGTAAAACTGAAATTAAATGCGAAATCGGAATTAAAATTGGCAGAGTAACGGTACTGGAATGAAGGAAAAAACATGTGTTGAGAGTGAACTAAAACAACCTATATATAGGCGTGTGAAAACTAGGGTTACGTAGAAGTTGAGAGAATTCCGCCTCCTAAATCTCCTCCGTAGAGATCGCTACGGAGTTGGCTTGGACCCATGACGGTCGTTACACTTGCTTGCTGAGGAAGCGTCTTGCTGCGTGGCCCATGACGGTCGCTACAAGCCTAGGGCTTGCGTGTAACAGTTGTTACACGTTGTAGCGCGTTGGGCTTAGTCTGCTCCTTTTGAGTGGGTCGGGCCTTCTTTGTTGAATCTCTTCTTATTCTTGCTTACTTCACCCTCCCATTTCATTCTATGTATACATAATTCAATAAACATTCTCTTTTTTATGGATTTTCAGTGTGATTTATCCGACTTTTCTCGCATACGCCTTATAATTGGTAAAAACCTGAAAACATAAGAAATACTGGCATAATACGAATAAAGAATAATTTATTTAATTAAAATGCGGATAAAAAAACATATAAATTGGCTTAAATAATTGATACATTTTCTTGTTATAAAATCCCCTACACTTGAATCTTTGCTTGTCCTCAAGCAAATGATAGATTTTGAAATAATTTAGCGCAAAGTTCTGACACAATCGCACAATGCAACTCGAATTGTACGTGGCTGATAGGCGTTACATTTAGAAAGATGGAACCGGGCTCCGACACTGTTGATACAGGAATGACACAAAACCATAAACATGGTCCAAATCCTCCTTCCCGTGCAAACCAGTCTGAATCATGCTATCATAGCTCAACCTAATTTTTGTCGTTCGAAATCAACCGCTTTCATTCTCGCGCAATCACACTAAGCCCATTTTCTCTCACACGCACATAGTAGAGCAGCTGGTTAGTGATTCTGGTCAATTTACAGGGTTCGGGTACGCAAGTTGGTAACCCTTTTCTCTTCTAAATTATAAGTCTTGGGGGATCAAACTGTGGTTCGCCCTACCGAGTTCAACACCAGATACCACTGAACAGACTTACAAATGGTTTTCACTTTTTTGTAAGTTCTACAACTGTTGGATTAAAGGACCTGGTAAGGGTCACCTAATTTAATTAGCACATTCCCTGTTATAACTTGATTTTCAATGTTTTTCTGATAATGACCAGTCACTTATATTCATCAGCTCCCTACGTAGTTTGTGGATAAGACAGTGCCGACTGCTTGTATAAACTACTCGTAGTTGATCTAAAACTTAAAACTTAAGGTCTCGGTATCATAGTTACTCAAACTGATCTGCGAGATCTGGAAAACTTGGATGTCAAGGCGGTATTATATTTGTCGAGTCTTGTTCAAGAAATCTAAGGCAGCCTTACGAGCAACCTATATACTTTTCGGAAGTACCGAGCTAATGCGTTGAGATAAAAAAAAAATTCGTTATGGCTTAAGAAACGTGAGAAAGTAAGAATAACTTACGGAAATGAATATCGATCTGAAAACTCTCTTTTAATTTAATAAAAAAGGAAATAACTGAAATTTAAAAATTACTAAACTTTGAAGACAAAGTTTTCCTCCCCTACACTTAGACTGAGCATTGTCCTCAATGCGACAACCAATAATGGGAAAAAGAAAACAAACAAAGAACCTAAGGAAAATAAAAGAAAATACAGCAAATAAGAAAAATAAATCAGTCTTCATCGCCGTCTTCATTATTTTTGCTAGTTGATGCGTCACCTCGTGCTCTTCTTCCACCACGTGTCCTCACTCCACTTCTTCTTGGTCTAGGAGGCTCCTCACCGATTTCGTACACCCGTGCATGCAAACCTTCAACGCGGAATGATAGGCGGCGCATTTCATCAGTCAAGTCAGAAATGTCGCGATGGTTCCAATAAGCGGCATTGCGTTGATCGCGCTGCATCTCTTGCATCAACTGCATCAGTTCCTGCTGACGCTGATCTTGAAGTAAAATTGATGCATATATCGCATCGAGTGCGGATGGCTGGTGGTTATCTCCATGTTCTAATATATCGAATTTAAAATTATTTTAAGTCCCCAATTGTTAGAATGATTTTTGTGGTTGAAAAAAATCTCTTAGTCTCACATTGCTTATGTGAGAAATTTTAACTAGCTTAGTTCACTATATAAGGAGTGCACATGTTTCATTCCAAATCACACCAAAAACTATTCTATTAGTTATTCCTTTCTCACTCTCATAACTCTGCGTCTCTCAAATTGTCGGAGCGCCAACTTCTTTCCTTTTCTTTCTACTCGTTGAATTTTTTGAGTATTTTCTTGAATTCTCTTTTGAGAATAATGTTAATTTCTCCTCGTTTGAGTCGAGAAATTATCTAGTATATTTTTTGGATTCTCTATAGAGAATTCATTGAAATTTCTCTTTGTTTGATATATCATTTTGATTGGTAAATGGCCATTATTGAATTCTCTTTGGAGAATTATTGAAATTTGGTTTGAGAAATTATTTTGGTTGGTGGATATTCCAGGTACTACGGTGGTATTTATACCATATTCAAATGGTAATAGTACTATCAAAAGGTGTATTTTTAGACCGATTATCTATCGTGCAAGTAGGAATCGTACAGTATAGAACTAGACTGTCGTACAATATAGAACTAGACTGTTTTATCCTGGAGGCAGTGTGGTAGTTCGACTGCTTTGTATAATTTTAAGTAGTACCGTAAAACGTCTTAAAGAGAGCGACCTATTCCGCAACTCAACCCAATAATATTTTCGGTGGCAAAATTTTCAAAACCGTGAAACAAGCATGCATTCTCCTCCTTGATAATACGCCACTTCCATTTCATCTAGCTGGATTGTTTCTATCAGTTAATTCAGCCAACCAAAATAACAAATATATTCACAAAAATATTGACCTTTTTACTTGTTTGATAAACAAACTTAGATTGCATGCTACATAATCCAATTTGAGAGGGAGCGTTAATTAACATGTAAGTTTTAATCATAATTATAACGGGTAGTTAAACAGTTTGTTATATCCTAAAGACTGTTAGAGTGTTTTTTTTCTACAGGTTGTTAAGACAATAGGCTATACATATACATATTATACCACCATTACAAAAGTAGATTAATAAATATCTTTCATTATTCAGTTTAATTCTTTTTATCTTCACTTTCTTAATGAGAAATATGCATATATGTCAAAGCCATATGTTAACATAAACATATAATAAGATATTTACAAATAAATTAATGATTAGATCACATATTACAAATTTCAAATTTATATAAAATTTTGTGTATTAGAACATCAATACATTATAAAAATAATCAAATATTGGAGAATCGATATATTTGAACTTCTAACATTGTATTACACAAAGTTTGAAACCTTATAAATCTACACAGACACTTAATACAAAACATG
Source organism: Vicia sativa (assembly GCA_021764765.1). NCBI lineage: Eukaryota > Viridiplantae > Streptophyta > Magnoliopsida > Fabales > Fabaceae > Vicia > Vicia sativa. The sequence continues at coordinate 56,727,514 of CM038795.1, read as the reverse complement.
ACAGATCTTTATTTATCATAGTCATGTGTTATTTCTTTATGGGTGTTTGTTTTCTCTTGTTTTGTAGCTACTGCAAGTAGAGGGTATTTTCTATGACAGGTAAGCCCCGCAGTCTCAGACATGTCCAAATCCTCCCCTACAACTCCATCAGGCAATTTCCAATCAAATTGGCAAACAAGGTTTGCTAGCACCAACTCATTCACGGCAATAGCAAATGACACTCCAGGGCAACCCCTCCTTCCAGCTCCAAATGGTATGAGTTCAAAATCCATTCCTCTGAAATCTATTGAACTATTCGTAAACCTTTCTGGTTTAAACTCTAGAGGTTCATCCCAACTTGAAGAGTCTCTTGCAATAGCCCAAGCATTGACAATTACCTGTGTGCCAGCTGCAATGTCATAGCCATCTAGTTTGATGTCTTCCATACATCTCCGAGGGATTAATAACGGAATCGGGACATGCAGGCGAAGAGTTTCTTTGATCACTGCCTTCAAGTAGTTCATGTTAACCAAATCCTCTTCAGTTACATGAGTTTTGTTACCAACCACGGTTCTCACTTCATCTAGCAATTTATGCATCACAGTTTGGTTTCTTAACAGTTCTGTCATTGCCCATTCTAGTACTGTGTAAGTACTGTCAGTACCTCCAGAAAACACGTCCTTCATGCCAGGAAAAAGCATATTTTAATATAAACAAATTATGTTAGAGAGTGTGCAGCATAGTATAACTATTAATGAATGATATTGTTACTTACCAGTATCAAAGCTTTTATTGCAGTTCTATCAATTAGGAAGCCAATAGCATTAGTCTTTTGAACTGAAAGCAAAACATCCACAAAATCATTATCATCAACACCAACATCTTCATCAGATCTACACCTAATGTGATCCTCAATTACCTCTTCTATAAACTCATCCAAATATTTGGCTACTCTTCCTGCTTTTCTATAAAAACCATTTACTTTTCCCAACCAATCGAGCCAACCTATATAGTCTCCAATACATATAGTACCCAATAATTCCACAAACTCCGACAGCACTTGCTGAAATTTCTTCCCTCTTCCTTCACGGTATCTCTTTCCTAGAGCCACCCTACAGATTATGTCATTAGTAACCGTAGAACACAACTCAGATAAGTTCAATGGTGGCGACGATTCTGAAGAAGAATATTCCTTAATATATTCCATCATTCTTGAAGTTTCTTCCTCTCTAACACGACGATAAGATTGAACCCTTTTATTACTCAAAACATGCAACACACAAAGACTCCTTATTTGCCTCCAATACTCACCATATGCACAACTTGCCACATCTTTGGAACCGTATAAAATTATGTCAAAGGTTTTACTTTGTGGCCTATCGGAGAAAACCAAATCGTGAGTTTTCATTATTTTTCTTGCTGCATCAGCAGAAGAAACCACAAGTACTGGAACATTTCCAAAATAAAGAAGCATTAAAGGGCCATATTTGTGAGATAAAGTTTGAAGTGTGCGGTGAGGGAATAAGCCAAGTTGAAGCAGATTACCAAGTAGTGGAAATCTTGGAGGTGATGGTGGTGAGATTTTTGTAGTGGCAGAAGAATTGTTGGAATAATACAAATATTTGATTAGGAAGAAAAAAGAGAGTAAGAGTGGAAAGATGGTGAAGAATAGCGAATAGAAGTTTGCATGTGAAAGAGAAGTTAGTAGAAAGGTGAACATGGCTTAAGTTTCCGTGATAAAAGACACTCTTCGTGTTCTCATATATCACTCGGTGTTATGATGTTTGTTGCTTCTTTTGGTATTATTAATATAATTATAATAAGAATGATTCGAATGAAATTGAGACCATATAAATTTTATCCGAATTAGGATAATGAGAGAGGAGAACATAGAAGAAGATCGCTTGTCTACCTCTTTTGGTTCACGGTTTTAAAAATTTTGCAAAATTTTGCCACGTTTCAGTAGATAATCGGTTAAGAAATACACCCTCTAATTTCTCAAACCAAGAGATATTTCAATAATTCTCCCCAGAGAATTCAATAATGATCATTTGACCACTCAAAATGATTTCTCAAAAAGAAATTTCAATTAATTCTCTAAAGAGAATCCTAAAAATTATACTAGATGATTTCTCAACTCAAACGAGAAGAAATTAACATTATTCTCAAAAGACAATTCAAAAAATTACTCAGAAAATTCAACGAGTAGAAAGAAAGGGGAAGAAGTTGGCGCTTCGATAATTCGAGAGATACGGAGTTATGAGAGTGAGGAAGGAAAAACTAATATAATAGTTTTTGGTGTAATTTGGAATGAAACATGTTAACTCCTTATATAGAGAAGTAAGCTAGTAATATTTCTCACATGAGCAATGTGGGACTAAATGGTTTTTTCAACCATAAAAATAATTCTAACAATGTGGGACTCAGAAATTTTTAAATTCAATAGATTGGAACAAACACATGTTCCAACAATCCCCCACTTGAATTTAAAGAAGTGGTTTTAGAAGTAATGTCAAAGGTTTCTAAGATTGTGCATAAACAAATGTGTTTACGACTTGAACCTTTGCGTAGCAAGTAGGATTCTAATTCAACAAGAGTGACACAAATATCTTGAACTCTATCTCAGACATCAAACGCGCACACAAGCTTTTCTTAAGGTGTATTCTAATAGTCCATGCATTAATGGCCTTGCACGTGTATCCCAATTTAATGAAGGCTCTAGGAATTCTGCCTCGAAATTCCATAGGAATCGGCCCAAGTTCCACAATCACAAATGTGAGTCTATTAAGAGTACTCCTATAGCCTAGGTACTCCCTCATACAGAGTATAGATCTCATTAAGAGTTTTTATTATCTCCTCCTCTTATTACTTCATGATTCATACTTCTCTTATTCACATTAGCATGATCACCTCATATTATTCACAACTTGTTATTATCCATTGAACCTATTTCTTAGGATCTCCAGTCATTTAGGTCGGGTTACCATCATAAGCAACTCATTTTTCTATAGGCATTAGTCTCATCTTATATGATATATTATAAACTTTCTCTCTAGCTAATCCTTTCGTCAAAGGATATGCTAAATTTTCATCTATGCATACATAATCCACTCTTATAGATCCTTTAGAGATACACTATCTAACAATACTGTGCTATCACTACACCAAAAAGATCTAAGAAAACACATTTTTTGCCTTTAAAAATGCTGTCATAGGTGGCGCTGGTATAGGTTTTTGCAGCGCTTTTTGTTTAGGCAAAAGCGCTGCCTTAGGTATACCTTAGTCAGCACTTTTTCTTAAAAACCGCTTTCTAAAGTAGGTCTTTAGCATCGCTTTTTTCTAGAAAAATGTTTTCTAAATAATGATTTTTATGATTTCTGTAGGCATCTTTAAGAAGCATTTATTCAAGGAAAAACACTACTAAAGGCCTACTTCAATAAAGCGCTTTCTAAAGTGTCTATAGACAGCGTTTTTGGTGTCTATATTTTGGTTTAAACCTGAAATAATAACACGGTCAATAATAACCTGTAAATCTGGAATATAATATTCAATTGCAATCCATTGCAATCCAATATATACGCCAATATAATACCAAAATATATGCAAAAAAAGGCATTATAATACCATTACATTATATACCATTGCAATCTAAAATATATGTACACCATTATAATTCAATTCACATATTTCTAACAGAACCAAATCAACCTTAACAATAACTAAGTTATCCCTAACAATAACCAAATCAACCCTAACAAAATCAACCATAACAAAATCAACCATAGTCAAGTGTCTTGAATTGGTTTCACTACGATACATGCGTCTAAATCTCGGAATTATAGGAAAATACCATAAGACTTTTGTTGGAGACAACTTTTTCTTATATCGAGGGGCACCGCATTTAGGACACTCATTTAACGATGCATACTCGTTTCGAAACAAAACACAATCTTTTGGACAGGAATATATCTTATCATAGCTTATGCCAATAGAGCACAACATCTTTTTGGCCTCATACATTCGATTGGGAAGAACATTATCCTCTGGTAGCATATCTTTCATAAGGGCTAATAACTATGTGAAACTTTTATCCGACCATCTATTGTCCGCCTTTAAGTTGTAAAACTTTAATACCGCAAACAATCTTGTGAATTTTGTACAACCATTATACAACGGTTTCGTTGCATCGCTTACCAACCTCTCTAACATTTTGGGACAATCCTTAAGATCTTCTTCAAGCACTTCTACAATCTCTTCAACTCGATTATAATCGTATGTATCTGTGCAATTTTCGTTTGAAGCATAGGTCGTATTATACTCCGATTCAACATTCCCGTTACTTTTCTCACCATGCAAATTCCAACATGTATAACTTCTATCAATTCCATACCATAACAAAATCAACCCTAGTCAAGTGTCTTGAATCGGTTTCACTACGATACATGCATCTAAATCTTGGAATTATAGGAAAATACCATAAGACTTTTGTCGGAGACAACTTTTTCTTATATCGAGGGGCACCGCATTTAGGACACTAATTTAACGATGCATACTCGTTTCGAAACAAAACACAATCTTTTGGACAGGCATGTATCTTATCATAGTTCATGCCAATAGAGCACAACATCTTTTTGGCCTCATACGTTCGATTGGAAAGAACATTATTCTTTGGTAGCATATCTTTCATAAGGGCTAATAACTCTGTGAAACTTTTATCGGATCATCCATTGCCCGCCTTTAAGTTGTACAACTTTAATACCGCAAACAATCTTGTGAATTTTGTACAACCATTATACAACGGTTTCGTTGCATCGCTTACCAACCTCTCGAACATTTTGGGACAATCCTTAAGATCTTCTTCAAGCACTTCTACAATCTCTTCGACTCGATCATAATCGTATGTATCTGTGCAATTGTCGTTTGAAGCATAGGTCGTATTATACCCCGATTCAACATTCCCGTTAATTTTCTCACCATGCAAATTCCAACATGTATAACTTCTATCAATTCCATACCATATTAAATGTGATGCCAACTGAACCGCGTCAACCCGACTCCCATAACAGAAACCCAAGAAAGGACATGTCATTCTACTAGGGTCTTTCGCATGCGCAACAACAAACTTGTTGAATTTCGATACCTCATTCTCGTACTCTTTCGACAATCGATTGAAATACATCCATGTCTTATCCATGATTTTACTAATTAAGCTAAACAAAAACAACTAATTATGGCACAAAATGGTATAATGCGTTTCTGTCAAAATGCAAAGTATACACGGAATGGATCCGGAGCAAGAAAACGCAACATATTCATGCAATTTCAGACAAATTCATCATAGTACCAGTAATTTGAGGAAGAAATTTACCTCGAATTTACCGAACAATAACGTCGAGAAGGTCAAACTCACGGAAACACAGGGAATGAGCGATGTACATATAAAACAACATCAAGGATAAGTCATAACATATAAAACAATTCAAGAAACTTATATGATGCACATGAACAATTCAAGAACCAAGTAATCGATCATTCAAGAAATTCAATTTACAAATGAAACTAAAACCAAAGAAACTCAAGTTATTATTCAATTCACATTCGAAACATGGAAAATCGAATTCAAAGTAAGTTCTAAACCCCTAAACCAAAATTCGGGAAACAACTACCTAAATCCAATCATGCTCAATGAAATTATCTCGAACTAAGCTTGATCAAACCATAAACAAGTTAGTAATCACAAGGTATACAATCAAAATGAAACTTATATGATGCACATAACAATTCAAGAACCAAGTAATCGATCATTCAAGAAATTCAATTCACAAATAAAACTAAAACCAAAGAAACTCAAGTTATTATTCAATTCACATTCGAAACATGGAAAATCGAATTCATAGTAAGTTCTAAACCCCTAAACCAAAATTCGGGAAGCAACTACCTAAATACAATCATGCTCAATGAAATTATCTCGGACTAAGCTTGCTCAAACCATAAACAAGTTAGTAATCACAAGGTATACAATCAAAATGAAACTTATATGATGCACATGAACAATTCAAGAACCAAGTAATTGATCATTCAATAAATTCAATTCACAAATGAAACTAAAACCAAAGAAACTCAAGTTATTATTCAATTCACGTTCAAAGCATGGAAAATCGAATTCATAGTAAGTTCAAAACCCCTAAACCAAAATTCGGGCAGAAACTACCTAAATCCAATCATGCTCAATGAAATTATCTCGAACTAGTGTTTAACGCAAACGGAATTCACAATGTCACTATAACCGAACTCACCGTTCCAAGTTCAAAACCAATCAATTTAAAATTTCGAATGAACTAAATCAAGAATAAACATTATCAAAGCATAACCTCAAAATTTAGACTTGATTCAAGTTAAAACATAAAACCAAACTTCAATCTTCATATTCAAACACGAATATTATGGCAACAACGTATATCGTAGCTTCACAACTCAGATTTGATTCTAGTAGACACCACAAAACCATTAACTCAAAGTTCAGATTCAACATAAAATTGGTTTTCAACATAGACAAAACGGCACTAACATTAAAAATTCACAAGATAATAACATTCTTTCAGATCGAACTCAAACGACATATCATTTTGAATTAAAAGGATCGCAAAATTGAATTGACATTTCACAGATTCAACGACAATTATATTAACCTATAGGTTCGAATCGAATATTGTAACAACTATTTAACAACATATTAACCTATAAGTTGGATTCTCACTAAATAGAGAACTTAGATTTACAAAATTCATTCTAGGTAAAGAACCTAGAATCATAATCCTAAGGCTCTTTAATCATAATTCTAAAACAGTTGAGAAATACCACATCAATTAAATTATCTCTTTTAGCTAATCAGCAAGATAGATTCATGATAACATCATTCAAGTGTTTTATATTCCATCTAGCAAACAAACAATTAGCATTCTAACAAAAGCTATTTCAATTACAGTTTTTCCAAATTTAGAACCAAACTCACACCCTTGTGTTTGCAAGTATATAAAGTTTCCTTTAACATAATTTTTAAAATATCAAATTGTTAGTTGTTACTAAGGGTTTTCAAGTGGCCTGGCATGGAAAATATTCTCAACGAGTCTAGAGTTGTGAATGCCCAATAGGGTTGATTAAAGATCAACAAAGAAGTTGACAAGAAGCTAGAGTTGTGAGTGTTGCAAATCGAGAGCGACAAAATGAGAGTTGCGATCTAGAGATAAAATAACAAGCATAATTCACAGTGAGCTAGTAAGAATGAACAAATGAAATTCATAAGCACAGTGAACCAAAAATAACAACATACAAACTATGATACAAACGATCAAATTCACTGAAAAGAAACGGCATGTTGCCCCATAAATTTCTCGGTTATATCTTACGAAAAAGTATATCAAATACCAAATACATAATTTAGATCTAAAACGTTGACACTACACTGCATATAAACATTATCAGCAGATCGATTTTTCCAAAAATAAAACAGTTTTCACAATCTGATTTAATAATTCTAGAGAAGATACATGGTTTCTCTCCTACTTCCTTTCACTGAATCAATTAAAAATTCAATCTTTAAAAATTCAAACTATAGTTTTTTCACAATATAAATATCAAGAGTTCCAATAAACCCTAAATCAGCACTACAACAACAAAATCTCAGCACAATCCATCATTAAAATCATCACAACAGTTACAAAATGCAAGAATCAATAGAAACAACATACAAAATCAACAATAGTTACCCGAACGAAGACCTGAACGGAGACGGAGAGGGGAGACAGAAGCAAAGAGAATAGGGTGAGAATGACAATCTTCGTTTGAAGAGGAAGAGGTTGACAGTCGTGTTTGAAGAGGACGAGGACGAGGAAGATGACGTCGGAGGAATGAGCGGCGGAGGTTTTCGTTAGCAAAAGACAGTCACGTTTGAAGAATAATGAGGAAGTTTACGTTTGAGCATGCATGGTACTGTATTGATTTTAAAAAATAATTATTTAATATATATATATATATATATATATATATATATATATATATATATATATATATATATATATATATATATATATATATATATATATATATATAGCCTAAGACAGTTTTCACAAAAATAAAACAGTTTTCACAATCTGATTTAATAATTCTAGAGAAGATACATGGTTTCTCTCCTATTTCCTTTCACTGAATCGATTAAAAATTCAATCTTTTTTCACCAAAAAAACAAAAACCAAAGTTGCATCAAAATCTTCAATCAAACTATAGTTTTTTCACAATATAAATATCAAGAGTTCCAATAAACCCTAAATCAGCACTACAACAACAAAATCTCAGCACAATCCATCATTAAAATCATCACAACAATTACAGAATGCAAGAATCAATAGAAACAACATACAAAATCAACAATAGTTACCTGAACGAAGACGGAAAGGGGAGACAGAAGCAAAGAGAATAGGGTGAGAATGACAATCTTCGTTTGAAGAGGAAGAGGTTGACAGTCGCGTTTGAAGAGGACGAGGACGAGGAAGATGACGTCGGAGGAATGAGCGGCGGAGGTTTTCGTTTGCAAAAGACAGTCACGTTTGAAGAATAATGAGGAAGTTTACGTTTGAGCACACATGGTACTGTATTGATTTTAAAAAAATAATTATTTAATATATATATATATATATATATATATATATATATATATATGGCCTAAGACAGTTTTCACAAAAATAAAACAGTTTTCACAATCTGATTTAATAATTCTAGAGAAGATACATGGTTTCTCTCCTACTTCCTTTCACTGAATCGATTAAAAATTCAATCTTTTTTCACCAAAAAAACAAAAACCAAAGTTGCATCAAAATCTTCAATCAAACTATAGTTTTTTCACAATATAAATATCAAGAGTTCCAATAAACCCTGAATCAGCACTACAACAACAAAAGCACAATCCATCATTAAAATCATCACAACAGTTACAGAATGCAAGAATCAATAGAAACAACATACAAAATCAACAATAGTTACCTGAACGGAGACCTGAACAGAGACGGAGAGGGGAGACAGAAGCAAAGAGAATAGGGTGAGAATTACAATCTTCGTTTGAAGAGGAAGAGGTTAACAGTCGCGTTTGAAGTGGACGAGGACGAGGAAGTTGATGTCGGAGGAATGAGCGGCGGAGGTTTTCGTTTGCAAAAGACAGTCACGTTTGAAGAATAATGAGGAAGTTTACGTTTGAAGAATAATGAGGAAGTTTACGTTTGAAGAATAATGAGGAAGTTTACGTTTGAGCACGCATGGTACTGTATTGATTTTAAAAAATAATTATTTAATATATATATATATATATGGCCTAGGACAGCGCTTTTGGAAAGCGCTTTCTTAGGGAGGCCTACAACAACGTTTTTTAATACCCTTAGGGAACTATTTTTAAAAAGTGCTTTCTAAGGTTAACCTATCTCAACGCTTTTAAAAAGCGCTTTCTAAGGTAAATATATAGCAGCGCTTTTCTAAAAGTGCTTTCTATGGTGCTTTCTTAAGACAACCTTTAGCAGCGCTTTTGAAAAGCGCTTTCGTAAGCTGGTCTTTTGCATCGTTTTTTTGGAGCGAATTTTTTTTATAACCTATAGCAGCGCTTTCTCATGAAAGTGCCATCTTTTGGGTGCTTTTAAAAATTAATTTTGGCGTAGTGTATCTTCCAATTTGACGTCTTTTAGCAAGCATCTTGACCAACTTACTTCTTCACTAGCATTCGCTAATGTTATCATCTCATACTCCATCGTGGACTGAGCCATGATAGTATGTTTCTTTGATTTCCAAGAAACAACTCATCTAGCTATGAAATACATAACCACTAGTTGCTTTGAAATCATTTGATAAGGTATTACAATCTGCATCATAATATCCTTCAAGTACAACAGGAAATATATGATAATGTGAACCGATATTCATGGTCCTTTTAAGGTACCACATGACTCGCTCAATAGCTTGTCAATGTTCATTACTCGGTTTACTAGTAAACCTGCACAAAAATCCCACGACATGCAATGTCGGGTCTAGTACAATCAATGGAATACCTAAGACTTCCAATGATTCTCGCATATTCTGTTTGTCTAACACTTTCACTAGCGTTCTTAAATAGCTTCACGCTTGGATCGTACGGTGTGCTCATAGGTTTACTATCAAAGTAATTGTATTTCTTTAAGAGGTCTTTCATATCAAAGTTATTTCACAATAATGATTTCATATCATCAATGGCATGAATATTTGATTCAAATATAAGTAGATTGTCTACATATAAACATAAGATAGTGCAAAAGCGATTCTAAAATTTGTAATAATCGCGTTTGTCACTTTCATTCACTTTGTACCCATTCAATATCATTAAGTTATCAAAAAATTTATGCCATTGCTTTGGAGCTTATTTTATAGCCCATACAAAGACTTATCTAACTTATAGGCCTTGTTTTCTTGCCCCAATAATCTCAAACCCTTTCGGTTGATCCATATAGATTTCTTCTTCTAAGTCACCGTTTAAAAAATCTATTTTAACATCCATTTGGTGTACTAATACGTTATACATAGCGGCTATTGAAATTATTATCCTAATGGATGTAATCCGGGTGACTGGAAAAAAGTATTGAAGAAATCTATATTTTCTCTTTTTCTAAAACCTTTGGATACAAGGCAAGCCTTGTACTTATCAATTGTTCCATCAGGTTTTAGTTTCTTTTTTTTTCAAAACCCATTTACAATCGATTGGTTTGCAATCAGGAGGCAAGTATACTAAGTGTAACGCCCCAAATTTAATTAATTAGTTAATTAAATTATGGAAGAATTTAATTATTGGATTTAGATGAAGTTTGAGAATTACTCGGAGTGATTGGATTTGTCGGATTATAAGAGGTGTTATTGGATTAATATATTGGTTGAATGGTTAAGTTGATAGTTGAGTGATAGTCGGTTTAATCAGAGAAATAATATTATTTGATTAAAAGTTGGATTTAGTGGTGGTGTGAGATATTATATTGGAGGTGTTAATTAGTTGGTCCATTAAATCAAATAATAGTATTATTATTATTGGATTAAAAAGAAATAAACGATTAGAAAATTAGGTTTTTGGAGAAAATAGAAGGTTTTGGCTTTTGGGAGAATAGATCGTGAAAAGAATTGCAGACAGAGGAACGAAGGTTTTTGCAGAAAAAGGAATCGGTCGATGAATGGCTGGGTAGAGGCCAAGGTTGCACTCAACCAGAATTAAGATGTGATCAGAGAGTTGAACTACTTTGAATCCAAGGTAAGGGTGGGGTTCTTGCTCTCTAATTGGGAATATGATGGATGATAGGTAGTTAGGGATGTGTAATTTCGCTAGGTTGTGTCATGTCGATGTTGATTGATCGTAAAAACCCCAATTGAAATATATATTTTTGTTATTCTATGACAAGTTGTTGTTGTTGATTGAAAAGAATGTGTAATTCTGCTGTTATATGATATGTTGTTGTTACTGATTGAAAATAATATCAATTGGATCGTGAAATTATGTTGAAACTGGTTTTTGGGTGAATTTGCGCAGCATGAGTCGACTCATAAGATTATGTATTGATACAAGCTGTTGTGATTTTAAAAACCAGAGACTTGAAAACAGCTTGCATCGATACAAACAACCTTGTATCGACTAATGGGGCTAATTTATAAGGCTTGTATCGACTCATACGAGGTATGTATCAATACAAGTCAGTTTTGTATCGATAAATAGGTGTATGTATCGACTCATAATGTTGAAAATCAGAAAAACAGAAAATTAAATAACGTATGAATCGACTCATACGATGCTTATGTCGATACAAGCTGTGTATGGATTGATACATGAGGTTTTGTATCGATTCACACTGGGTAGGAAGTGAAAAATAACTTCTGAAAACTGTTTTGGTCGTATCTTTGCGACCGTAACTCCGATTTTGTTGTCGTTTGACCCGTTGGAAAGCTAGAATTATGATTTAACCTATAATGGTACTTTTAAATACAGTAGGTGAGTTTTTGGATGACTTGATGTAGTTTCCGTATGTGAATATGTTGTTGTTGAGGCTTGATAGCCAACGTTGAACGGTTGAGTTGTGATTTACGTTGTCGTTGTGGTATGCTATTTGAGTTCGTTGCATACATACATTTGTATATTACGTTGAGCCGTGAGGGGCAAACCACGTTGAGCCGTTATGGGCAAGATGATTACGTTGAAGGCTTATGCCTTGACGCCTCGTAATTACTGGCAATCATTTACGTTAGGAGTTTTACTCCGATGGTACCACATGCATTCGCATAGTTGAGTCACATTTGATTTGTATGGTTTATTTGTTGCTGCTGTTGTTGGTGATGCCTCAGTCTTAGTTGTTGTTGACATTGAGCTTGCTATTTACTATATGTTGTTATTCTTGTTTGATATAAGTTGTTATTGTTGTTTGATAAGTTGTTGTAGTGTTAAAGTTTGTTGTTATGGTTACTACATAGTTGGTTAATGTAGGTTGTTGTTGTTAATAAGTTGTGCGGGTTAAGTCTGTTATTGGTTGTCGTATACTTGTTGTGGAATAGTGGTGTGATCGCAAAATAGTGATTTTATATAATTCTAACTATGTATTATTTATCATAATCTCAATTATATGGTTTGATATCTCACCATTTGCTTGTTTTCGTCGTTGCCTTTATATTGGTAACGTGTAGGTGATCGAGAATAGTTCGTAGAAGTGTGATGATAGCTTGGAGTCTCTAATGTGCTTGTGGAATATACAGAGTCTTGCTCTGATACGTAACACAGGATTTGGGAAATTGATATGTTCTTTTATTTGTATTCGTTGTTACGTATCTTAACTTATGAATTTTGTTGAACCACATGTCTTTGTGGATTTGAGTTGATGTTGAGGCTAGAATGCCATGAAAATCGAATTGAATTCTCTTCCGCTGAATGAATAATTATTTTGAAATAAAATATATGTTGAATCTTCATGATAATTTGAATTATGTGACATCTCATTGTGGAGCACTCTGATATCTGATGTGTATTTTATTATAATTACTAGTATTGAGAAATGGGGTGTTACAATTGGTATCAGAGCAGGTCGGTCTTTCGGCCAGTGTTGTCTAACATTGTTTACTTCCTTTGTACGCGACAAGTGTGCGGAACACTGTCGATACTTGTTGTTTTCTGATTGTTGTTGCAGGAGTTAGTTGAAGCTAAGTGGGGGAGAAGCTTTGCTTCTCTGATGTGTTTGGTTGTGAGATATTAGTTAGTAGGCTACTGTTGACTACAGTGCAAGTGTTGTTGGAGCTTTATTGATTCCTGAATTCGAAGGTAACATGGATTTAAGATTTTGGTCGTTTAACGAGCTGGAGCGTCTTGAAGGATGATCAATAATTGTTGGTGTTGACTTCTCAAAGGATGAGAATCAATGTAATGATTTTTGACGTGCAAGTATGGTGCAAATTTCCTGATGTTTCAGAAAGTGACTGTTAAGTAATAAGGATAATTTCTATGGGATGGAAGTTAGCAGGTGGATACATTCAGCATGGTTGGAGAACTGTGGAGTTTTCGTTCAAGTAGCCTTGCGTAAGACCAATGATTAAGTGACGGATTGTTGTAAGCCTTGTTGTAGAATATTAAAAAGTAATTGTAGAAGTTGTTAAAAATGCGGAGAGTATGATTTCAAGAATAAGGAGTGTTGGTAAAGGTGTAAAGGAATTTCGTTCATATGTTATCTTTAGAGTTGTATTAGTATGTAGTGTAGAACGTCGGTGTTGGCATGCTTGGATGATCTTGGAAGTTGATGAATTATGATAATTTTGGCGACATGAGTACAAATTTTAAGGGAACACTGTTGTAGTTGGTAATGATGGTTTATACCTCATTATGATTGTCATATATCTATTGACAAATTGAGGACTTGATCACCCTTAATCCATTGTTGATAGTTGACGATTTCAGATTTTTCCAAGTAAACATGGTTCACGATTTCAGATTTTTTACTTTGTTTCCACCAAGCAAATTTTGTTTCCCCAATTCGATCATACCCCTTTCACTAACATGTCCCAATATCATGTGCCAAATTTTTGTCTTCGACAAAGGTTTCGTGGATGCAATATTTGTTGAACAACTTAAAACTTCAGCCTCAAGGGTATACAAGCCTTGTTTCTTCACGCCACTCAAGACTTCCTTCGATCCCTTCATGACTCTTAGGATAATTTTCTCTCCTTAGAAAACATATCATTTCCTGTCGAATACACCAAGAGAATTAAACTTCTCTTCATATCAGGTACATACCTGACTTCGACCAACAACTTTATTGACTCATCATAGAGCTTAAATCTCACATATCCAACACCTGCAATCTTGCAAGCTTTGTTGTTTCCTAGCAATACATATCCACTATCTTCTTCACATAATTCTTCGAACAAGTCTTTGTTTGGAATCATGTGCCAAGTGCATCCAAAATCCATAATTCACTCCTTACTTGAGTCGTTACTTGAAACCATAAGAATATCAGATAAGTCGAAATCATCTTGAACAATAGTTGTGTTGCCATTATCCTTACCTCCATGATCTTTCAGGCGTTCACGACACACTTTTCTTGTGTGACCCTCCTTCTTACAATGATAGCATCGAATACCAGATGCTTCGCCACTATAAGACTTCGATTGACTTTTACCCTGCTTCTTGTCAAACTTGCCATCCTTTCGCAAGAATTTTCCTTTAACTGTCAAACCTTCACCAACTGTCAAAGGCGTATGCTTCTTTCTTTTGTTCAAGTCCTTATAATACAAGGTTTCTTTGAAGTGAGCATGTGTTCTAGACAAAGCGAACAGTAGTAACAATGCTTGATCTTCACCATCGATCTTCACATCAATATTTTCAAGATCAAGAATCAGCTTGTTGAACATATCCAACTACTCATTCAACACATTGCCTTCAATCATCTCGAATGAATACAAAGCTTGTTTCAGGTAGAGTCTATTTATCAGCGATTTGGTCATGTACAAACTTTCAAGTTTGACCCATAACCCTGATGTTGTCGTCTTCTTTGATACCTATCAAAGAAACTTATCACCAAGGCTCAACAAGATTGAATTGTGGACTTTCTGTATCATGTCGTCTTTTCTTTTTCGGTTAACGCAA
The DNA here is from genome assembly GCA_021764765.1 of Vicia sativa. Taxonomy (NCBI): domain Eukaryota; kingdom Viridiplantae; phylum Streptophyta; class Magnoliopsida; order Fabales; family Fabaceae; genus Vicia; species Vicia sativa. The sequence continues at coordinate 56,712,366 of CM038795.1, read as the reverse complement.
CATCCATGGTTGTCGCTCCCTTCATCGCTTCTAAACAACTTTGTTGAACTAGTAGGGCTTTCATCTTCAAGCGCCACGAGCCGAAATCATTCACTCCGGTGAACTTTTAAATTTCATACTTTATTGAAGGCATCTTCTCCACGCTCACCGCACCAATTTGTTGTGAAAACGATACCTTGAAACAAAGAATAAAATTTCATTTTTATGATCATGAAATAATTAGGGTAGAAAAGATGGAATAATAAGAAGAACAACAAGGATTGATTATAATTGTTATTCTTTACTTTCTCTTAAATCAAGATTACAAGTGAACAAGAATAATAAAAAATTCTTTCACCCTAAATTAGAATTTGCAGTATGTAATGATGAGAGACTAGTATGCTATTTATAATAAACCTAACATACTAAACTAATGATTTTTTTCATAAATACTCATCACAAGCTAACTTAGGGTACAAGATGACTAAAACAATTGGACATAACATACATGTTCAATTAGATGCTAACAATTATAAAATTCTTTGACACCTACACACTAGAACATATTTCGACTACAACATGTAAGTTTTCGACAACAACATGTGAGCAATCTTCGACGGCATACATAAATCTTGTCGAACTATCGAAACCAAGAATCTACCTTCGACCAATTAGAGTTTGATTCCAATATCTCACAAGAAGGGGACAAACAAACCAAAGTAGATGAAAGTACTCAGAAGCTAATTCCAGATGAGAGTGTCAACACAACTGATGTTACTCAAGTTGAACGGGATAAACCATTAGAAGATTTTTTCTAAGAAGAGGACTTGGAGGATGTAAAATGGAAGTCCTACTTTAGGTTTGATTACTGGGAACACTATCAGTCATTTAAGAATTTTTTACAATAACTCTTTTAGGAGAGATATAAAAATGTAATATTCCTATAAAGATGCAAGATATTTGTTCTCTTCTTGTAACAGACTAAGCTTGAGACCAAGAAATTGTATTTAATCTCATTTAATGTATCAGAGTTTCAGAATAAATAGAGTTCAAAGTTTCACAGACTGAAACTTCACCAAGAATCAAGCATTAATCTTTGATAAATATCATATTCATATTCTTTTTTATAAGAACAAATTTCTCAACAGTAAGAGATTTGGTAATTATATCAGTCAATTGATAATGAGTATTAATGAGTTGAATATCTATAACACTCTTTTGAACATAATCTCTATTGAAATTACGTTTAATCTTAATATGTTTAGTTCTAGAATGTTGAACAAGATTTTTTGTTATGCAAGTCGCAACAATATTATCACAGAAGATATGTATACTATTACCACAAATTTGATAATCTTGTAGATGATATTTCACCTATAGTAGTTGTGTACAATATTTAACAGTTGTGATGTATGATGCTTCTGTTGTAGACAAAGCATTAGTTGTTTGTCTCTTATTAGCCCAGGATATTATATTTTCACCAATGAATTGAGAGTTTCTACTAGTGAATTTTCTTTCAATTCTATCTCCAGCATAGTCAACATCACAGAATTCAAATAGTTTATAATCTATGGATTTCTTATAAAGAAGACCCATGTTTGATGTTCTTTTAGATACCTAAAGATTCTCGTAACAATGGTTAAGTGAGCTTTTCTAGGGTCTAATTAAATCTTGCACACAAGGTACAAAATATTAGGTCTAAAAGCAGTGAGATAAAGCAAAGAACCAATCATACCTCGATACAACTTCTAATCTACATTTGTGCTGCTTTTTTCTTTGTTCAAATTGAAGGTAGGACGTATATGAGTTTTCATAATCTTGCAATGTTTAAGATTAAACTTCTTCCGAAACTCCTTTGTATACTTAGATTGATGAACATAAATCTCATTTTTGCATTAGTTGATTTGGATCTCAAAGAGCATATAGAAATTGATTGTCATGTTGTTAGAGACAAAGTGCAAGCAAGAATCTTTTATTGACTCTCAATTGCATCCAAGGATCAAGTGGCAGACATCTTGACCAAATTATTGCACAAAGAACTCGCCATCTTCAAAGCAAGCTAGAAATGATTAACATCTATTCTAGCTTTAGGGGGATGTAAACCATGAGTTAATTGCTATTGATGAAGTTGTTTGTGCAACAAGTCAACTTCACCATTGGTGTAGATATTGGTTTTGTTAGTCATAACTAATCTACACAAGTTAGTTATGAGTTAGTTGAAAGTTAGTTATAAAAAATAACTAACTCTTGTGGTTATAAGTAGCATTAGCTTGACCATTGTAAATCAGATTTTTATGTAATTTATCGCTCAATATTGCAATGCAAGCTCTATACTTCGTTTCAATGATGTTCATAGTTTAACTTTCACAAGAGTGCATACAATAGAATGTTGTGATGTACATACGTAACATATCTCCAGAAGAGCTAAGAGCATGAAAACGAAAACTGCAATGTAACTTCTAACCTTGAATTTAAAATATTGAAACATAATAACACTACACAATCACTTAATAGAAAACACGAAACATCTTTATTTATCTTTCATTATGTGTTACTTTCCTATCGTTGCTTATTCTTTTTTTTCTTCATATTTGGTAGCTAGTGCAAGGAGAGGGTATTTTCTATGAGAGGTAAGGCCCACAGTCTCAGACATGTCCAAATCCTTCCCTGAAACTCCATCAGGCAATTTCCAATCAAATTGGCAAACAAGGTTTGCTAGCACCAACTCATTCACAGCAATAGCAAATGACATTCCAGGGCAACCCCTCCTTCCAGCTCCAAATGGTATAAGTTCAAAATCCATTCCTTTAAAATCTACCGAACTATTCATAAACCTTTCTGGTTTAAACTCTAGAGGTTCATCCCAACTTGAAGGGTCTCTTGCAATAGCCCAAGCATTGACTATTACCTGTGTGCCAGCTGCGATGTCATAGCCATCTAGTTTGATATCTTCCATACATCTCCGAGGGACTAATAGCGGAACTGGTAAATGGAGGCGAAGTGCTTCTTTGATCACTGCCTTCAAGTAGTTCATGTTAACCAAATCTTCTTCAGCTACACTAGTTTTTTTACCAACCACAGTTCTCACCTCATCTTGCAATTTATGCATCACAGTTTGGTGTCTTAACAGTTCTGTCATTGTCCAATCTAGAACTGTGTAAGTAGTGTCCGTGCCTCCGGCAAACATGTCCTGCATGTAGAGGGAAAAAGCACAACTTAATCTTTCTAAAATTATACGTATGAAAATAAAATATAAATGAATGATATTGTCACTAACCAGTGTCAAAGCTTTTATTGTAGTTCTATCAATTGGGAAGCCAATAGCATTAGTCTTTTGAACTGAAAGCAAAACATCCACAAAATCATTATCATCAACACCAACATCTTCACCAGATCTACGACTAATGTGATCTTCAATTACTTCTTCTAGAAACTCATCCAAATATTTAGCTACTCTTTCTGCTTTTCTATAAACACCATTTACTTTTCCCAACCAATCAAGCCAAGGTATATAGTCTCCTATGCATATAGTACCCAACAATTCCATAAGCTCCAACAACACTTGCTGAAATTTCTTCCCTCTTCCTTCACGGTACCTCTTTCCTAGAGCCACCCTACAAATTATGTCATTAGTAACCGTAGAACACAACTCAGATAAGTTCAATGGTGGCGACGATGCTGAAGAAGAATATTCCTTAATATATTCCATCATTCTTGAAGTTTCTTCCTCTCTAACACGACGATAAGATTGAACCCTTTTATTACTCAGAACGTGTAACACACAGAGACTCCTTACTTGTCTCCAATACTCACCATATGCGCAGCTTGCGACATCTTTGGAACCGTATACAACGATATCAAAGATTTTACTATGTGGCCTATCACAGAAAACCAAATCGTGAGTTTTCATTATTTTTCTTGCTGCATCAGAAGATGAAACCACAAGTACGGGAACCTTGCCAAAATAAAGAAGCATTAAAGGGCCATATTTGAGAGATAAAGTTTGAAGTGTTCGGTAAGGGAATAAGCCAAGTTGATGGAGATTACCAAGTAGTGGAAATCTTGGAGGTGATGGTGGTGAGTTTTTTGTAATGGCAGAAGAATTGTTGGAATAATACAAATATTTGATTATGAAGAAAAGAGAGAGTAAGAGTGGAAAGATAGTGAAGAAAAACATAGAGAATGGTGAATAGAAGTTTGCATGTGAAAGAGAACTTTGTAGAAAGGTGAACATGGCTTAAGCTTTAATTTCCCTTTGAGTGATAAAAAACACTCTTCGTATTCTTATATATCACTTGTGTTATGGCGTTTATTGGTTTCTTTTTTTGGTATTATTAATATAATAATAATAATAATAATAATAATAATAATAATAATAATAATAATAATAATAATAATAATAGTAATTATTATTATTATTATTATTATTGGAGCTGAAAATCACACCATTCAATGAAAGTGAGACAGGTGGCATAGAAATTTTATCTGAATTTGGATAATGATATAAAAAAGGAGAAGAGAAGAGGTTACATTTAACTTCCAACATATTTTTCTCTACTTCTAGAAACCACTACGATAGTCAAAAAAAATTATAATAATAATTTATAAGTAAAAAAATAGTATCATTTAAATAGAAATATGGTGATTTAAATATTTATAAATAGGAGAACTCACTTACCTATCATCTTAAGATTTTAGATGAATAAGTGATGTGTCTGTATTAAAATATTTATCTTACAGTATGTATCAATGATCCTTAGTGATATCATAACTTATTTATATTGAAATGTTCAATAAGAGGTGTCTCGTTGCAAAGTGACATCTGCAATATAAGTGTCTTGAGAAGCCTTGAAAAGTGTTATGGGAGTAATAAGACAAAGTTAAAATTATACATTTTTATGAGAGACACTAATTTTTCACCTAAAATCTTAAAAATGATATATGTGATGAAATTTTTCTACATACTCAAATCCAACCCATTCACATTTAATATAAGATTATTTCTCTAATTACAGACTTCCTTGTTATTCTAACAAATAATACCTAATACGGAAGAATGGCACCATTTATGGCCACAAGTGTATCTATCCTTCAAATGCAAAAGTCTTGTTTTGCACCCAATTATCGAAAGAGACAAGAAAAAAAAGTGATCACGACATATATATGCCCCACTATAAGTGGATAGATACAATGTTTTAGTAAAATGCTCACACGTCTCATTTTAAAATAGAGAAAAAATTACGAAGAGATTTTTGACCAATCATAATTATATTAAATGAAACTATATTATTACTTTTAAATAGGTTATATAATATGGTTAAATATAAAATTTATACTAATTTTTAACTCTTTAAAATATTTTATTTGAATTTGTATTTGAATTAATTTTAATCATAAAAATATTTATTAAAATATTATTAGTAATAATTAATAAAGTAATTAACTAAACTCAAATATATTAACAAAAAATTAATAACATAAAATCAATAACTTTAAAAAAAATAATTTGAAAAACATTAAATATTTTTTTAAATAAGGCATTTTTAATGAGAAGATAAGAGATAGAAATAGTAATAACTATTGGAGAGAAAATTTACATCAACCTGATACTAAAGGAGGTGTGCTTTTTTGTGTGTGTAAGCAAGTTTTATTGAAGAGGAGAACTAATTATTCTTCAACCTTTTACACAACGAACGGGTAACAAATCCGGCAAAATAAAACAAGAAGAAGAAATTACAAACCAATTCCGGTTACGATAAGAATAACAAAGGCTCTTTGTTAAAGTCGCAAAAGTTACAATTGAAATAGGTAATATCTTCTATTAATAACCACCTCCAAACCATCATTTTGATATTCCACATCGTGTCGTTAATGTTCCAAGAATCATTACTAAAGTAACTTTCATTCCTCAACAATCAAATAATCCAAGTAGTAGCAAGCCACACCACTCCTAATTTACTCTCTTTAACTTTCTTTTTTTTACAAAAAATAAACTAATCCATGAAATTTGCTAGACAATCTTCTTCCCACCTAAATGGTTTATCAATCCAACTAGAAATTTTCCTCCATATAATCTTCACCACTGAACGCTTAAAAAAAGTATGATCTCTACTTTCATTATCAACATCACAAAACACACACTTTAAGGATTCTAAAGGGAAAGTAATACCTCTATGTACCAAAAGATTCTTAGTTGGAATTTTATCCACAAAAAGTCTCCAACCAAAAGCCTTGATCTTAAACGGGACTTCTGTCTTCCACGCCAAACCCAAAGCCTTGTCACATCTATTTTGCGGTCCAAAAGGAGAACGGAAGTTAGCGTAGTGAGAGTAACAAGAAGATATCGAGAAATAACCTTCTGAAACCATCGACCAAACAACATTATTTATACCGGACTCATGCAAAATAAGACCATGCAACTTCGAGACAAAATTAGAGTGAATAGCCCTCAAATCCAAATGCAACTCCTCCCTATCAATACCAAAAACGCTCCAAACCCACATTCGATTAATCCACCCCCCATGGCGGCCACCGAGACTCTTTTTCAATGAAGAAGTCTAATATAAGTCCGAAAAACTATCTTTCAATCAAACATCTTCCAACCATATCACTTCCCAAGAAGGAGTAGTATACCCTTTTCCAATAACGAACTTACAATACTCCGCCATAGAGTCACTAGAAGATTAAGATCGGGAAAGCTTAAAATTGTGTCCACCACAAAAGACTTTCATAGCTACATCACCATATCTAGATTTCAAAAGCTTGAACCAAAGTGAATCTTGACCTTGTAGAATCCTTCATCTCCACTTGTTAAGAAGAGACATATCAAAGTCCCCAATATCTTTGATCCCTAACCCTCCCTGTTGACGCTAATCGAAAAATTTTACTAGTTCGATTACAAAACAATGAAGTTGCCATCTAACTTTATTTATTCCTAAAGAGGAAAGGGAAAATATAGATAAAACCCATAAAATGAAAATGTGAAACGAAATGGTCTTCGAGACCAAGAGATGAGATTTCGGGAGTCGGTTATGCAAGGGGAAGGTATTAGCATCCCTCATATCCATCGTACTCGATGGGACCCGTTTAGTTATAAGTGTGTCTGTGTGTTTAAAAAGTAAATTTGCAATCTTCTTATTATTATGCGGGGAAAAAAGAGAGATGAAAAGAGAAACATGTTTTAATTTTTTGAAAGTGTGCTCGCCAAGATGTTAGAATCTCGTGCCTACGTATTTCCCAAGTGCGATGGAAAAGTCAGATCTTACGTAGTTCTTGGTTCCGAGAATATTTGTTGGTTGGTTGATTTTATTTGTGAAAATAGGAGCTTAATCGTATGTGGACGATAAGACATCATTAGTGCAATTCGCGAGTGAGCGACAGAAAATCGCGTGTGAGCGATGTGAGTTGAAAAAAGGACTTGCACATGGGCAAGTTTTGATGAGTTGAATTGATTTTAATTGTGGATGACAAGTACCGAAACATTAGGCTATCGTCTAATGATTCAAATACTAGAAATTGGCGAGTGAGTTCAACCAATCATCTCCCATCCCAAAAAGTTTATTATGAAAATGGTGAAGTGAGTCGAGGTTCACTCTTGTTAGGTATTTTGCGTGGATGAGAGTATTTAGTTTATTGGGATATCATCCAACAACCTAAAGACTTTGAACTTATTTTAAACCATTGGTCTATCATCCAACGACTTAAAACAAATACCATCCAAGTTTTTGTTTTTAAATTCATTTTTTACATCAACTCGACGTTGGATCGAGGTTTGAGAATTTGATTATGAAAGTGGTGAATGACAAGGAGATAAGATTTAGGCTATGATTAACCAAGAAAGTCTGACTAATCTTGAGAGAATAGACAAGTGTCTACTCCCTACCATGAGGCCCTTATGATGAAAACCTTGTATATGGACCAAGGCGCGAGAGTGGAAATGAAATGGATAATTGCAAACATTCATGGATGAGAATAATTGATAAAAGTCCATACAAGGTAGCTCACACAAATGATAAGGCAATTGATATTGTGTAGGTGCATGCGCGAAATAAATTTAATTGACTAATTAAACAAAATTTAATCAAGTAATTAGATTAATAAAATTAATTAGATGGACTAATCAATTTTAAATAACCTAATTAGATAATTAAATAATGTTTAACTAATCAACTAAAGTCTCATTATAAGCCCAAAAGCAAGCGTGGTGTGTGCACAAATGTGTGGTCGTTGCGACGCTTCTAAGCTTTGTCGACTCAAGGTAATAAAAATGGCTTATGATTGAGTATTAGTTTAAAAATATTTGATTTGTGCATTGTGATGAATAGATAAATGAAGCAATAAAAATATTTACTAAGCTATTACAACTCATGGGGAGTGGGGATATAAATTTACAAATGGGAATGAATAATTACAAATATATGTACAACAATTCAACCATTAAATAAAACAAAATTTATTCTAAAATTATTTAGAAAAAAAAAATCCAAACTATTACTATTATTAATAATAATAATATTATTATTATTATTATTATAGTAATTAAAATAACTAAATAAAGAATACAACTAAATAAAATTAAAAGAATGACAGGAGGGGGTGTGATACCCGAATCAGGGAGGTGAGAAGTTGAAAACAAAAGTGATGTACAAATTGGGGCGCTGGACCCGGAATGACAAGGCCCAATAATCTGAAAACAAATAATAGAGTCAAAAGACTCTCACACGCGTAGACTCATCTTTCTCTATGTTTCATCTTTGTTTCACGCTTCATCAAAACGGGGTAAAAAACATTTCTTCCTATCTCTCTCGTTCTATACCCTCTCTCGCTGCTTGCTCATGTTTCTTTCACCGTTTCATTCCCGCTAGATCTGACTCCCTCTGTTCTCTCTCGGTCGCGATTCTTCTGCTCTTGCTTTTTTCTACCCGTAAATCCCTAACAATTCCTAACCCTAAATCTATGTGTTTCAGGAATTACATGGTACAAGATTTTTGGTTGAAGCAAAAATAAATGATAGAAACACTGGACCTCTTCACTAAATAAGGTATGGCTTCGATTTCTCTTACTCTGTTTATGAACTTCTTCGTCTCTTCTTCTGTGTTTTCTGGATGGATCTGCTTCTAAGGTCTGTACGAGCTTCTTATTTTTTTAACTTTGAGTATCTTCTTTGGTTTTCTGTTGTCCGCGAGTTGTTGTTGTTTTGTTGTGAGTAAGGTTAGTGAACTGGTATGTTTGGAACAATGAAGTTGGTTTTTTCGGTTTGGAATGGGAACGGTGGGTTGATGTGGAAGTTAAGAGTTATGTTATGAAGATTGGAAGGTTATGGGTGTTGGAGATTATTCAAGGGTGATACGGTTGAAGGCGAGGGAGTATGGATGAGCAAAGAGATTTTTCTGTGTATATAGTTGGTGGTTATGTGTTGACAAAAGGTTGATATTATGGTGATATTATGATGATGTTTTAAGAGTGTTGTTAATGGTTGCTCTATTTTGAAACCGTGTGGGTTCCGTTTTGAGGTTATGAGGATGATTAACGGGTTTTGATGTTCTGAATAATTTTCTGGTTTAGTGAGGCTTGAGGTTGAACAGAGGTTTTGAAGGGTGAGGGTAGTGAAGGCGATATGAGCTTGAAGGAGTGTTGGAGTATGCTGTGTTATTTGTTTTTTCTTCTTTTTTTCTATGAAATAGGAATTAATGGTTTATATAGATGGGAAAAATGGAGAATTGTGAGGCTGGATGGATAAGATCAAGATAATTATCTTGGTGATGAAGTTTTGTGGTACACATAGTGGAGTTGGAATGAAGAACTGGGAGGATGGTTGTGTTGAAATTGTAAAAGTTCGTTATTGTTTTGTCTGTTATGGTACTAATATTTACATTTTGAATTCTTTCAAATAAGTACAAGATGGTGGTGGAATGGGTGAAAGAATCGTGAAAAAAGAACAAAAGACCACAACAACTTTACTCTGTTTTTGCTTCTAATCGATACAGTGGTTATATCCAAAACAAAAATGCATTTTTTTATATTTCTGTAATAATAAATTTTAAGGTAACAACAAAAATATTATTTTAACAAAAAATGATTTTTTTTATTTAAATCCTAATTTAATATTATATTTAAAAGAAACGATTTAATAACTTCTAATCACTAAAATGATTGAAATTAAATATCATAATAAAAGTAGAATTAAAAGATCCAAACATAAAAATTAATTAATCTATTAGAAACATATAACTATGATTTATTTAAAAAAAGGAAATTAATGCTAATGTGAAAGAAAATACTATAATTGTCTTAAATGAAAGATTAAAAAATTAAAATAAATAAAATCTAAATTAATTGTTAATGAAATAAAAATAGAAAATATTTTCAATGAAGAAAGATTTTATTTAATTCAAAGCTCTAATCAAAAATGCAAAAATCAAGCATGAAATAATCTATAAATATAAACATAATTACTATTAAAAACAAAACATTGTTACTTAGAGAAAAAAAAATCCTTTTAATTCTTATTTCATTATTTAACTAATACAAATTATTTAGTAAAATCTCACCAAATAATTAGAATTAGTCAAATTTTAAAAATAAAAATTAAAGTGAGAAAGGATGCAAATGCAAATATGATTAAGACGACTTCGTTGTAAAACGCATTTAACTACAAATTTACAATGCAAAGTTAAATGCTAACTAGAAATTCAAAAAATATTATAAAAAATACAAATGCTAGTAAAAATGCATGAAATTAACTTAATCATTAACTAAAAATGTGTAACAAAAAATGTAAAAATTGATTGCTAATGCGGGATGCGAATGAAACAATGCAAAGTGGTGCAAATGAATTAGATGAAAAATTCAAGGCGAAATTTAGGGTGTGACACTCCAGACTCAAGAGGAAGACAAACTTTCTTCCAACTCACCCAATGAATTTTCTTTTTTTTCCCCAATCCTCCCCACAAAAATCTACCTTGTAAACTTGTTATAACCTTGACAACCTTTCTTGGCATCTTGTAAAAAGACATTGAAAAAATGGATAAAGAACAAAGAATTGATTTCAAGAGGGTAATCCTACCCCTAAGATTAAGAAATCGATTCTTCCAACCTAATAATTGTTTCTTCATCTTGTTGATAAAAGGAACACAAGTTTCTAACTTTCTCAGATTAGAGCCTATAGGGATCCAAAAAAAATAAAAATTACTCTCTTTCACAATACACGCTAAAACATAGGAAGCTGCTTCCAAGAAACTCGGGTTCACGTTAATTCCAATCAATTTTCTCTTATGATAATTAATACCTAAACTCGAAACAAGCTCAAATTCCTTCAAGATCGATTTAATTTCCCAACCTTGCTTCCAAGATCCGTACCCAATAAGCAAAGTGTCGTCCGCAAATTGGAGAATGTCTATCAATTTCTTACCATTGACCACGAACTCACCATAATCTCTGATTTCTTGAGACTTCCTAACTAAACCAGCTAGGCCTTCTGCCACCAACACAAAAAGAAAAGGTGAAAAAGGGTCACCTTGTCTTAGCCCTTTCTCCACCAAAAACTCCTTCGTCTGACTCTCGTTGACTAAGACCGACATCTTGCTTTGAAACACAACTAACTTCATCCATCCCCTCCAAATAGACCTAAATCCCATTTTCCCATCATGAATCTAAGAAAACTCCAATTGACCTTATCATAAGCTTTTTCAAAATCTACCTTGAAAAGAAAACAATCTCTTCCCTTTTTCCTAGCAATATCTACCACCTCATTTGCCACCAAGACTCCATCAAGTAATTGTCTCCCCTGGCACAAAATCACTTTGACAATGAGAGACAATCGAAGAACCCACTCTTTCAATCTATCTGCCAATAACTTAGTAATCACCTTATGCATACAACCGATGAGACAAATGGGTCTGAAGTCGTCCAAAGACACGGGATTTGGAGACTTAGGCGCCAAGTTCAAAAAAGAGGAAGTAATCGTTCTAGAAAGATCGACACCGGTATGGAAATAGTTGAAGAAACTGAGAAAATCCCCTTTAAGGAAATTCCAACACTTTTAAATTAAGAGAAAATTATAACCATAATCCCAAACAACTTTTAGAGCTCCCACAACCCCAAACAACTTCCTTAATTTCTGCCTCTAAAAAGGGACTATCAAGAAACAGTTTATCCTCGAACTTCAAACAATTAAATTGAATTCCTTCTAATCCAAAAACCTCTAAATCCACCTCTTTGAATTTGCTATAGAAATGATTCTAAACCCCCTCCTTGACTTCCTCCACTAACTCTAAGAGGCCTTGATTGGATTGAATAGGCCTTATATGATTATACCTTTTTCTTTCTCTCATAACATTATGGAAGAAACGGCTATCAGAATCCCTTTCCTTAATCCATTTGACTCTAGATTTTTGGACTCGCATATTTTCTTTAATTCTCAAATTCAACCAAAATCTACTAGTCGCCTCCTTCCAACTAGATAAACCTCCTTCCTACTAGATAAAATCTCTGGGTGAAATTCTTCGTGTTTGATCTCCAACCTATCGTCCCCAATATTCAAAGCCCTAAAATTCTCATCCAACTCCAAATCAATTTTCCCAAACACTGTTTTGTTCCACCATTTCAATGTTCCTTTAAGGATCGTTAATTTTCCTTTTAAAACAAAGTCACATATTTCTTCCACCTTCAACTCCTTCCACTCCTTTTCCACAAACAGGATGAAAGACTTGAAAGAAAAACACTCATTGTTGAATTTGAAAGGCTTAGGACCCCAATTATATTTGTTTACCACCAACCAAATGGGACAACGGTCTGAAATATCTCTATCTCCATTAAATTTACCAATCACCCTTATCTATTAAAAATCACATCTGATAGTAAAAACCGATCAATCCTACTCATACATTTCCCATCTCCATTAAACCAAGAGAACTTTTCCCTTTACAAGGTAAGTCCACAAAACCACTTTTCTCAATGACCTCCAAAAAGTCTATCATTTCACTACTAGACACCCTCATATTACTCCCTTTTATTTCCCTGTGATTCTTGATAGAGTTAAATTCATATCCATTAACCATTACTCATCCGAGTTCTCCTTCTTCAACTTCAATAACTTCTCCCATAACACTTTCTTTTTACTAAAGTCATAAGGAGAATAAACATTCACTACGTAGTAGGAAAAGTCTATCCACCTCACTTTTACTCCCAAAAAGTCGTCAGCTTTGAAGCTATGCAAAGCCTTAATCTCTTTTTTCTTCCGTAAAGTTATGATTCCACCCGACACACCCACCAAATTAGAATAAGAAAACTGAATCTCCTCCTTACACCACATACTTTTAGCACAAAAATCATGCATAACAGAAATTTTGATTTATTGAATCATAAAGATATATGCCCCACCCCTATTTATTAACGAACTTATCCTTCTTATTTTTAACGTGTTTCCTCCCCCCTCTTATGTTCAAAGATCCAATAATCATTTCAAACAATTAATAATCTCCTTCCCAACTGATTTTCTCCTTTTGTCCAATTTCTCCAACTCCTAAATCTTTTTAGCTAAGTTAATCTTCTCTTTACTATCCACCACCCTCAATGCCTATATCTCCTTCCGTAATCTACTATTCACCGTATCATCCAAGAAATCCCATTGTTTTCTATTATTTCTATAAATATCTGAGTTTTCCATTTTCTCCCCATAAACAACGGAATCTACCCAACTGGAATGGCCTACCGGTACCGAAACACAACGGGGAATTGGAGAAGAACATTTGGGAACCATAGTTTCCATAGGGTTAGACAAAGAAGAAACCACTCCAGACCTATTCTTAACGACCACCTATTAGAAATAGACTTCCTTTTGATCTTCTTAATAGGTAAAGTATCCCCCTTTTTCAAAAATCCCCTAAGTTCCTTCACCTTTCTAACTCTCAATTTCTTTAGATGTGCATTCTTCTTAGTAGCTAACATACAATTGACCCTTGATAGAACCTTACCATATGAAGACATGATTAGGTCCCCATCGGACTTCGGAGGATCGGCTATCTTACTACAATACGGTGGGTGTCTCCCCTTAGGGTGTCTCCCCAACAGAGTCGCCAGTTCTGTAATACGGTGGGAGAACTGACTTTGAGATTTGTTTTGTTTTTTATCGCAAATGTTGTGGATAGCAAGAGTCGCCACCGACTTTTCTTTTATCCAATTAAGGGAAGGTGAAAAGAACAGAAAAAGACATTCGTTAGATTCTGAGTAAGGGAGAAGGTTATGCAGAGGGAAGGCATTAGCACCCCTTTCCATCCGTAGTTATCTACGGGCTCTTAGTTACTTCTAGCTCATCTTTAAAAAATTGCTTTCTATGTGTTTGACAAAAATGTTTTGAAAAGGCATTTCGCTTTGACTTTGTAATGATTCACGTTGGAATGTATACAAAGTGTTCAGAAATGTGTTTGTTTTGAAAAGTGTTTGAACTTTGACAAAAGTGTGAGCTATGTTATGAACGCGGGCGCGCGCGATAAGCGCGATGCGGCTAAAACGAATCGCCGCCATTGTGGTGAACCGTCCAACAGATCCGGATGACGGGCGCTTTGCCGATACGGTTGTTGAGCGCGGGGCGCGAAGCGGTCAGCGGCCGAGTTGGCCTTGACGCTGGTCGGTCACCAAACCCTTCTTTTTTCACACAAAACCCTATTTTTCTATTTTTTTTGCTCATCATCGCTTTCTTCTCCCGTGCCCACCCTTTCTCTTCTCTCATCATCGCTTTCAATCTCATCTCTCATCATCGCTTTCTCGCCGTATCATCCATCGCTTTTCGCTCCATTTTGCTCCGGCCGCTCGCTTTCCGTATTGTTTCTTCTTCTTTGTTTCTACTTTCTTTTCTCCTGCCCACCTTTCTTCTCCGCTTCTTCTTCCTACTGCTTTACCTATTTCTACTTTACTGTCGCCATCCTATCAAGCCCATCCTATTGATTATATTCTCTCCATGATAGTCGATATGGCAAATACTCTTCAAGTACTCAACCATCATCATCGATGTTCCATCTGGCTTTTTCCGCCCTAAGGTCCACAAACCAATCGGTGACATAGGTTGGAAGTTTAACCATTTGAAAGACATGAATAATAAGAGGAAGGTTACATGTGACTTTTGTAACGAAACGTCAACCTGAGGTATTTCTAGGGCTAAACAACATCAATTAGGAATAAAAGGAAATGTGAAGGCTTGCACTAAAACACCTAAGACGTTAAGTTGGTTTTACAAGAGCACGAAGATAAGAAAATGGCAAAGAAAGAAATCTATGTCGTGAAGTCCATGAAAATGATGATGAGGCATCGCGTATCCTAGAAATATCTAGGATTCGAAATGAAAAGACCCACAAGAGGGAAGTACTACCGCCAAGAAGAATACAAAAGGTCCGTTGGATGTTATTTACTATAGAAAACCCAAGAAAGTTTGAAAAGGGAAAGCAAACAAGTTTGAATGATGCTTGTGATAAGAAAGCAAGAGAGGAATGTTGCAAATACATAGCTCGCTTTTATCTGAATGGAATTGCTTTCAATGTTGCGAATTCTAAAAGTTTTAAGTTGATGGTTGAAGCAATTGGTATGTATGGTGCACATTTGAAGCCTCCAAGCTACCATGAGTTGAGAGTTCCTTTGCTTCAAGAAGAGTTGAAACTTACTCATGAGATGTTGAGTACTAACAAGAAAGAACAAGAAAAGTATGGTTGTTCTATAATGTCTGATGGTTGGACGGATACAAAGGGAAGAACTTTGATCAACTTTTTGGTGAATTCTCCGGGCACAATGTTTGTTAAAAGTGTTGACGCTCGCTAACATGAAAACCGGACAAAAGTTGTATGAACTTTTGATAGCTTTGTGGAAGAGATTGGTGAGAGCAATGTTGTGCAACTTGTTACCGATAATGGAAGCAACTATGTCTTGGTCGGTAAGCATCTTCAAGTATCGAGGCCAAAAATATTTTGACTCCATGTGCGCTTCATTGTCTAGACTTGATGTCGGAAGATATCGGAAAAATTCCAAGAGTCAAGAAGGTTATAAAATGGAATGACTCTCACCGGTTTCATTTACAACCATTCTTTGGTTTTAAACTTAATGAGGAGAAATTAGAAAGAATTGGTTAGAAGTGGAGTCACAAGGTTTGCCACAAATTTTCTTACTTTGCACAGTCATACTCTAAAGTCAAAAATTAGACCCATGTTCACTTCTCAAAATGGTTGAACTTGAATGCAAGTAAGGAGGTGAAAGGAAGGAAGGTAGCCGCTATTGTTCTTCAAGTCTCATTTTGGGAAGATATTGTGTTTACTCTTAAAGCAATGGGACCTTTAGTAAAAGTACTTAGGCTTGTTGATAATGAAAAGAAGTCGGCAATGGGTAGCATCTATCATGCAATGTTGAAGCCAAGGAGTTAATTAAGAAAACTTCAACAACAATGAAGACAAGTACAAACAAGTCATTGATATTGTTGATAGAAGATGGAGTATTCAACTTCATCATCCGCTGCACGCACTGGTATTATCTTAATCCAAGTACTTTTATAGCAATCCTATGATCGAGAATGATGATAAGTTGTTGGATGGTCTTTATACGCATTAGTAAGCTAGCGCAAGCATCGTTGTTGTTGATGCCATCCATGGAGAATTATCAAAATATAAGATGGGTGACGGCCATTTTGGATTGAATGAAGCGGTTAGGCAAAGAGCCGTGTAGCTCTCGGTAAGTAACTATGCTTAATTCGCAATAATTTAATTACAATACATAATTTGTGTTTATATGCTAATGCAAATAATTGTTGCATTACCGAGTGGTGGAAGAGATATGGAGCAAAACACCAAATTTGCGCCTCGCTATTAAAATATTGAGTTTGACTTGTAGTTCATCGGTTGTGAGCGAAATTGAGTACTTTTGAGCATGTAAGTAGTTGCTATTAAGTTATAGATTCAAATTAATAGTTTTGCAATGAATATTTATTATTTAAACTAACATTAAAATTATAATATAGATTCACCCAAGAAGAAAATAGACTTGAACATCAAATGTTGCAAGACTTGGTATTTATCAAGTACAATCAAAATTTGAAAGAGCGCTTTGATAGTGATGATTTGATTGATCCCGTGGTAATGGATGATGATTTTGATACCCATAACCTATGGTTATTGGGAGGTGAAGATGAAGTCGAACTTGAACCCGAAAATGATATGGTGTTTGATGGTGATGATTTGTCTTGGCTAGATGTTGAAGCCGCAAGTGGTGCCGAACCACTTGTCAACACTAGCCAAACAACATTGCGTAAGAAGATCGCACCTCCACCACCTCCACCACCTTCTTCATCTAGATCTAAGGCAAAAGCAAAGGAAGTGGTAGTAATAGATGATGAATTTGGTGATCAAGAATATATTGGAGAGGATGAAGAGGATGAAGAGGATGGAGAGGATGAAGAGGATGCTAGTGTCGAAGGAAGTGATGATGAAGACTTGAATTTTAATGATTCTTGAACTTTTATTAGAGTTTTCATGTTTAGTTATTTTAAGATTTAAACTAGTGCATTTTGACTAGGATTTTATTTTGTTGCCTAAACTTGTGCATTTTGACTAGAAGTTATTTTGGACTCCATTTTGAGTTGAGTTTTTTTTTTATCATACTACTATGTTTTTGGCATGTAAATGTCTATTTTTCTAGTGTCCGCGTTGCTAAAAAAGCGCCCGCGCCGCTCCCCGCATCCGCGCCGCTCCCATTTTGGGGTTGACCGCGCCGCGCCGCTTTCCGATATTAATAACATAGAGTGTGAGGTGTGAAAACTATTTTGATAGAGCAAGCAACTAAAAGTCTTATTACCTACTCAGAATGATCGTTTTCGCGTTATTTTACGTTCCTTTAGAATAGTGTTATCCATACCATTAGTTGGTAGGTAACCTTATTTGTTGGATGTAAAGGGACATTCAAAGGGACATCGGATGGTCATAGAAGGCAACTTGTAGGAGTATCCTAGCACATTCGAAGGGACGATCATCACTTTTTGTAGGCAACAATCGAGGGAGGAGATCATGTTTTCGTAGGCCACGTTCGAGGGACTTGACCATTTGTTCGAAAGACAACAAGAGAGGATTATCCTAAGGGGTGCATGTGTGAAAAGATTGTATTAAATTCAGATAAGTTATCTTGCAATTATAAGTGATCTACGTTCGTTTTTATCTTGCCATACACGCCTAATTACTAGCAATTTATAGGGTGCAGAAAGTAAATTGCAGAAAGTAAATTGTGGAGAGTAAATGTCATACGTTATTACATGGCTTTGGGGCAGTTACATAATATAGGAGTGCGGAAAGTAAAGGCAGAAAATGTAAATCTACGCTATTACATGATAAAAACTTTGCAACCTATATATCCTTTCTAGAATTGTAAAGGCGGAATAAGAAATAGATAATCAAAATAATAAGAAAATGTTAGCAAAAGGTTTTGGAAATTAGTAGAAAAAGGTTTTTAGGTTAGTAATGATAATTAGATGATAGAGTAAATTTTTTTTTGAATTTTCTAGATTGGTTTTAATGAGAAAAAGTAATTTAATGGTTAATTAACAATTAATTAAAATATGCATGCAAAAATATTAATTTTTATGTCAAATATTAAATAAATATTTTTCTGATTAAAATGCAAAAAGAAAATATTTTTGGTGATTTTTTAATGCATGAGAAAATTGTTTGAAAAGAAATTAAATTAAAATAGAAAAATATGAAAAATAAGGTTAGAGAGGAGAATCAGAGGGCTTCTGATGGAAATCCCTGTCGGAATTTCGGGAGACTCGAGGTGCCGTAAATTGGGATTTATGGGCTCGTTCGAAATGCCAGTGTGTGCACTTATGGGGTTTCGGGAGAATACGCCAGTCGGGATTGAGCAGAGCGATGGAGAGCCGAATTGAGATTTCGGCAAGCCTTCAAAACCCGCAAATTTCGTTAAGTAAAAAGGAGGGTTGAACCTAGGACCTTCCGATGATCACGTTGTCTTGACATCCGAGCCATGTGGATTATCCGTTAACAAGATAAAACAAAAATAATATAAGGGTTTCGAAACCCTCCAAATCGTAAAGCGCGCAGGTCATCTTCCTAATTCAAATTTCGACTTTGGCTACTTGCTAAATCCGCAATTCATAACTCGAGCAATACGTAATATAAATCAAATGTAAGACCATGGATCAATAGCAAATTGTCCCCGAACATGAATATGTCCTTAGATTGGTCCAATTTTTCCTAATTCGAGCTCAAGAACCCTAACAATGGTGGAATTCGGTTTATGCATCAAAAATCAAATCAAACCATCCATATAGCTTGCAAACATCATTCTAAACAGAAACAAACAATCAAAACATGTTAAATATGCATGAATAATCAAAATCGATTTTAAAAGTTTTGACAAACCAAATCGTGATTTCACGTTTCGATGATTGGATGGTTTGTGAATATCCGGATCGATTCAAGGGACCTCGTGAATGTGTTGGAATCCTTAGAATGCTTTGAATTGATCTGGAACTAGGGCTGCAAGTTGCTTGAGAGACACGGTTTTTTTGAAGTTGGCAAGGGTTCTTAGAGGCAGAATTTTCGTTCTTTGTACTTGTGAATGCATTGTGTACTTATAGTGGATGGATTTAGGTCAAGAATCATGAAGAAATAATGTACCAATCAATGAGAAAATATTTGATTTGGTATAAAACCAAATATTGCCTTTTTGATCAAATTTCAATCAATTCCCTTGCCAATCAATGCCAATTTTGAATTTTCCAGCTTGGGTGGTTTGCTTGGACCTCAAGAATGAGAGAAAAATCCAATTTGCATTTAATTTTGATTTTCTACCTTTTATTTTAATTTAATTGCCTTTTAAATGATTAAAATTCAAAATAAATAGAAAATAAAAGATAAAATTCGTGGCCTTGGGCTTGGAGGTTCCAATTCAGCTGAGGAACAAGTTTGAAACAAGAAAAATTAGGCCCATTTGCAAAATTTTAGATTTTATCAAGTGTTTCTCTTTGTGCATCTCTTCAAAAATGCTCAACTTGTGCAAGGTGTATCTTGCTCAATTTTTAACATTTTTGGGTGTTCTTGGACTTTTTAGAAATCTCTAGATGTCCTTTAAACAACCTCTTTCGTTTCATCTTAATTTAAGTTTTCATGCTCAATAACACTTCTTTACAAAAAGTTGACTTTTTGTTGACTTTGAAAAGGACCTGTAATGTTTTGATCCATATCTTCCAAATGAAGCATTTTTCGACCAAGCTTGTGAGACATGAAGTTGTAGAGAATTGAATTATCTTCAAAATGAGAGGTGGTGGAAAAAATTTTGACAAAGTATGAGAAAGTTACGCCTGGTCAAAGTTCTGTTGACTTTTGTCTAAGAACGTCCAATTTAGAAACTTTGACTTTTGATCAATTCTTGACTTTTCTTGATGAATCATGATCAACCCTTGATCAAATGATGAATATCACTTTAAAATATGGATGTTGACCAACAATCATGAAGTTTGACTGTATGTTGACCACAATTAACTTTTTGTCCAATACAATAGATTTTCAACCATCTGGGCAATTGTCTGATGAAACTTGACTTGTAAGGCTTGAAACTTGACATGGAGATTCTTTGAAGCATATGATGAGGCATGATGACCATTGGAAATGTTGGAGGCTCATCTAGACTTGAGGATAGCCAAACCCTAGTTTGGGTTGATTGCTTAAGAGAGGGTTTGTCTGGTCAACCCTTGTGAAATCCTTGAGTATGGAAATGAGAAATATCTTGAGAAGTAGGAGGGCAAATTTTGGGGTATGACAAACATCAATGCATTACCCTTAGAAATCAAAGAACTTATTCTTCTTCTTTTAAGAGCGTTGTCTCCCCCTCTTATATTCAATGAACCTATAATCATTTGCACTGAATAGATGATTCCTTCTCCGCTACCTTTCTTTTTCTACCCACTTCCTCCATGTCTTCAATAATTTTCACAAAGTTTTTACAACCCTCCACATCCACAACTCCCAAAGCGGAAATAACCTCCCAAAGTTTGTCTTCATTACTACTATCCAAGAACTCCCACTTCCTAACATTATTTATGCAAATTAGAAAGTTCTCCCTATGGTCTCTGTAACAAACCGAGGTCGACTCACTATTCTTTTTAATCAGGTCCGATTTGAATGACGGAACTGTTGCCCTCCCCACCTTTGACTGTCCCGAGAGATACCATAACTGTTTTAGGTTGCTCAATTAATTTACTCTTTCTCTTTATCTTTCTTGGAGGTCTACCATGTTTCATACTATAAAAACGAGACATATCAATAACATTTTTGAACTTTAGTTTCTTTGAATGTTTATGCTTCCTTGTCCAGTTCAGAACATTGTTTGCCAAGGAACTATTATCCAACATGCATTTTGTTAAGTTTGTTTCTCCCATACCACCCTCCTTCGCAACTGACAGACCCTTCGCTACTAACAAACCCCTGGCCTTGCGCACTTCTTGATCGAAAGAACCTGTCGAATGTAAACTTGTTGTTCCCCTGCTTTTTATACACAAATCCTTCTCCTTTTCTGTCCGCTCAATAGCCAAGCCTGTTGTCGTGATTTCTCCCCTGAATACAGAATCTGAACCAGACTTCATAATTCCGCCAATCCTACCTGAATCCGCCACTATCGTATCATGAGCATAAGAGAATTCTGCTATAGAGTCATCTGACTCTACTATTCCTGCCATATCGCTTCCTTCCGAACTATCGGAGGAACAATCGTCATCCAATTCTAGAGAACCATTTCCAGTAATTTGTGATTTCGACATACTTGAACCAAATCGCTTAGAATCAATAATTTCTTCCCTCCACACAAGGTCAAAATTCACCCCATCGATTGAAACTCTTGTTGCATCAGAAATCTGGAGGTGAATAGGTACCCTCACCATAAATCTCGCCATGTCCAAACAAATGCCTTCAGCTGTGTTTTTGTCGAGAAAAACAAACGACCCGATTGAATTCGCCAATTCCACAAAGAATGATGAGTCCCAAGCATGGGCAGGCACACCGAACACTCTTATCCAAGCCAATTTCTCCTTGTCCATCTCCTTTTCACTCCACCCCCTAACATCCTCGAAACATTGCTTCCACCAATTGTCACCTTCTTCGATCAGATTTTCAATGATACCCTGGACCTCATCATCAATTATACAAATAGTACCACCCAAAGGAGTAACTTTGATAGTAAAAAAACCCTCCATCTCCAACTTTGTTTGAATTTCATATGCGGTCCCCGGAACGGAAACTTGAGCCACAAAGGAATTCTGCAAACAAAGTTTAACTTCATTCTTAGAGTTGTATTTCACAGAGAACTCTTCTCCCACTCCACCCTGACTATTATTTCCAGCTACCACTTCCACAAAAGATCTCCCTGCCTACATTAACATTGCTCCACCTTTGATGTTCCTGACTGGCTGTGAGTTTTGAGCGTGCAAACTATTAGCCTCTGTCATCTTCCTCCTCCCTTCAATGCGACCTCCCAATCCCACCTTACTTCTTTCAAATCTAGGAACATTCGCATGAATTTTCTTCCATAGAATGTGAATATTATCAAGCTTTACAACCAAGAGTCTCACATCCTCCACCTCCTCAAAACGAGCAAATCCAAATTTCTTCCCTAACCTGTTTCTTCTTGGTGAAATCACAACTTCAACCACCTTCCCTACACACCCAAACAATTCGAAGATATCTTTTGCCCTAGTGTTTTTATGAAACTCAGAGAAGTAGATTGAAGAAATGTTGTTCAGATTCTCTTTCGGCTTCCAACCTAGAGGAAAACAATTCCATTTTGGCACACAGCTCTGAAAATGTTTCCTACGCGCTTCACTCCAAACCTCCGTGTCGCACCCCAAAATTTACCCTCCTAAACTCAGCGTTTTATCTTCAGGCAGCAATTTCTTTTTGGGTTTGTAGTTGTGGGGAATGATCGTGAGGCATCCCTTCTTCAAAGAATACACTCTTTTGAATTTCGTCATTGCACAAGAGCAGAACTTTATTTCCTCGTTCTTATAAGATCATTGCATCATAGGAAGTTGATTGAAATTGGTTTTGATCAGTTGTTACAAGTTCCTATCCGATGAGGACATCTATCGTTTCTATCATTAATTTGAATCTTGATCTTTTAAATTTAAAAGTCACTTAAGTTTGGTTTAAAAGTTTCTTGGAAGTTATGAGAAGGTTTGCTTCTGTCCCGTCAATGATTGAGGGTCACCAGATTTTCAAGGGTTTTCAATTGGAATTGTTTAAACGCTTGTAAGAATTTGGGTAATAGTTGGGATCGTTTGAGTTTTCTTGGAACATAAGCTAGTGTGAATTTAAGAGTAAGAAGTTGGATTTATTATTTGAACATGGATATTACATGTGTTAATCTAAAGTGTCCATTCATGGTTCATTCCTCAGCTAAAGTTCATTCAAAACCATTCAAATTTATAAAAGAGAATACATGGCAAGATGCATTTGAAATCTACAATTTGCTTTCAAATTCAATTTGTATTTATAGGATATTACAAAAGAACTTATGTTCCTTTAAGGTTTGTTACAAGATTGATCTAAATTCCTAATAACTAATCATACAATACAAATTAAGAGAATTTGGATCCTAGAATTTCTAAGAGGAGTTCTTATTTGTTTTTGAATTTCCCTCCAAGTTGCTTCTTCAAGACTTGTTCCCACACTTTGCCATATTGTCTTCTCCAAGTTTCATCCAAAGTATTCCAAGCCATGCTTTTCTCACCATGGTTCATACATGAAAACAAAGAAAAGAACATTGGTTAGCAATTTAATTCGAGCAAAAACAGAATTATTTCAAGTGATTTGTTTTATAACTCATCATTAGGGATGGTAGCAAGAATCAGAATGCAAGGGAGTTTTCAAATTATGTTCAAGCTCTAATTTAAGCCTCATACAATTGGAATTATGTTTGATCATTGGCCTAGGGTTTCTCTACAAATCACAACAAAAGTTGGTTCACAAAGAGAAAAGAAACTCAGATTTTCATCATAGTTAATAGGATGGCACAGAATTTGCAAGCAGCCTCACAATTTTTGATCATTGGCTGAAAATAGACCTATTGCAAATCACAACAGTTTGGTTCACAATAGGGATAAAACCCAAAAGCATTATAGTTAGCAACACAGCAGAGAGCAGCAGAGCAGACAAGCCAAAAATGTTAAGGCAACCAGCCCAATTAAAAAAGCAACATCAGGTTTATGGCCAAAGTAGCAAAACAGACAACACAGGCAGCAGAGCTAGCATCAGAAAAAGCAAGATGCTAGTTCCAAAACATTTTCAAACCCTAATCTCTCAGGATATAACAAGCAGAAGTAACAACAACCAAGATATATACAAAAAACTCCAACTCAAAAACAAGAAAAAACCAAAAATCAGAACCAGAAACACCATTGTTTCATCACAAAACAGAAACCGAAAATCACAAACCAGCAAGCACCATCATCCCAAAACAAAATAGAAACCAGAAAAACTAAAACAGCCCTATCATTGTTCCAAACCAACAAAAACGTAACAGCAAAGTCATTCTCAGAACACCAACAGTACCAAACACAACAAGCCATCTAAGCCAGAACACAAAAACCCTAAAACTACTCATCATTTTCTGCTTCCCTATCCCTTCAGAAATCAAAAAAGAGGCAAAAAGAAGGAGTTTCAGAAAGGTAATATCGGGTTGTCAAAGGAGGAGGAGGAGGAGGTTGCGAACCCAAGGCCGCCATCCTTCTCTTTCTCTTCCATTTCCTTCATTTCCATGCATGAACAACACCGATTTCACCATTTAGGAACTAGGGTTTCCCTCTTTCCCCTTTCAGATTTAGGCTAGACCTGTGCAAATCACGAAAAACAAACATGAAATCGAGTTTCAGGATAAACAGATGAGCCGGAAAAACAACAAAAAAACATGTTCTGTGATGGGCCACCGTCGTTACCGCCACGAGGGCGATTTCCGGCGCGGCCATCCTCTTTCTTTTTCGGCGAATCATGTGAGAACCAGACAACAACCAAAGAGCAACAAGAGAGATCGCGAGAGGGATCGAGAGAGAAGAGGAACGAGAATCGCGAGAGAGACGAGAGGGTTTCTGTGAGCGAGAGAGATAATGAGAGAGATGAAGAATCGTGAGAGAGAAGGACAGAAGTTTTCTTCTGTTTATCTTTCTTATTATGTTATTTTTGGTTAAAAAACATAAGTTAAGTGTTAATATTAATTGATTAATGTTATTTTTAGTTAATTAGTAAAAAAAAAAATTAATATATAGTTTAAAAAATAATTAGCTTAAGTTTATTTAGTTAGTTATGGTGGTGACATTTGTCACCACCCTTTATTAAGAATTTTTATTTATTTATTTATTTATTTATTTATCATTTATGTATAATATGCTATCTGTATGATATCTCTGTCATCTCACCGTCCGTTTGCCTCAAAATTTTATTGGTCTCCTGATCAAGCGGTCAGATTTAACTCTCTATGATGTGTTTTCTCCTGGTATTCCACACTGGATTTTTTCGAAGGGCTTATTGGGTCCTTTATTTGGGCTCAGGATCTCATCTCTGGTTTTCTGTTTGCACCCCAGATTTACTCCCAGCAGGCTATTCCTAAACTTTTCTCTTTTTAATTGTTTTTTGTATTTTATTATTTTATGCAATTAAATTCTTGTGAATGTATTAAATAATTATTAGTGTTATGATAGTTTTTATTTGATAATTTATCGATTAAACTATTAGTTGATTTTTTATCAAATAGAAAAAATATATTCTAATAATTATTTAAATTTCTGATTGTATTGTGTGATAATGGTTTATTTATTCGCTTATAATGTATTTATTCACCATTGTACACTTCGCACACAACTAATATAAAATTAATCCGATTATCTTTTGATTGGCTCATAAGCCAATTTCTTAAAGGGTCTCATAGTTGGGGATGGGCATGGCCATCCTCACAAGGTTAATTAAAGCCCTTGTTGCTTTAATTAATCATAACCCGAATAAACATTGGTCCATATACCAATTTTCCATGCATCAGGGTCTCATAGTTAAGCATAGGAGCACTTATCCTCACGAGATTAATCAAGTCCACATACTTGGTTAATCATAACCCGAATCATTCCTTCTCTTTCGGTCCGTTATCAAACCCCATCTAAAACACTTTCACAATCAATTTACAAACCTCGATCCAACGTCAAGTGCATTTTCAAAATTCTTTTTCACAATAAAAACCCAAGTATTTAAATCGTTGGATGCTAGTCCAATTGTTTAAAGGTTCTTAATAGCGTGAACTTTGTTTCACTACACTCTTTTTCTTAAGAAAACTTTTGGGATGATAGACGACTCGTTGAGCATTGAGCTCCTCTTGTTTCTAGTATTTGAATCGTAGGATGCTAGTCCTATTGTTCAGTACTTTTCATCCACCTAAAATCAATTCAACTCATCAAAAATCTTTTTTTCGTTCATATGCGACTATCAAAACTCTTTTCTTACAAAGAGTGTGCAATAGTCATTTCCAACATGAAAAAGGACTTAGGCTTTTCAAACAAACTAAATAAGTCCAAATTCAAGTATTTGAAATGCCTAATGCACGATTTTTCTTATAAAATTAATACAACAAATTTAAAACATTTTTTAGAAGAACTACGGAGTTTTGACTTTCCCATTGCACAATGGAATACGTAGGCACACGGTTTCGAAACCGTGCCAAACTCAAAATAATAATAAACAAACCCTTTTTCTTCCTTTTTTATTCATAACTTAGCAATAAACACACACAAACACTTAGAACTAAATGGGTCTCATCGAGTACGATGCATGTAAGGGGTGTTAATACATTCCCCTTGCATAACCGACTCCCGATTCCATGTTTTTTGGTCACGTAGACCGTCTTATCCGCATCTGTGGGGTTTTATCTATATTTTCCCGTTCTTTTTAGGACAAATAAAATTAGGTGGCGACTTCATTGTTTTTTAAAAAACAACCGATGAAAAAACCAATTATCATACTCCGGCCGGTGGGAGTGCCCACCGTTCATCGGGATTGAAAATAGAACGTTACCCCCTTTTAGTGAGGGCAGAGCGGCTCTAGAGAGAGAAAATAATTTAGATTTTCAAAAATAATTTTTATTAAAATCTATTTTAAATCACTTTAAAATTAAGTAATTTTCTGAAATTTTGATATAAAAAAATAATAAAAAGATAAAATATCTAAATAATATTTTAAAAATAATTATTTAAATCAAATTTTTATTTAAACTTTTATGAAAAAAATTTGTAAATTCTTTTACTCAAAATTATTTGACACTACAAAAATTACTTTTAAAAAAAGCCAAAACAAAACGCTATATTTTAAAGTTCAATTCATCAAACTTCTAACATTAAACTTCAACTTAGTTAAAAAATATATATCAAATTTCAAGGCAAATTTTATTTAGGCTTAAATATCGTATTTTATGTTTTTTTTTTAGATCCCCTATAATAAAATAGTCTAACTAGCATATGTGGCATTGAAATTTTGAGGTGACATTTTTTAATTGTTGTCACGTCATTAAAAATAGACCCAAAAATACATATTTTAGAATTAAAATTTATAATATATAATTTTTAAATAAATATTTATAAACAAAAATAACTAAAATAATTAAAAACGTTTAATTATTATAAAAAAAACTTAAAAAAATAATAATAATAAATTTTTAAATATTTATAATGATGTGACATCAATTAAAAATGTCACTTCATAATTTCAATGTGACTTATGCAAATTAGATTATTTTATCACGGAGACCACTAAAAAAACATGAAATATGATATTGGGAGACCTAATAGTTGGTTTTTTTTATAGAGGGACTAAAATGTTAAAAAAAATTAATATAAGGGGACTAAAAGTGCATTTAAACCTTTTACTTAGGACCCCATGTTTTGCTTAGGCATCACATGAAATTCTAAAAATACCCCTAAAAATCAAAAATATACTTCTGGTGCACATCAACACATAAAATTTATTCGTTTTTTAGATTCACCTTATTTTACAATAAAAAATTTCCAAAAATACACTTTCGATTTTGTCTAAAACTACTTAGACAAAAAGTGTCTATACATGTGTGTTTACTTCTATCTTATTAAAATATAAATCGAAAGTGCATTTTCGACTAATATCGGAAGTGCATTTTCGGTATCGTTTAGGGTAAAACTATAATTGGTCTGTTTTGTGTAAATAGGGGTGCGAATCGAAAATGCACTTTTGATTTTTCAAATGGTATGTTCAGATTTTTATAGAGTGTCTCACTCCACTATGGAGTTAGTAGAGTGGATTAAAAAATTCCTTTTATTTAAGATGGTAAACGAATCCATCCGTCAATTATTCATCCAATATACATTGACGGAGATTAATTTTATCAAATATCGTAACCTTGTAATTATACCGTCTAGATTCAACATTCTTTTTCGATCAATGTGAAGAACTCGTAATACCAGAATTTTAAAAGATCCAATAAAAGAACCAGAAAAATACGTAAGTCCGCGACTTTTGCTCCAATGAATCAAGAGAACAATAGTAGAAAAAAAATGATTGCAAGCCACTTAAGAACTTTACCGTACCTTCTAACGAAGAACCTCATTCAAGTGATAAATCCATTTCATTTATTATAACATCAGTGATAGTAGAACCTAAAAGGATTGCAACTTCTAATTTTAAATTACAAGGATTGAGATCTAATAAAACTACACAATCACTTGACACAAAACATTGACACTTTTTCAATCACTTGACACAAAACATTGACACTTTTTCAATCACTTGACACAAAACATTGACACTTTTTTTTTTTTGTCTTTACTTATGTTCTATTTCTCAGAAATGTGTCTGTACTAAGGAGAGTTATTTCCTTATTTTTATTCCTTTTTTTCTCATATTTAGTAGCTATTGCAATAAGAAGATATTTTCTATGACAAGTAAAGCTAACAACTTCATACATGTCCAAATCCTCCCCAGCTACTCCATGCAATTTCAAATCAAATTGGCAAACAAGGTTTGCTAGCACCAACTCATTCACAGCAATAGCAAATGACACTGCAGGACAACCCCTCCTTCCAGCTCCAAATGGTATAATTTCAAAATCCATTCCTTTAAAACCTATTGAATAGAAACCTATTGAACTATTCATAGATATTTCTCCACACCGATCAATAGAAATACATCAAGTTTGGTTAGACAACCTGGTAGGTGATATCCCAATCCATATTGTCAAAAAAGAATTAAAGAAACAATCTAATTCTTGATAGCCATGGTCTTGCATCAAGCACAGGCAAAAAGTGTTATTAACCGTTTACCCCCTACAGAATGGTATCAAGTAACTCTCTATTTTCTTTGTTAAATTTCTCCTTTGACTGATAGTCATAAGATTATGATTTCCAGTAATACTAAAGTACATTATAATATTTTACTTGATTGTCCACTACGGGAACAGTTACAGCTTATGTATTACATAGCTTTTTCTAAAAGAGATTATATTAATACAGAACTCTCTGCTACTATGTTGATCAAATAAGACTATTCAGCTTTGATTAGGTATCAAGTTGCTGCAAAATAAAGGACATGAGAAACTGAAATGGACTATAGGAGCTTCTTCCAATACATGAATATGGATGAATAAAGAAAAATATCAACAACAAAAAATTACAACTATTGATTACACACAGACTATGCTTGGAATGCATCCGGCTTTTGATTTTTGTATTCGAGCATTTCCGAATCACCAGCTCGGTGATATAAAAATAAATGTAAGAGCGTTGAGAGCAGCACAAAAAGTTGGTCGGATTCTAACGATGTGAGCTGCAGTAGTTCCATTTCCGTCGGAGTAGCAACAAATCCTAAAGCAAGATGGGGCTGTACAGAGTTTATCATTTGATCTCTCACCGAATTCTACATGATTCAATGACCTCGCTAACAGTTTTATGAGTCTCTGGTGAAATCATGTCCAAAGACAGATGAAATTCCTGCAGATAAGACAGCTGTTGTATTAAAAAGGGAGCGTCGGGCATCTGTTAAAATTAAGCAGGCCATTAGGTTAAGGGTACATACCACAAATCTGTCCAACACAGGTACAAGACTAGCCAAGTTGTGATCTGGAAGATTGTCAGCAATTGATTCGCGGATGCTCTTGCTGGAGATCAAAAGAGTAATTGGGGACCTTAAAATATGCAACAAAAAAATGAACTAAAGGAAATTGAAAAGCAAAGGAAATTAACCTTTCAGTTGAAAGAAATGCTAGAAGCAACGCAGAGTAAGCTTCGACAATCATTTTCTCAGCTTCTTTTTCACCTTGTAGAACAGCTGCCTCATCATTCTGCATCATGAAAACAAGATTATTTAAAACATATCAATCGCAATCAAACTTGAAATATTTTCTCCCCTACATTACAAGTTCAAATGTGTATAACGAAAAGGTGTGAAACGAGAATTATGAGGAAAAAAGGAAAATGCTACCCACCAGTTCAAATTTTTTATCTTCCCCAGCTGCCGCCTCACTTTCACCCTTGTTAGCCAAGAAAATAGAACATAATAATTGAATAACATCCCTCCGAACCTCCTGGCCCAAGCCTTTTGAAGAAGGTAGTAGAACACTGGCTGCTGCAAGCCGTGATCTGCAAAAGAAGAGTGACAAATCTTGAATGGGATGGACATTATTTAACAATGCCAAACTAGTTCATAGTAAACTTCCAGTCCAGAAATAGATCAAATTACCTGTTTTGACTGTCTTTCTCAACCAGATTTACAAGCAAACCCAGAATAGCAACAAGAAAATCCAACTCGTGATCATTTAGAAGCCTATCACCACATAGATGGTCCTTTTCAGTTCTCAAAGGGTTTTCTTTTATTTGAGAAAAGGATGGCGATGAGCTAAAAGAAGGGAAATGACCAGCAATTAACATAGACATAGCCTCTAGTCCTCCATTGGCAGCAATTAGTTTACAGCCAATAGGGTTGTCGTTAGTCAAATTCATAAGCACCTACAAATAAGACAGCACCAGTTAGAGTATATATATTAATTTCAACAGGGACCAATCTAAATTTAAACCAAATTTACAGGGACTAACTAAAACAAAAAACAAGGACAAGAGTAAAATAAAATACATTTGCACAGATCAAAATCAAAAAACAAAATTATAGGGACTAAAGCCAAAAGTGACATATTTGCAGGGATCAAATATATATATATTTAAACCAAAAATTAAAATGAAGGGCGAATAGAGACCTGTATACATAATGTATAACACTGACATAAACAACTCCATGTTGCAACTACACATAAACCGCGGATAACTACATATCATCTGATAGGTAACCAAATTCTCCACCTCCGCTTAATTATCCATAAAATTATGAGAAAATAGACATAAATGATACATAGAACAAACACTAAATCCAGTAAAATACCTTAACAGCAGTAAGGAGGCAATCACTTAGAAGGCTAGAATCTTCTTCATAACTGATGTCAGAACTGGAACAATTGATGTTCCCATCACTTGATTCTTGACTCATTTTGGTTTGCAACTGATGTTCAATTTCATGACTCATTTTGATTTGTGATTGATGTTCATTTTCTTGACTCATTTTGGTTTGTGATTGCCGTTCATTTTCAATTTTTCTATTTGCTACCTTGTGTATCTTAGAATGAGATGGTTTGTGTTTCCCCGTTAGTAGGTCCCACTGAGAGGGCACAATGTCATCCTCATCAAATGCAAAGGGATCATGGTTATCTTCCAAAATTACAGCCGGGGTACGTTCCGTAATCTGAACATTCTTCCTCGAACTATTTAGGGTCATAGATTTTTGACAGTTTGAACTCTTTGATAAGCCACTGTCATCCTGATCAAATGCAAATGGATCTTCGCTATCTTCTACAACCGGAGTACCTTTCGTAAAGTGAACATTCTTCTTGGAACTATTTAGGGTCGTGGATTTTTGACAATATGAACTCTTCGATAAGCCACTGTCATCCTCATCAAATGCAAATGGATCTTCGCTATCTTCTAAGATTACAACCGGGATACCTTTCGTAAACGGAATATTCTTCCTGGAACTATTCTGGGTCACGGATCTTTTACTATGCGAACTCTTTGAGAAACCACTGTCATGCTCATCAAATGCAAAAGGATCTTGGCTATCATCCAAGACTACAACTGGAGGGCCTTCAGTAAAGTGAACACTCTTCTTGAAACTATTTTGGGTCGTGGAATTTTTATGGTTTGAACTCTTTGATAAACCACTGGAAGACCCAGACGTGCATGAATTGATCCTCATCTTTAGTGAGTATGTATCAGTTGTTGATGTGCTGGGAGTTTCAGAAACGGACAGCGATTTTTCCAACCGAGCACATGTCAACAGTTGGGTGTTATGAGAAACATTAGAATTCTTAATAGAAGAGGCCCCTTCCACATCAGAGTAATTTCTACTCCCCACGCCAAAGTAACTACTATCGGAACTGATGGATATAGGTCTATTCTCTGCAAATTAAAATGAAAGGGCATTCAAAAAATCTGTACACAAACTTATTCAGCAAGCATATTCAAATCCAAATGATTTGACATGACTAATTTAACTTTAAGAAGCTAGAAAGAACACAACAACAGTTTAACATAAACCCAAATAATTTGGAAGACAAAGTTATACAGCACAATTAAATACAAGGCACAACAATGATTGCCATTCTATACATCACCACACCCTGAATAAACAATCAGTGATCCTAATCCTAATGGCATAGCTCACTTTTTCGGATTAAAATTTAAAATAACTCCTTCCCAACAACAATAAAATCAAATCAAGGGTTAAGATAATGATATCTTTCAGGTTACACGGGTGAGGTAACTTTGTGAAGCTCAATATCAAAAGGTAAACTGGTGTCTAGTAAAGAATCTGTTATACTGAAAAACTGATCTTTGCTGATAAAAAGCATGGAGATTAGCAGCTACAATACATGAACAGAAAATAAAAAATAAATGTAAAGTTCAGCAGATGCACGGAACCTCTGGCCTAACCAAACCCATTCCCTTTTAATTTCTTACTTTGTGAAGCTCAATATCAAAAGGTAAACTAGTGTCTAGTAAAGTATCTGTTTCACTGAAGAACTGATTTTTGCTGATAAAAATAATGGACATTAGCAGCTTAAAATACATGAACGGAAAATAAAACATAAATGTAAAGTCCAGCATATGCACGGAACCTCTGGCCCAAATCCATTCCCTTTTAGACAGAAAAATAATAGGTGTACCCTCCTCAAAAATGAAAACAGTGGAAGCAATATTTTCTGTCTAGAAGAAAAGGATAACTTGATAAGTAAGCGTTAAAAGAATTTGCAGTGATTTGGAAAATTTCCACATATAACTACAGTAACTATGAGCAGAAACAAGAGTTTCATGACCAAATTATAAAAATCCAGTACCTTTATAGTCTCTGAGTTGATCCAATTCAGAATCATCACTGAGCATAGAGAAAGCGTCATTAAGCTTGTCAACAGCAGACACATCAGTGGCACTCCGACGCAAACATAGATCTAGGAAATAGAAGTTTATGGCACTAATGAGAAAGGGAAGAAAAGCTATGATCCAACAAAAATGTAAACTAATAAAATAAAATAATTAAATAAGGAAAAGGCAGCATGTCGGAAGTTACCCCTTTGTATGATCATTACCTGAGAGCATCTTTATGACAATTAGAATCAGCTCCGTAAAAGATAATGGGGCAGCCTTGGGACTCAATTTTCTTTTTAATCCAAGCAAATGAGTCTATAATGAGAAAGTATAAGATTGATAAATTAACAACTTCTCCAAGCTACAAATGCATCAAAAATTGCAGTATGCATTATCCAACACAGATGGAAAATCACACATGCAAAACCCAAGGCAACAAAAACTAAGTCTATAAAAAAAGAAACATTTAATACAGTGTAAAGAACACATGTCAACCTGATTGTCTTTGCTTAGGAAAGTAGCATTTTCCATTATCTTCAGGCACTTAAGAAGCAAGGTTAGACACTTTAGACGTTGATCAATTCTCAAATTTTTGGCAGACCGAGAACTACAATCCTTCCAATTCTGAAAGACAATTCCATGGATTTCAGATGATTATTTATTTAAGAATAAAGATATAAAAGAATTGGCGATTGATTGACGAAGTACAATATCACATCTCAGAGTAAGAAATATCCATCAGAAAATGTTTTCCCTGTTGTAGACTATCAATTCATGTCTACTGCAATTTGTAAATATAGTAAACCAAATTTCATTTTGAACTTGAACTAACATACAAGCACACACCTCCAAATCTGAATGACAACTCATGGTAATTTCAAAAACTGCATCTAGTCCTCCGTGCTCCCTTAGTTTTTCCTTAAAATTTCCACCAGTCTTCCGTACAGCACCAGAGGTTTCTGTATACAAGTAATTCCCCATTAACATAACATCCAAAAAAATATAAAAGAAAATTGGTAGAAGATTCAATTCAGAAGTTCTATAGAATAATATGTACAGTCAGCAGGACCACGGAATACTTGAACAGATTTGGTTATCTATGTTATTTTTTTCACAATGAAATCAACATCTGCATTAGAAGAATCAGATAAGGTTGAATTAACTGCTTTCTATTATACCATCAAGAGAAATGGCAGATAAACAAGCCTTCTCCATAGTCAGCAATGTTAACCATTTTGAGCATAACTCTGGCCTCTCAGTCCCACTACTATTTTGACACGTTTCTTTTAGATCTTTGCAATTAACTAGAACTTCTTGGACTCTAGAAAAAACTTCAACAGAACTGGAGTCAAATCTTGACGTCATTTTTTTTAGCATGCCATTGCTCTGATGCAGTGATAGAAGTTTAGAGCCAATGTTCGGTGCTTTGTCTTTAATATCAGTAGTTACAATTGGTCTTAACAACTTTATTAGAAATTGAACACAAGACGGTGATTCAAGGAGATGATTATCTTGACCCTGAGACAAAAGAATAACCAGTAAAAATTAGGGGAAACAGTCAATGTGTATATTGATGAATTAGTCTCCAAGTCAAGTACCAGAACAGAACTACATGCCACTGGAAGTCAAGTACAAATACAACCTTCAGTCTCAAATATAAGCAAAAAAAGCCTATGTATGTAGAGGGAGTAATCCAAACATAAAATTTAAGATTCTGAAACAATTTATCACAACAAAATACAGAGACATTTAGGCTTGTGCTTGAGATCAGAGGGAGTATATCGAACATGGAATTTATGATTCTAAAACAATTTTAATAATAAAATAATTGAAATTATTAATTATTGAGTATTTATTATTCCAATTTTCTAATTAAAATGAACACTTATGGTAAACAAATGGAAAAAATAATTGTGGACTGAAGTTGGAATGTGAATGCCCAACAAAATTAGCTAGCAGATATTTTAATTGTGAAGTCATATTAAAATACATCAGTTTCAATGTTCTTTCCAACTCAGAATCACGATTGAAAATCTACATATGCCAAACCATAGCTTACTTATAATTCAATACAACCGCAATTTCACAAACAAAAGACAACTTACATCACTAGTCAAAATGTAGAAAAGGGTTGCAGCTGCAAGATTGCTGGGAGAATCATCGAGACTGAGGCCCAAAAGAGCATCAACTATTGTCTTTGCCATCCTATAAACAAAGCATAAAAATTGGTTTTTATCAGCTAAACACATTCATACTGGTATTTTTCCTATATGAGAGTTCAATTCATGCATTCGGTAATTCAGTTCAAAATCCCAATCTAAAACAGATCTATCGAAAGGTAAATACCATCTTGTGTCTGTACTCACTCTTCAAACAATTACATAATACTCACGCACATGATAAAAGAAGTAATAAGATTCAGTCGTGAAAAGTTTTAACATTATTATCACTACATCAATAGACATGTAATCACTCCCAAAGGATGGCTCGGGTAGGAAACAAATTAGATGTTAATGATTGAGAAGGCAAAGCTAACAGTGCCAAGGAAGGTTCTAGTCAGCGAGAAAGCAACTGTGTGGAACAGCCTTACTGCCATGGAATAATTCATCTCACACTATTTAAAATGAATTATCTAAGCACACCGTTCATGTTCTATTAGGGTTCATTTGGAAAGTAAGCAAAAAGATCACACGCTGTTGTTGAATCTGCCTAAATTAAGTCAATAATGGATCAAAACACTAACCCTTTATGTTCTTCCCAAACAGCATTAATAAAAATTCAAATAGACAACCAAATTTAACAAAAATTTGGAAGTCCCCTCATTTGAAACCAATAGAACAAAACATTAAACCAAAAAATAAAACTCTTGACTTGACCCAGGCAAAATTCAAAATTTTGATAAAAACCCAACAAAACGAACACTATAATTAATCAAAAATAACATAAAAGAAGAAACTCTGATAAACCCATTTTACGTTTGACAGAGATATTTAAAATTCAAAAGAAACTGAGGGATTTGGCAAGAAACTAACATACCCTTGAGAGCGAAGAAGCCTCCGCTGCTGCGTGGTGGCACAAATTGACAAAAGAGAAAGCAAACTAGATCTTCTGATCCGTACAGGTTGACCCTTACGAAGTCCATCGAGAGCGAAATTAACCTCATCCACATGCTCCATCATCTCTCCAAACTCCTGCGCCTCCATCAGCGTCGACGTCGCCGGAAAAGATACACTCTTTGCTCTCTTTGACTCCCGGCGATCTGCTCCGTACAAATCGTCGATCGAATTGGGGTCGGAATCGAATAAAGACCACTGAGAAGAAGAATCTTGGGAGGAAAAAGCGAATCCCCCGAAGTGCGTGTCTTGTTCTTGGGTAAGCGCGTCCGTTGAGAAGGGCTCTGATACGTCGTCGTTTAGGGAAGAACCAGAGCACGTTTCGGAAATCGATCTGTTGCGTCGACCGTATGTGCGAACAATCATGTTGGTTTCCGGGATCGGAGATCGGTGGTTTGTGGTGGTTGGTACTGGTTGGTGGCGGCTATGTAGATGGATGAGGATTTGTCATTTTTGGACAAGATGAGGGCTTTTTGGTAAATTTAAGAAAAAGAAAAGGTGAAAATTGGAGCTTGTTGAGCTGAAGGAAGAACGCGAAGAACGCAGAGAAGAATTGAAAGAAGAAGAAGAAGAAGAAGAAGAAGAAGAAGATCTATTCGAAAAATTTGAATTTTTGTTTATGAAATTTGAATCGATGGGGCCAGTGTAGTGTTTTTTATCCGGTAAACAAACCCAGTGACATCCGATGAGGCTGCTTTCGTCATTTTCGAGATTTTTATCTTTCTTCTTGCTTTACTCATTAATAATTTATTCATTTTTTAATTTACATTTTCAAAAAACTTTTTAAACATTTTCATTTTTAAGTGAGGTTCTAAAATTTTGATTTATCCTAAAAAAAAATAGTACAAGTAAAATATACATATTATAACATCTTAATTCTCGACTCGACATAAAATAAGAAAATGCAGTCTATCAATTAAAATATCATGCGTGAATCATCGATCATAAAAATCAAAACAAAGTATTTTTTAAGAAATGCACAGTAGAACAACAAATAAGTTTAACATCAAAGTTTCATCAATCACAAACTAATCAAATTGGTTTAACAATCCCAAATAACATAAACACGTAATAAGAAATAAAAGAAGAGATTGTCTCCAGTGTTACATAACAAAGTGGTTCCACTAAAGACTTGAACGAATAAGTAACTAAGGAGACATTAAAGTCCTCGTCTACCTCAAGCAACTATTTCTTAACATGTTCGTGTACTCATAGAAGCACAGACATCACAATAAACAAAATGGAAGTGAGAATACACTCAAATATGTTAGCGGTGTAAAACAAAGTAGCGGTAGCATAATCGCATAATCAACATATTCACAATAAATTGTCAAACACACGAGGTATCCTTAGCCACTCAACAATATCATGATTATGCAATTACATATGCAAACATGTGTGAAAATGTACTTCACATGTCGACTATATATGTATGTGGTTAGGGGTGTCCAAAACCAAACCAACCCAATAGAAAACCGCAAACCAAACCAAATCAAACCGAAACCGCAAAGCACCGCATTTGGTTCGGATTAATTTGGGTCATCTTTTAACAAAACTGCATGGTTCGATTTGGTTTGCGATTTGTATTTTACAAACCGAATCAAACCACATTATGTTACCGCCTAAATTTTACTTAATTCGCATCTAACTCAAACTTAAACCTATTATATATTAGCCTGGTGATTTCGAACATTTCTCTAATCCTTACACTTATGGTTTCAGTTTCATTCTTCTTAAATCCCTCCTAGCATTATCACACAATCTTCACTACTTACATCTCGCCTCTTCTTCTCTAATCTCTGCTCTCTTATATTTTTCTTTTTCACCTTCTCATTTTTATGCAAATGTTCTATCTTTCAATTCCGTTTTATCGCACAACTTTATATCTAATCTTGCATCTCTTATGTTCTTTCTTTTCCATCTTCACTAATCTCTCATCCCTTCTATTTTTTTGTTTCATTATAATATTTTTGTTATTGTTTTAAACTATTTTTTATGTTTACTATTTCACCTTTGTCTAATCTAGTTTTTACATATTAAAACGAAAGTTGTCCAAATATGATGAGTTTGTTGCTATTTGGTAGTGTATGAATAACCAAATATAAAGTTATGTTGCCATCTATATGTGTATGTATGAATCAACAAAATATCTGTTAAAAACCAAACCAAATCGCATTGGTTTGGTTTTTTTCTAAAAGTCAACCAAACTAAATCAAACCGCACGCCTTTTTCTCTCGCGATTCGGATGATTTTTTGCGTCAAAACCGCCTAAACTGTACCGTGAACACCCCTACATGTGATACCGTTATAGACATCATAGGTCCATGCTCGCTCCTAATTCCCATTTCGGAACCAAAGCTCACCAGAAATTGCTACTAATATCCTTTTGGCAACGCTTCACCGATTTCTCATTGGAATCAGTTACTCGCTCATCATCCACTCTTATGGACCAAAGCACACCAAACCAGACCAAAGTTTGTACAAAATGACACATGATTTTCAACAATAACATGCACATGTACATATGCATAATCGACCCCTCTTTTGACAATGTACCTCGTCAACAATTCCACCTCGACACAGTAAATATAATATGTGCACACTCAATGAATACCACATCACCAAATTCATCATCATTCATAATTTGCATATAATTTACACATACATATATAACTCACCAATTAATCATACAATAATCAATTTACTTATCACCAATAATTAATTTTGCATTAAAATATCACCAATCATACTCATACATCGCCTGCATGCAAAAATGGATTAGAAAAATTAAACTGGAAGCTCAGAAAATTCCACTTACATGATGATAGGTAACCTATACATGTGAAGAATTGCACGTCACGTGGGTAAGGACGTCACCCAACCCGTCATCCCTTTTCAACTCAACATGTCACTCGTGTGATGATCGGCAAGGACATCCTGCTTGGAGACCATGTCAGTCTCTCTGTCATGACGATGACGTTTGTCATCGGTACAAAGCGGTGACGACTTGACCGTCACACTAGTGACGATTGTCACCCTAAACTATGAGGTAAAACCAGTGTTTTATGCCATGATAGCTCGACTGTAACTCCAATTTTTTCGTTTAAACACCCAGACCAAACAACAAACATTATTTATACATCATATTATGTTTAGTGCCTCATTTAATTACGAATTATACACCAAATTCATTAATTTATCAAAACCTCAAAACACAACAATAGCTAGCATCAATTGCAAAATTCATTCCAACAAATCGTATATAAATTCCAACACATGATAGAATACGAAAAGTCCACATTAAGCATGATAATTGGCATGAATTTATCATTAACTCATACAAGGTCCATAAACACAACAATGGATGAATAAAACTTATTTGAGGTTGATAACCCATATCTACCTTATTATGCAATGCACCTATGGAAGAGCAATCACTTTTTTCAGAATTTCCAACAAGCACGAGTTCAAAGCTCTTGGTTATAATTGCCTCTTTCTCCCAATCACAATTATTCTTCACTTTTGCCTTTTTTTTCCTCACTTCCACACTTTTCTATGTAACATCATTTTTCTCCTCACACATTCTATTTATTTTAATCTAAAATGTCATTAACCTAATTTAATCTTTTAATAATTGCACATTGGCCCAACCTCTTTCCTAATTCTCACCACTTCCCTTATTTCCTTTTAGTTCCTGTTTTCCACCCAAAGCTTCTATTTGTTATTTATTTTAATATTATTCCATTATTTAAATCAACTAAAATCACAATAACCACCAATAATTCCCAGAAAAATCATATATCACATAATATCACCCAAAAAATTAATTAAATCACCAAATAAATAAATAAAAGCAAATATTGAATCAATTAAAAGAGTTACGCGAAATAGAGTTTTACACATGTCCGACAGACCAAACTTGTTTTGCTACCCTACTATAGCATGAAAACATTTATCTTCCATGAACAATATAACAATTATAATTAAATTGATTTAATCCATTTGTAAAAATAAAATAAAATTTTTGTGTAACTCATATAAACCACAATTATGGCGGCTATGGCTTGCCACAATTTCCTTAGTAAGGCCTTCAACATTGATTAAATTAAGTATTTTCTACATAACAACCTTTTCAACAACAAACATGATTATTAATCTTGTATTAGGAGTTATATTAACCATGCCTGTATATGAAACTATAAAACATTGAATTCACTAGAGTGGATCTTTATGCTTGCAAGTACAATGACTACAACAATCTCAAATGATCTTTATGGTTTTGATGATGATAATACTGTAAAGTGAAGTCTTAATTTGATGCGATGATCAAGTCTATTTGGTTTTTACGATGACAACATTGTGAGATGAAGTCGTCATCTAATGCAATTGTTAAGTTTTGATGCTTAGAGATCAAGATGCCAAAGTATATCTACGGAGGACAACACCTAATGTCAAGTGATGTTCGGTGGATGAAGGAAATCAAGGTGATAATTTGTATGTGAAATGGGGTCAAGATCATGGGTGAGACAAGGGTAATGGAAGTTATTGAAAGTAATAGGCCTAAATATATTAGTTGAATAATAGTTGAGTGTTATAGTTACAAACAAATTGGGCATTGGAAGAGGAATTTTTCAAACAGAAAGCAGGTTCTATCCAGTTCTGCAAATTTCGTTTAAACCAAAGATTTTGGTAATGAAGCTGATATACTATATGTTTCATCCAGTAAGTGTACAAATGCATGAAATCTTGACTTTGATTGCTCTTACCATATGGCACCGCACGAGGAATGGTTAACTACATTCAAGTCAATTAATTTTGGATTTTTTTATCTGTGTGATGATAAAGAATGTACTATTGTTGGAATGAGATAAATTAAAATTACATTGGACAATGATGGTGTGTGAAAATTGAATGAAGTCAGATATATTCCAGAATTGAGGAAGAACTTGATTTTGCTATGTACTCTATAGGGAAATTGTTTCTCTTACAGGTCTGATTGAGATTAGGGATATTATAAAGCTTTGAATGTGTGCATTGATTGTGATGATAACAAAGAATATTGCACATAACGTCTACACAAAAATTTATGAACATTGTTGTATGTGAAGTTGCATCATTTGAGTTTGATAATGATGCAACCAAACTCTAGCATATGTGTATGAGTCGTCTTAGTAAGTGTGGGGGTGGAACTTCATAAGAGATATATATTAAAGGGTGTTTGTAGTTCCAAGTTGGAGTTATGCAATTATTATATACTTGGCAAACAATTTTGTGCTCGATTCAAGATTGGGAAACACAAAAGAAAAGAAATTTTAGACTATGTGCATTCTGACGTGTGGGACCTACCAAAGAGATTTCCATGGGTGGTTCCAAGTATTTTGAGACTTTCATAGATGATTTTTTCACAAGGTTCGAGTGTATA
This sequence comes from Vicia sativa, assembly GCA_021764765.1. Lineage (NCBI taxonomy): Eukaryota > Viridiplantae > Streptophyta > Magnoliopsida > Fabales > Fabaceae > Vicia > Vicia sativa. The sequence continues at coordinate 56,670,353 of CM038795.1, read as the reverse complement.
TCTCGAAACAAAAATACGAAGTCTTTACCAAATTCAAGTTGTAGAAGACATATGGAGGGAATCAAATAGGCAGCAAACTCAAGTACTAGAGGTCAAATAAGGAGACAAAGTACACTAATTTGAAATCAAGAGGTTTTGTAAAAAACATGATATTCAAAGACATTTTTCAGTTCACAGTAACCACAACAAAATGGTATATCAGGTAGAATGCATAGGTCTTTAACTGGAAAAAGTAGTATGTCTCATGTTAAATGACAAACTATCAAAAGGTTTTTAGGGATTTATTAGATCGGAATGTTACATAGGAGGTATGGACGTGTAATATTATTGATATTGACAACTTAAGTGTTTTTAGGTGTCCATCTTATATGCATATATCAAGTGAAAATCGATCCAAACTTGATCCAAAATTGAAGAAACGTGTCTTCATCAGTAATGTAAAAGATGTGAAGGGATTCAAGTTTTGCTATATGATTAAAAAGAATGAGGTAGTTAATATAGATGTTTTTTGGTGAGTTGTTAACGTTGAAGCAATTAGTTGCAATAGATGTATAAACATGTGCATAAATTACTTTCAGCAAAAAAGCGATTTTGGTGGATGTTGATTCACCACCAATGAACAATTTGTAAGTAGTTCCTAAAAATAAAAGGAACTGGGATCTGGTATTGAAATTGACCATGAACCTGGTTTATTAGGTGAAGTGCAATATTATATTCATGTACGTGACAAAAATCACCTTTTAACCAAGCCACCATAAAGATAAAAATCACCTTTTAACCAAGCCACCATAAAGATATGGGTAAGAAAACTCGGCATCCTATGCATTTCTTACTAGTTTTGGAGACCCTTTTACTTTTTGAGAGGCTATAGCTATCGGGGAGAAGTAAGTGGATGAGTGCAGTGGTGGATCAAATTGATTCCTTAAAGAAATATCACACATGGAAACTTTTTTCAGCTTCCTAAGAGAAAAAGACCATAATTTGTAAGTGGGTGCTCAAGAGAAAACCAATAGTAATATAAAAAGAAAAGGAAAAGTTCAAGGCCCATTTTGTAGAAAATTGGTACTCACAACAGAAAAGGATCAATTATGATGGTATTTTTTCTTTTATCATCATACATACTTATAAAACTATAGTATTAGGCTTGGTAGTTAGCAGAGATATGCATTTATAGCAGATGAATGCGAGGACACAATTTCTTTACAGTAATCTAAATGAGCAAATTTACATGGAGCAACCAGAGGGGTTTAATATCATTTGACAAGGCATACTAGTTTGTAAATTGAAAAGGTGTTTGTATGGTTTAAAGAAATATCCAAGGAAATGATATAAGTGCTTCAATTTATATATGTTTAATATTGGCTACAGAAGGTGTGAGTATGATTGTTGTGTTTATGTTAGGAGCCTTGATGATGACTATTTTATTTATGTATGTTGATGATATGTTGGTTATTGTTAATCATTCATGTGATATAAATGAACTGAAAATCATATTGGGAAAGGAGTTTGAAAAGGAATACTTAGGTGTTTCTAAGAATATTTTTGGTATGAAAATTCACATGGATAAGAGTGCTAGAAAATTATGTCTCCCTCAGAAAATCTATGTTGAAAAGGTGGTAGACAAGTTTATCATGAGTAATTCGAAAGATTTGAGCACTCCATTAGCGAATCACTTTAAGATTTCGTACGATCAATGTCAAAAGACAAATGAAGAAGCTAAATATATGCCAAATGTCCCTTATGCTAGTGTTGTTGGTTATTTAATTTTTGTTATGGTCTATATTAGACCAGATTTGGCATAAGTTTATACATATGATATTTTTTAAAATAATTAATATTTAATAATTTTATTAAAAAAAATTTATAGTCTTTTATATGTTTAATAGGTTAGATCGATATTTTCAAAACTTCACATCTTTGGATAGAACGTACTAATATGAGCATCTATCATACCCTAATTTTTACTCCTAAGATCTCATGTCATTTTTGCAATATACATCATATCCAAATTGCAAATTTGACTATTTTCCCTATCTCTCTTTAAGTTTTCCTTTATAGGGATCACCAAGCACCCCTTTGTTTTTGTATATATTTTATGTATTATATTTCACCCATTATTACAATTTTACACTATAATAGCACCATTTTAATAGCGCTTTTAAAGAAAATTATATTAAAAATACCAGACAAAGTCCATTAATAACACTTTATTTGAAAACGGTATTAAAGTTTGACCTAATAACAACACTTTATTTTTAACGCTAATGTAGGATACTAACAAAAAAATAAAAAATAAACGAAGAGTTTAAAAGTTAGATTTTCGAAGGAGTCACTATTACATGGATATGCCTTTGATAACACTTCTTGTAAAGCGCTAATATTGGTTCTCTGCCTTTTGTTTTTTGAAAAAAAATACGCTAAATATTTTATTCAGCATTTCGCCGAAAATCACCACTTTGAGTTCAGAATCATCACTCTTAGAAACTCTCACTCTCACCCTCGTCTACGGAGTCTCACCATCACCATAAAAAATTTGAACTCCAAAAGTACTCACATTCCCTCATCAAACTAACACTCTTCTTTCCTAATATCCCGAGCTCAACAACTTTTTCTCTGCGAACAATTCAGTCTCCATTAATGAGCACATAAGCCCTAAAACAAAATCAATTGAATCTAGAACTTAGAGTATGTTTGGATTGATGGAAGATAGTGGAATGGAATGATATAAATTTATGTTCCATCATTTGGATTGATTAAAAACATATGGAATCGGATGGAATGCATTCTATTCTATTCCATCACTTTCCGTCATTTTTTATACCCTCCGATTTGGGCGGAATGACAAAATCTCTTAGGGTCTGATTGGATTGATGGAAAGGGATGGAATGAGATGGAATGGAGTAGTGTTCCCCTGTTTAGATTTATAAAAATTGAATGGAATGGAATGGAATCTGATGGAACCCATTCCATCCAATACCACTATTTTGGCCCATTATTAATTCCCCCCAAATTAGGGTGTATCCAATGGAATGAAATCAATTAATAAGTCTATTACAATTTTGTCCTCCAAAAATTCACTTTATTAACTATTCTCATTCCTTATTTCAATTCACGTTATACTTTTTTATTCTCACTATAACTCTTCTCCTTCTCAAACCTTCTTTTTGCTTGTCTATCTTTCTTCTATCTCTACCCTAACAAGGTACATCATTTTTCTCCTGTAATTATATGTGTGTTCTATTATATGAAATATCTTGATTTATTTTGATGTTCATGTCTCTTTCAATTTTGAGAAATTAGGTATAGTGTTTTGAATGTTAAATTTTCTTTTTATTAAAAACAAAAGCGAAAGAAATTATGTTTTGTATGATAAATTCCATTGTTATTAAGAACAAAACTAGAAATTAGATTTGTTATTTCTTATACTATTTACGTAAATTTTCATTCTGCCATATAGAGAAAATATAAGATTCATTTTGCCATATAGAGAAAATATAAGATTAGTTACAGTCATGTAAAATTGGCTAACAATATTATATTATGTAATTTAATAAGAAAATAATTATTAGTAATTTTTTGATTTTCTATAAAGGTTCTCAATTAATTTGCTATAAAATCATCATTTCTTGTTGTATTTTATAAAACTATTTGATGGACGAAGACCCCAATCAAACTCTAATAGATGAGGTGCAAGATGAGTTTGCAAACGAAAGAGATTTTCAAGAGGGTCATCAAGATCATAGAGAAGAAAATGATATGATTAGCGGAGAGTCAGTTAGAGATAATGTTGTGGGTTCTATGTGGCTAGATTATTAAAATTATTCTTAATAAATTGTTACTCTATAGAACAATGTTTTGAAGAATTTTATTTGGATTAAAGTTTTTATTTGTAATTTGTGGATTGTTTTTTTTAGTTGTAATTTGGGGAATGGATCTTAGTGTTATGAATCTTTACATTTGAATTTATGCATAAGTTGTTATATTCTTCATTGTGCTTTTTAATAATAGACATGGAAGCAAGCTTAAAGAGACCTGGGAAACTCAAAAGTCTAGAAACATGCAATTGGACAATTGCTATGGATGAAGTTTTGCTTGATGCATATTTGCATTAACAAACATTGGGAAATAAAAATGGTAATAGTATGACAACAAACGCTATGGATAACATTCTTAAACAATTGAAGATTCACTTTCCGGACAAACCAATTTCCAAAGAAAAGATAAAAGATCACATGAAACACATCAAAACAAAGTTCAATTCTTGTTATGACCTTTTCCAGAATGGCCTGAGTGGGTTTGGATGGGATTCAACGACAAATATGTGGATTGTTGAAGATGAAGTCTGGAATAAGCTAATTGAGGTATTACTTACTATAATTATTTCATACCGTTACCATGTTATTTTTATTTGAGTTCACCCATTAAAAACAGTTTAAGTGATGCATTGTTTCGTTTATTTTGGTGCAGGCAAAACCTGAAGCTGCTGAATGGAAAAATAAGCCAATATTATTTTATGATAAATTGGCCAAACTTTTTGGAAAAGATCAAGCAACTGGAGAGCATGAAGATACAACGGCTGAAATAAGAGCAACAAAGGATCCAAATGTTGAAAAAAGTTATGGCATAACCATCGAAGAAATAGACCACCTAGTTGAAACAAATGAAGTTATTTTAGAGGGAATTGATGATGATGATGATGATGATGATGAACATCATTGCAACAATTCTCCTAAAATACCTTCTACTACCAATTCTCAAGATGTATCATCGTCTAGGACTAAGAAGTGAGTAAAGAGGGTTAGTGAAGATGATACAAGCATGATTAAAATTTCCAAAACATTCAAAAAAATGGTTGATGTGTTTGAAATGAATTCAATGTAGTTGGTCAAGCAAAGTAAGAATGCTAATGGTGGAGATATTTGGGCTAAATTGGTCGAGATTGGAGTTGAATCAAGTTCTTTGCCTCTTGTATACATGTACCTTGTTAAGAATGCTGACGCATTGAAAGCTTTTAATGGAATTCCAATCGATAAGCGCAAGGAAATGTTACATCTCATTGTTCCAAACTATCCTTTTTGATAATGGTAAATTATTTGTTTATTTATCACTTTCATGTATTTTTTTTATCTTTAACAAATGAAATATTTGTGTAATTTATTTTATGTTTTTCTTTTGCAGGTTTGTGGAATACTTCAAGAAGAGAGTCATTATCTATTATGGACTAATATTTACCTATTTTCTTTTTAGCAAGACTTGATATTATTATCTATCATAGACCTATATTTATCTTTTAACTTTAGCAAAGCTTGAATTTTCTGAATAACTATGATTATTAAGTATGATGTTGATCAAAACTTATGTATCTGGTCTTTGCAATTTCAATTTCAGGTTATAATAACCATGTTACATTTATGACTATTTAAATTTAGTACAGTTTGTTTTATTTTCTTTCAAATCTTAAGTTGATATTTTTCTCTGATTATATTTTGTTTTACTTGGATCTATCTATATTGTATCAAAAGGGTAAAAATGGAATAAAAAAATTAAAATGTTTTCCGCTCCGTCCAATTTCCAAACAGTGGAATGAGATATTAGTTCTGCTCCGTTGTAAAATATCCAAACAGTGGAATGAAGTTTATGTTCTGTTTTATTCCATTCCATTCCGTTCCGTTCCATTTTGCTCCGTTCTGTTCCACTCCGTTAGTTATAAGTTATCCAAATATAGCCTTAATTCTGTCATGTAATACTCAAACAATGGAATGACATCTTTATTTCATCCCGCTCCGCTCCGTTCTGCTCCACTCCATTCTGCTCCGTTCATTTTACTAACTCCATACATAGCCTTATAAATTAAAAAAATTGATTGAACCTAGAATCACTCATTTGTTTCTAGAAAATTTCTCATGGTTTACCTTCTCTCTCTATCTTGCCTTGCTATCACCCATATTCCACTATGGTAGCATTTTTTAACTTGCGATTAAGTACCGTGACATCTTAGTCTTTTCCAAAACCTATTTCAAATCATCAACCATGATTTGCCTCAACCTCCTTATCCAATCTGTAAGTGAATGTTTTTGGAATCTGAAAGAGGATAACTATGTGTCAATGGCGGTCAAAATTGGATCCAAGTATGTGTGTGTACCTATTGTTTAATCTAAATCTATCATTTTCTATCCTAGGGTTTCTTGCTCCTCCATATTTAATTACACTCCATTATTTAATTTCAAACACAAACAATATTGGATCTTTTTTACGTTTGGATCAGGGTTTTCATTATTAGTTTTACTTCTTTCATGTTCGAGGAAGGTTGGTGTTATAAGAAACAAGTTACAATACAAATCATATTTTATCAATTGTGTTTCTGTGCTTTTCATTTCACAATTAACACGTTTTCATTTTCAAAGTATTCACTATACCTTCTCTATATTCAAAAAATTATCTTCTTTAGCCAAATAAGTTTTGCTTTTTTACTTATCCAACTTTCCTTTATGTTAATAGAGTTCATTTCAAGTTTTCCGATTTTGCGTAGGATTCAAAATCATGGAAGGAATAGCAAAAATTCTAAACTGTAACATAACACAGTCTCTTCCATAAAGTGGCACAATCACTGCATCAGGTGACTTAGTTCCTTAATCATATGTTTTTGGTTTTTAATTGAAAAACCTAATTCAAAATCTATTGAAACTTGATGACAAATTCTTAATGCTAAAGAGAGTTTTCAATTAGATGGAATTGAAACTAGTTTTTTTATGCTGCAACCTAAAGAGGGTTTACCACTAGTGAATGGTACTACTGTTGGATCAAGTTTAGTTGTATTGGATCTTTTTGGTACTGATGTTGGACGAGGTTTAACTTTATTGGTTCTTTTTGGGATAAATTTAATTGTTGTTCTATCAAAACTTTTGTCTAAATGTTACAGTTTATAGTTTTTTTTTCTATTCCTTCCATTGAAAGATACATCATAAAAGAAGTTGTTGAGTTTTGTTCAAATTATTTGTCAGAAACATAATCTATTAGAATTCTAAAGTCTCATCATACTAACAGATTTGAAGGTACATATACTCAAGGTTTAAATGTTAAGTTAATTGATATAGATGTAGTACTTGAAGCATATTTTTATATATGGAATAATCTTAGGGTAGTTGAACCTCACATAGCCAAACACAAAACAATTATAAAGACAAAATATCCCCGAATGAATGACAAGTGGTTATTGACACGACATAACAAAAAAATCATAAGTTGGTTTAATAAGAGAATTTCTAATGATGACGGTGTATAAAAGAAAATTAAATGGTTATCATACATGTCAAAATTCACTGTGATAACTTGGACGACATATGACATTTCTAATTATTCCTTTTATACAAAAGCAAAAGATGATCATAGTACAATGCAAAATAGTGAGGTTATGGTTGAGGCCAAATCTGTGTATTATCTAGTTCAAAAGATAAGAATCCTATTTTGGCAAGACAACTTATAAGATCGAACCATTCAGCATAGCTACTCAAGGAAAATAAGTATGCAGACTTATCAAGGAGATAGTCAATTGTTCTCAAAGGAAAACATATTACTTATAGGTAATGTTGAAAGTTTTGATATTCCTTATGCTTATTCTTACACAACACAAGTGCCTAATTCATATGAAGTAGTTGATATAGATGATGTGCATGTTATTCGTAACGATCATCAAAAAGTGAAACTACTGCTGGTGAAATCATCAGATAGAATATCAATAAAGTTGCCATAGAATGTTTTTTATCTCGCGAGAGGAAAGGAAAACATCGAGTAAACCTGAGGGGGAGAAATCATAGTCTTACGATCAATAGATCGGGTAAGTGAGTCAGTTACGCGAGGGAAAGGTATTAGCACCCCACACGCCCGTAGTACTCTACGGTATCCACTTCTACTTTCTATCTATTTGGTGTGGTTATATATTTACAACCTATTCCTAAGGAAAAATGAATGAATGCAAAGTATTATGTACAAAAATAAAGGTTTTTTAGTCGTGTCTGCCGCGGTTGAGAACCTTTGTGCCTACGTACCCCATTCGTGCACTTAGGGATCAAAGCACTATGTAGTTCTCCTCAAACAAATTGGTGGATTGTAATGTTTTTATGAGAAATTCCATTCCGCATCCTCACAATTGCAACTCGTGCTTGGCGTTGCAGCTTATCATAAGTCTTATGTTCGGCCGCTCGCACACTTAGCAACTTGCTTGGATTTGAAAAGGAACACCCTTATTGAAAAGGTTTTCATAGAAAATGGTCTGAAGACAAAAAGATTTGAAGTGAGGTTGATTGTTTTTACCTTATCGAAAGGGTTTGAGTTTATTAACATGTTTTGAGATTTGATAAAGAAAATGTTTTTATTTTAATATGCAAAAAGGGAAGAAAAACATCTAAGGGGAGCTATCTAGCTATATCTCTAATGTTATCATGCAAAGTGGCCCTAAGTCAAGGACGAAAAAGGAATCTCTACCTATGTCAACATGCAAAGGATGAAAATCCTAATGTCTCAGATCGAGATCTATCCTAACCGAGCGGTCATAGGGGAAACTATCCTAATATCCACCTTGGTTGAACAACCAAGGGATACAAAGGGATGAGGCAAGCAAGTGATTTGGTCGAAGCACACAAACAATGCACAAACAAACAAATGATACACACATGCGCGGGGAAGATGAAAGAAGTATCATAGCCTCAGAGGTAGCTGTCATACCCCAATTTTTTACCTAAGATACCATCTCATATCATCTAAATATGCATCATTGCATCATTGGCAAATTTCAAAACAAGATAGCGTGTGTGTGTGCTCCTTGAGCCAAGTTAGGGTTTTTGAATCAAAATCTTTCATCAGTGCAAGATGTTATCAATTAGGTTTTAAGTCTCCACTCCCCTCTAGTGATCTATCTTCATCAATCATCAACATTTGATCTTCAAAATCAAATCATTTCCTCCAGATCAATCTTGAATCGATCAAATTAGGGATATTGATCGAGGATGGTGCATTATTGATTTTTTGCTCAATGCATGACCTTATTGCTTGGAGAATGATCTCAAAATCACCAATGCAATATCTTGACCTAATTTCTTGATTCAAAATATCTCCAAAGCCATGGTTGATTAACAGTGAAATTCTGAATCATCTAACAAAACGTCAACTATCCATATCAGTCAAACTTTGGCTTTTTGGTCAACTTTTGAAATTCAAATTTTTCAATCATCAAATCATTTCAAATTATCCATCATGATCATAAAAAAATCAAAAATGTATGAAAAAGTCAAAACTTGATTTTTCTAAACACTTAGAAAAAATTTCAAGTGTTTTCATCACTTTTTTCACCATTTTCATGGCCATTTTTCACCTAGATCCATTTTGATTCAAGAAAAACTTTCAACATGAAAGTTGTAGATCTTGTTCCAAGCTTTCTAAAATGTCCATGAACATGAAAAAAATATTGTGGAGCTAGGGTTTTGAAATTAGAGATTATAGGTTCCAAAACTTGCATTATAAGTCATTTTCACAAAATTTTCAAGTCATTTTCACAAAATTTTCAAGTTATTTTGCAAAGGATCCTATCTCTATATCTTCTAGAAGCCTAGGTGTCCCAAAGATATTTTGATCTCACAATTGGAGAAGGATAAGAACACTTGAGATTTTTAACCATGGTTTAAAAATTTAACCATGTGCATTTAATGTGAAGATTCCTTTCTTATCACTTAAGCTCCAAGTTGCAAAAATCTTCAAACTTGCTTGCCTTGCTATGTAAAACATCTTGGCCTATAAATAGAGGTCCTTGGCTCATTTGGAAATCACACTAAAACAAATATAAACTTGTTTTCTCTTTCTTTCTTAAGTTATAAGTTTCAAAGTTCCAAAATGTGAGAATTGCAAATCTTCAATCTTGCAAGTTCTAATCAATCCATAGCTTCAAACACTTTATAAACATCATTTAGAAGTTGTTCATCACTTCCATCCATCACAAAAACAAGCCAAACTCATATTTGCTTCCAAACTTCAATAAGTGTGCAAAGTGAGCCTTAACCATCAAATTCTCATTCCACTCGTGCACTTTCCAAATTTCCACTTCAAACATCATCCATACACTCCATAGAAGTGATCTAAACCCTTAGATCACATTTGTAACACTTCTAACATCAAAATTGAATCACACTTCAATCCATGGCAGTTGGACTTGGGAAGATCATTCCAGACAACTTCAATCTACTCTAAACATCCAGACACCTTCCATAAGGTCCACTGAAGCTCTCCAAATCATCAAAACGCATCTGGAACACCTCCAAGCAAGAATTCAATTTCTGCTCATAGAGGTAAGTTGCTCCAACTTCGAATTCTTTGATTTCGGCCTTACTGTTCAAAACTTGCTACGTTATTGTGTTTCTGCATGTATGAGGATCATTAACCCTCAATCAATTGATTAATTTGATGCACATACACGATTGCACGATGATTTGTCATGTTTAGGGTTCATCTGGTTTCATCCTAATTCAGTCACGTTACACTTAAAATAAATGAAATTAATGATCACCATCATGTTCCTGGTAAAATTTTAAGCAAGTTTGATGTTTGAATCATTCAAAATCGTTGAGAAACAAGAAAGATATGAATTAGAGAAGGATTGAAGAAGATGGTGTTGTTGGCGCCATTTTTGAATTTTAACAAATATTCGTTTCATTATATATTTAATCAAAGTTGTTAAATGAACAGATGAAACAACCACTGCAGTGGCAGAGCGCGCGCCTTTCATGTCATTCCTTGCCTAAGGTTTGGGGTTCGAATCCCCCTCAAACCTTTTCTTTTTCCATCTTTTTCACCACTTTTCTCATTTTCCAACGATTTTCAAACTAATTTCACAAACTTGATTTCAAATATATTTTTCTAAACGTGTGTAAATAACAAGCCACGCATGTGGCTCATTGATATTTCTTTTCATGCAAGCCTAAGGTCCTGAGTTCAAACCCCTTTGGGCACAAAACAAATTTTTATCACTTGTTTTTTTTCCACATTTTCTAACAAACTTCAACATTTTCAAAAACCAATCAAAACTTCTCATGTTGAGATGAATTTTTGAACACTTGTCATTTAATATACCGATTTTATGATTATGTCAAAAAATTCAAAAAAATATCTTCTTTTGATATATTTTTATTAGGTTAAAAAATAAGACTTTTTAAAGTATTTTAAAATGGTTTCAAAAAATATTTATTCTTGATTTTTCAACCAAATCTTTTTCAAAACACTCTTGTGAATAATTTTCACCTTTCAAATCTTTTCAAATCTTTCAAAATGTTTTAATTAACTTACGCACCTATTTTCCATGATCGATTCGATTAATCTTTGAAAATACAAATCGAACTAGGTTTCTTTCTCGAAAATCTTTCAAACTCAAATCTTTTAATGACAACAGAATCACACATCTCAGATGGCAAGGCATTTGTGTGGCAACCCTATGGACCTGAGTTCGATCCTCCCAGGGGCCTTTTTCTGATTTTTCACTCTTTTCTATTTTTCTAACCCTTTTTCCTTTTCTTTTCATTATTTTCTAATTATTTCTTATTTAATTAATATTAATCAAATAATTAGTAATTAGGTTAAATAATTAGAAATTAGGATTAATTCTCAATTAAACTTTTTTCTTTTTTAATTAATTTAATTAGTTTAATTAAGGTTAATTAATTTAATTTGAATTTAATTTCTTTTATTAATAAAAAAACAATTAGATTTAGGGTTTTCCGATTCGCCCGATTTTCACATAGTAACTAGGTTTTACAAACCTAAAACATTTTTGTAACATCAAAACATTTTTTTTCTTTTATTTATTTACTGCTTTTTTGCATTTAAATTCTAGAAATCGATGTATAGGTCGCAAGGATATTTTTGTAATAGCGTAGATTTAATTTCTTGCATTTTACTTTCCGCGCCTCTTATTATGTAACTGCCCCAAAGTCATGTAATGGTGTAGGACCTTTATCTTTCGCAACTCTATTTTTTGTACATATATTAACTGTTTAGATGTATGCTAATAGGATTGTATGGAAAGACTAAAATCAACCATTAGATAACCCTAATTCAAAGATAACATATCTGAATTAAACACACTCTTCACACTTGCACCCTTAGGGTATCCTCTCTTGTTGCCTTTTGGATAAAACATGGTCATGTCCCTCGAGCGTAGGTGTTCAAAACCAAACCAACCCAATAGAAAACCGCAAAACCAAACCAAACCAAACCGAAACCGCAAAAAACCGCATTTGATTCGGATTAGTTTGGATCATTTTTTAACAAAACCGCATGGTTTGGTTCGGTTTGCGGTTTGTATTTTACAAACCGAACCAAACCGAACTAAACCGCATTATGTTACAACTTAAATTTTACTTAACTCGCATCTAACCCAAACCTAAATCTATTATACATTAGCCTTATGATTACATACACTTTTCTAATCTTTACAGTTATGATTTCATTTTCAATCTTCTTAAATATCTCTTAACATTATCACTTCATCTTCACCACTTATATCTTGCCTCTTCTTATCTAATATCTACTCTCTTATATTGTTTCCTTTGCACGTTCTTATTTTTTATGCAATTTTTCTCTCTTTCAATTTCATTTTATCGCACATCTTTATCTCTAATATCTCCTCTCTTATGTTCTTTCTTTTTCATCTTCACTAATTTCTCATCTCATCTCTTCTATTTTTTTTTGTTTTATTATAATATTTTTATATTGTTTTATTCTATTATTTTATGTTTATTATTTTATGTTTATTATTTCACTTTTGTCTAATCTAACTTTTGCATATTAAATGAGAAGTTATTGTCCAAATATGATTAGTTTTTTGGTTATAATTTAGTAGTGTATCATGTATAAATGACCAAATACAAAGTTATGTTGTCATATATATGTGAATGTATGACTCAACAAATTATTTGTAAAAAACCGAACCAACCAGAACCAACCGCATTGGTTTGGATAAGTTTGGTTTGGTTTTTTTTCTAAAAGTCAACCGAACCAAACCAAACCGCATGCCTTTTTCTCTCGCGGTTCGGATGATTTTTTGCGTCAAAACCGCCCAAACCGCACCGCGAACACCCCTAAGCGTAGGGGTACCATTAGCAAAAGTCCCTCGATTCAAAAATCATCACAAAGATCATAGTCTATTGATGATCCTCGATGTTTCCTACGAATATATGATCTCGTCTCTCGGTTGTTGCCTACGAATAAGTGATGATTGTCTCTACAAAATGCTGCGGTATCCTTACAATGTCGCCTTCAATGATCATACGATGATCATACGCATGTCCCTTCATATCCAACGGATAGAGTTACCTACCAACTAATGGTATGTATAGTGTTATCCTAAAAGAGAAGGAAAATAACAAGAACGACCCTTTTTTGAGTAGGTAATAAGACTCTAAATTGCTTGCTCAATCAAAATACTTTTCACACCTCACACTCTCTTCAAAAATATTTCAAACAAACACTTTGTATACATTCCAACGAGAATCATTACAAAGTTACATTTCTTCAAACAAAATATTTCCAAACACTTCGTATACATTCTTGAGGACTGATACAAGAATCATTACAAAGTCAAAGCAAAATACTTTTCAAATACTTTTCAAAACACACACACACACACAGAAAGTAAGTTTTTCAAAAAGTGAGCTAATCAATTAAGAGCCTATAGATAACTACGGATGGAAATGGTGCTAATACCTTCCCTTTTTATAATTATCTCCCGTACTCATAATCGATAAAAGTTCTTTCTTGTTCTTTTCACCGTTCCTTTATTGGATAAAAGAAAAGTCGGTGGCGACTCTTACTATCCGCAACATTTGCGATAAAATGCAAAACAAACAAGTCAGTTCTCCCACCGTGTTATAGGAGCATTATTCTCGGTGAAACTGCTCTTATTCAAGTGGGCCTCCCTTAAGGTGTAAGTCTCACTCCTTTATATATATCCAATGACACTAGCTTTTATTTGCTTGTTTTATACACTTGTTTATATATTTTCGTTATAAACTCCTATGAATGCACACACACACTTTGTCATATATGTACTTGTTCATGTTTATTTATGTCATTACAACTAGTATAACAACTAGGTTCCCCATAGGCTTCTCTTGGGCTTCGTACAAAAGAACTCCCTCGTTTAGTTAGACTCCCTTTGGGCTTCATACAAAAGAACTCCCTTGTTGAGTTAGCCTCCTCTTGGGCTTCGTATAAAAGAACTCCCTTGTTGAGTTTAGTCTTCTCTTGGGCCTCATACAAGAAAGAGATCTGGAAATCTCCAACAGCCTCATATTGGGCTTCGTACAAAGAATCTCCTTAGTTAGGATAGAACCCTAAGAGTATGGCTTCCCAGTGAAATCACTCTTAAAGCCAAGCCAACCATACCCTATAGCCTCCTCTTGGGCATCATACAAGGACCCTCGATGTCTCTCACATAGCCTCCTTTTTGGGCTTACAATACAAGGACCCACGTGTTTATTAAAAGCATCCCCCCAAACAATAACAAACAATTCTCCTTAGAGATGAGACATAAATCATCTCTATGGAAAAAGTATCTCATCTATAACATCACATTCAAATCAAAAAAATTTCAAATCAAACATTTTTTTACCAAACAAAATATCTTTCTTAACTGTAAATGGCAACGCTTGTACACTCAAACAAAACGCCCAATGCTTACAATGAAAGATTCAACGTTTTTCAAAACATCTTCTCATTCTAAGAACTATAAGCGGTATACTTGTACACTCAAGTTAAACACCCATTCTTACAATGAAAGATTCAAACAAACAACTTTTCAAAAATGTATGTGATGAAATATATTAGATACATTTTTCATTAAGATGACACTTGGCGTTGTCTCTTAAAATCTTTGCTTCCACTAGCACATAAGTGGGAACTACGATTGCTCTAACTTTCTCAACCCCCTTTTGAGAATACGTAGGCACAAGGTCTCACCCTTGGCGAGCATACTTCTTTCTCTCTCAAACCACCCAAACCTTAGTTTCACTTAGACCTGAGCTACAATTGCTCTAATTCCCTCTAGGGGATATGTATGCAGAAGATCGCAATGACCTTTGCGAGCATAATCATAATAAAAAAACTTAGGTTCCTACCTAGCCTACCTTTCTTAAATTCCAAAGAAGAAATTTTCCCAAAATAGCATAGCAACTAAAACACAAACACACAAAAAGGTCCTATAGAGTACTATAAATACATAGGGTGCTAATATCTTCCCTTTATATAACCTAACCCCGAACCCAAGAATCTCCCCCATGTTTTGCGTTTAGTTTCACGCTAATCGTATTGCATATCTTTTTTAGGGTATTTTAGTTTTTCCCTTTTCCTTTCTTTTTTTTGGAAATATTAAAGCTTGGTGCTCGCGACATCTTTTTAAAAAAAATCAGAGTTAAATTGTTTTGAGTCGGAGATTCGAACTTCAATTCGATTCCCTTGTTTTTCACTTTTACCGCGAACAATAGAGAATTACCCAAGTCAACCAGGAGCATTTTTTTGAAGGAAAACCATAGCCAGCAGCGAGACAAACTGTTGTCAACCAGGAGGGAGAAAAGGATTCACGCCTTGATATGAATTACCAAGTGTGAAGAACATATGAGTTTGAGTATCAGCGTGTCAACACGAACCCCATGACAAATCGTGAAGGGTAATAATAGAGAACCCCTGCCACTATATGTATGACTCGATAAAGGAAGCATCACTATTCGCGTGAACTGAGCGCACAAGGACTGAACTGGGCGGGGGTTGGTTTCTAACCCTTTTTAGTGTGCCTTTCATTATCATCATGAGGACTTTATTGGTGGTGCCGTATCAGGTTGCCTAACCATACACACCTTTATGCGAGCACAAAACTGAATTGTACCTCCTTGCACGACAGGATTTTAAACAAACTAAACATAATTAGCACACAATTTGCAGAATGTCTACTACATGTCTTTAAACAGCGACTTTTAAGCCCACGCTCGTATCCTACTTCTCATGGCAAAAGAAAGCGGTAAACCCCTACTTCTCATGATCTCTAAGAAAGCAGCAAAGGAAAGCTATAAAAAGGTAAGAGAATACCAAACAGATAACAATCCGTAAAAGCTAAAGCAAGCAAAAATACTTCGAAAAACTTCGTGAACTACTGACAAGTAATAAAGAAATCCGATTAGCAATGCGTAGAAGCATCAATAAGCATGATCGAAATGTGTGTCATACACATCCAAAGACCAATATAAAACCTGCAAGGGATAACAACCCAGACAATACAAACAAAGAGTGTGCATATTGTATGCACAATCAGAATGTGTATCGTACACATATCTGAAACAAATAAATCTGCAAGGGATAACAATCCAGACAACACATACAAATGATGCACACACATGTGTGCAAGATCGGGATATGTGTCGTACACATCCAAATCAATCAAGAAAATCTGCAAGGGATAACAATCTAGACAATACAAACAAAGGGTGCACACACATGTGTGCAAGATCGGGATGTGTCTTGTACACATCCGAATCAATCGAAAAAACCAACTCAAAGTACCTTACACAAGTAACAAAGTGTCAGAAATAATAAGGAAAGTGCTTATCGGAAGCACAAAGCTCAAAATCGATTATTCACAAGCTAATACGCTTGTATAAGCATACAAGCAGTCAAATAAAAACTCAAAAATCGGCTTCGGAAAGCACTTATTCGAAATCGAGGCGAAAAAGTTAACTTTCCAGAATTAATTAAAAATCGCAACGTTGCTTGCAAACGTTCCAACGGATTCAAAAATATGACCGGTTTTAATTAATTCCGAGTAAAAGTGGCGTTTTTTGGATCTTAAAGAAACGGGGCAAGAACTACGTTATAGGCATGATGCGCTTGTAATTTTGTTCCGAAACCATAAAAATCGGTTTTAAAATATGCCTAAACGTCTAGGACAATTATTGTTACCTTGGACCTTTGAGGAAAAATCGATTTCGGTTCATAAAAATGCATGAAAATGCATGAGAAAGGTGAAAATCATGTATCGATTTAATTTCCAATTCTCACTTGTTTTGTTTTTTGAAATGAAATGGAGAATTGGATATTAAATCAATTACATGATGCAAACAACTTTACATGATTGAATTTACAAATAACATGCAAAAATCGAAGTTGTTTGAATTGAAACAATGCATATTTATTCATGAAATGGTGCTTTTATGGATGAAACTCACATGAACATGTAATCGCATGCAAGCAAACAAATGATCAACCAATTCCACATCTTGAAATAACCTTGAATATGAATTAAAATCACTCAAAAGTCAAGGATTAATCATGTTTCAATGCATCAATTCAATTCATCAGGAATATGCAACCTAACTCGTGAATATGTGCATAAAACTACACCTCGACATACTTTCGAGTTCACAAAATCAAGCCATGTGAATTTGACTCAATTATTCAATACAAGTGTTAATCAATGCATGAACATGTTAATTACAGTTCAAACAATATCACAAGTGCCTTATGTACAAAGAAATCAACTCATGAAAGTGCAATGTTGAACAATTTCACACCTCGACACAATCGAGTTCAAGAATCAAGCCTTAATCAAACAATTTCAATTCAATTAATTAAGATATGGATCAATTAATGTATGTACAAGCAATTCCTCAATTCAATTTCAAGAATAAGCAATTTTACAAAATCACTTAAAATAAGCACTTATAGAAATAAACACTTACTTGATATGAAACTTGAAATTGAAGAAGAATTGAAGATGAGAAGGTCGGTCTAGATCTTGAGAGGAAAAGAGAAGCTTGGTTGCTTGAAGGAGAGAAGTCTCTCGCCGGAAGACCGACCAGAATTTGCAAGAGACGGAGGGATGTGCGGTCGGAAGAGGCGACCGGTGCCATTTGCTTGGACGGAGAGTGACCGGTTGGTCACGGCGGAGGGCGATCCGACTGGAGGAGGCCGGTCGGTTTCTGGCAAGGGGAGTGGTGGTCCGGTAAGGCTTGGCTTGGAGGAGAAGAAAATTTCTTGACTTTTTGTTCTTTTGATTTGAGAGCAAAATGAGAGAAGAAGTGTGAAATTTTAACAAATGAATCTTCCCCCTTGATTTGTGAGAGTGAAATTAGATTTATAGGTGTAATTTTTGGGCTTTGAGTGCCTTGGATCCACAATTAAGCCCAAATCGCCTTTATTCGATAAAAATCCGTGTACATTGTTATACCTCGAGAATCGTGCCGAATTTGGAATCGGGCCAAAAACGAAAAATGTCTGGAATGAAAAACTATGATGTGAGAGACAAAATTTCGACTCGATCGGACGAACGGTTAATGAGATATGAATTTTTGAAGTTTCAACACACATTTTGGACATCTGACACATGCAGAATTTTAATAGCACCACCTGAGGAAAACGCTTCAAACGGGGATCTTTTGATCAAAATCCAAACTTGGGATATGAACGAACATTGAAGCCAGTGAAATTTGTGAACTTTTGACACCAGTCTCATCACATTTCGATAAAAATTGAGCGAGATATCATTTTTCGAACATTGTGCATCAGATGAAATAATGCTCGGTTCGGCTCAAATACACCTTCAAAAAATAAAATTCTGGTATTGATCCGTAAGGAATTAGCTCTCGGCTTGTGAATAAAAGTTGAAGAGGACTTCGAGATGAAATTTTATACACCAGCCCCGCTCAATTTCGATATCCCCATCAGGACTTATGAATTTTTTAGTGTACCGTGAACACAGTTTAACCATTAATTTTTTGGAGGCTTTCCTCACACAATAAGCTTCTAACTTGAGAATGAAAGTTGTAGATAATATCGAGAGGGAATCTCCAGTCAAAAATCATCAGAAAATACCCAACGATCTAAGAGTTATGCATTCCGGAGCGTTTGAAACACACGAGAAACCAAATTCCACTTTATTAAGAAATGAACTATCGAAGTCCTTCCTTGACGAAATGGCCTTCAATCTGAATAGATAAACTAGAGAATATATTGGAATGGTTCCAACGTCTGTAGAACCAACCCGAGATGACCTTCTGACCAGAACATTATGCATCAAGCATACGAACCGAAAAATATCAATTTCTGGTTCGAAATAGTCTGAAATGGCTGAAACACATAGTTTCTTCCACAACCTGAGATACTCTTAATCTCATAACCATGAGATCAATGACATGCATGTATGTTCATGATAATGGAACTATAAGCCAAATAAATTAAAATGAAGAGGGTAAATTTTAGAGTACAACAAAAAGGCATATGAGAAAATTTACAAGTATATTATATTCTTCATTCATAATTTATTGTATATTATAATTTCCAATGATGTTATTTAATTTCTAATAACTATTATTATATGAAATTATAGGTGTTTAAAGTCAAGACACCAAGATAATATTATTTGATATGATGAAGTGTACATTGTAGGTTGTTTTGTCTCATTTTGGATTTGATGTAATATACAATTTTTTGTTCCTAATGGAATCATGTCATTGATGTAATACATTTTTTAGTATAATTCAATTCATAAATGGGTGTATTGTTGTTTTTGATATGATACGATTCAGAAATATTTAGGTTAAAAACTTGAGAATTTCGTAAAATTGAAAAATATATTTATAAAAAATAAATAATATCACGACCATTTTTAAGTAGATCGCTATAAATAGAGCGCCATCCAAATTAATAAAACCCAAGAATGGTGTTGCTATGATTCGAACTCAAGACCTATCAATTATTTCACAATGATTGTTTATATCACTCGTGATTATAAGTAGCACACTATCTAATTTATAGCCATGATCACACATTGTTTTGGTAACCATCATGCATACAATCACATGCTACCTAACAACATACGTGCAGTCGTTATTATATGTGTTTCATATGTGTTATTATATGTATTTCACAACTATCATTATACGCGTTTTCCGTAGTAGTGGTTCTTGAGTTGTTGTGACAATGCATGAAGAATTTTTCTACATTTTTTTTTTATGAACATGATGGATAAGATGGAAATAAACACTCATGGAGGAAAAATAAGCTTTTTTTCATGATACTGATGTTTTCTTCTTTCCTTGTTTTCTTTATTCCATTTCATTTTAATTTTAATTTAAATTAAAGGTGGCCATGTGTCATTATTTTGTTGGCTATTAAATTTAAATTGAGGGATGATCCGATATAGGACTCTCCCTTTTGGCCTTTGTGTGTCCGACTTGAATAAGCCATTCGATTATGATTAGAAGGCCCAAAATGCTAAGATCTTGTAGCATCATCACGGCCATCTGACCTCTATCAAGTGATCCAGATTATTCAAGCTTTATTTATGTTTTATTATTTTATTTTTAATGGGCCTAATTGACTGAACTTGTGACTACTTTACCATTTACACCTCCATATTTTGTTGTTTTACTTCCATCTGTTTTTTTTTTTAAATACTATTTTTTTTGTCACTTGGGCTTGAATCTTTGGGCTCTAAAAATTATTTGACACATCTTGCATTATTCACTTACACCCCACGCATACTCACTATATTATCTTATCTTTATTTTTATTTTTTTGTTGTTTTTTTATGCATTTGATTTAATTCTTTTTGCTTTAATTTTTGTAATTCTAATTATGGACTTTGGATAATTTGTGATGAGCCTTCTTGAGACATTTGAACTTAGTCGTTTATTCTGTCATATACACTCATTTTCTAGAATTAGACACACTACAACAAAATTTTCAAATCGATCAATTAGTTAATTTTTAGTTTATGAGCGATTAGAATATAATACATGTCTATTTTTTTTTGTTTTTATTTTTTAAATCTAATATATGATGAAAAATATTAATTTGGCGTACACTTATTTTCCCGAGTGTTCGGATACAAGACATCTAGCTTGTCTTTATAACACTTATTTTTCGTTAAAAATTTAATAATGCATCAAATTTAGTTCATTCTAATTGGATGTATATATTTTTTTCCCCGAGCATTCATATACAAGCCGTGTAACTTGCCTTTTAGATGTTTATCTTCCGCTAAGGAATCATGACTTAATTCGTCTCAAATATTTTTTAATCAAATTAAATGAAAATTAATTAGATGTATATCCTTTTTCCCTCGATTATACAAATACAAGTCGTATAGCTAGCCTTTCAAATACTCGTCTTTAGTTAAATCGCAACTACAATCAATCAAAATATATTTTATCGCCCGTGCACAACCAAACATTTTCTTAAAACATACATTTACCTCCCTAGTGCAATATTTTATTTTAAATAATAGTTATCACCCCAACGCAAATCTTTTTTCAATCAATGAGTCTTTTTATCGTTCAAGCACACCTAAACTCATTTTCACAATTAAAATCAACCAACAAATAATTTTTTTAACCCAGAACTACGTAGCTTTGAGTTCCTCATCGCACCTAAAAATACATAGAAGCGAGATTCAATGTTTCATCAAACACCCTAATTAAAAACTTATTATTTTCATTATATTCATTTATGTACCTATGACATAACATTTAGAAGATATCAAAATTTCTGCAATGCATGCTGCATGATGCTAATACCTTTCCCGCATATAACCAACTTAGGAACCAGAATTTTGTTTTGATGACCATAACTTTATTTTTTAGGGTTTTATTGATGTTTTCCCTTTAAAAATGAACTTCAGCGACAACTTCATTAAATTTTGAGCTATCGCTTGGGTATTTTTTGTGTCATGATAATACTTAACTGAATTAACATTCTTTATTTCCTTTTTTAAAATTGATCTTGTCATTATTAAAACAATTGAAATATTATTGTAGTCATTAATTAATGAAGAGATTAATTAAATACATAACCATTATTGTGTTCTAATAACGTGACACTTTATAAGTGAGTAAGTGAACATTTAATGTGTAAGAAAGAACCCCACATTAAAAGATTAATCCACTTTCATGCTTCTAATATATAGTTGCACTTATTAACTCATTAAAGAGCTAAAGAATAAAGAGTGCCACATGGATAAATATGGTTGTCCCAAGTTTTTATGCCACTTGTTACCTTCACATCCCTCATTGATTGCTCTGGGACCGAGGGTGTTGGCGTAGAGGTGCTAGTGATGACTTGTAGATAACACTTAAATACTTAAGCACACATATCAGAGCAATTAGGCTGCTAGTGACGACAAAGCGCCACATGTGACTGTGATCGTTACTCCAATTCATTATTTTTGATTTTGAATAGTTGTAATACTTAGTAAATAATTGCAATACTTAGTGGGAAGACTTGTCCTACTTGGTGAAACTATGTGTTTTATGAAGGATCATAACAAACTGCATCATTTAGTATATAAATAAACTATTTCAGTTCGATAAAAAAAATTCAAACTCTCATCTTCGTTGCTTAATTCCAAAATTTATTTTCTTTATATTCAAATTTTCATCTATCTTTTACAAATTTCAAATATGTTAAATTATCTCGACTTTTTATGCTTATAATCTCTAAAATAATTTAAAAAATACTTGAATACTATTAGAAATATATTTGTATTAATCTTTTTAATTTAAAATCAAATTTCTAACACGTGTACCTTTGAAAATGATTTGCACAATTTTGTTAAAATATGTAAATATGTCTCCATATAAGAAAAGATCATCATATTTCCATTTCACATTATTAATACTATATTATATTTCTTTATATTTTATTAAATATTTATCAAAATATCTAAAATATCAATGATCTTCCTGTTGCATAAGTTTAAAAACATAGTTATGGAAATAAGAAAAAATCCGATACGAAAAGACAAAAATATTTATTTTTAACTAAAAAACAAAAAACAATTCAAATATTTAAATATAAAAATAATAAATTTTCATAGAGATTTATAACCATTTTTAAAAAATAAAATAACTCTATAAACCAACGAAAAACAATTGTTTATATTTCACTTTGTCCAACACACTTACCAATTAACTAATACTAGATTTTAATTAGACAAAAATCATTTATTATTCATACTAAACAATCAAATAGTTTGTTAGTTTAAATAAAAAATAAATAGAAAATCACAAGAAAACATGATTACACACATTAGACTTAAAAAGAAAAAAAATGAATAAAATTGATATTATTAAAATTCAAATTTTGTTACTCAAGATTACTTTATTGAAAAGATGGGGGAATTTCTTTCTCCACTTAGTATGGGTCTTCAATATCCCTAGTGAAAAACTAAAAATACCCCTCAATTTCATAAGTTAACTTACGAATCCCCAAATAAAGTGAATTCGTAGATTAACTTACGAAATAATTCACGATTTTAAAAAAAGTAAGGTGAATTTGCAAGTTAACTTACAAATTCACCTTATTTGGAGAATTCACAAGTTAACTTGCGAAGTCTGCGTATAATTTTAGAAAACACAGAATTTTCCCACAATACTTCATTTCAAACTATACTTTTATCTTCCCTCTCACTCTAAACCCTTGCATACCAAATCTTTGCAATTTCTACTTATTCCAACTCATCCAACATCCAATATCCAACATCAAGTTCAATTCATTCCAACTCCTCCAACATCAACTACAACCCCATTTTGTGTAAGTTTTCTTTATCAATTTCTTTTTAAATTTATGAATTTTTATTAGATTATTAGGTTAGGTTATAGAAATTTAATTGTATATGATGTTATAATAGGATAATGTAATAGAAAAAATTAGGATTTCACAAGTTAACTTGCGAAGTGTACTATAAGAGACTTCGCAAGTTAACTTACAAATTTTTGTCTGAATGGTAAATTCTGAAGTTAACTTGCGAATTTTGGTCTGAATGGAAAATTCTAAAGTTAACTTGCGAATTTTTATCTGATTTGTTTTTGAATTAGTATGCTAACAATGTAATGGCTTATTTCAGGAAAATGGTCGATCATGATAATCAGATGACACGTTTGAGACAGGGCAGACAAAGCCAGACAGCGTCGACTCGTCGAGAGCGCGAGCAAAGGGAAAGAGCACAAAGGGAACAAATGACACAACTTGATATAACATCACCTTCCGCACCACGACGAAGGAGTCGTCTCCATGAGGCGTCTTCCTCTCGTGCACATGAGGAGGAGGTACTAGAGATGGATGTACCGGAGGTCGAGTCGCCGGCGGAGGAGGCCCAAAGAGCTGACGACAATGTTTAGGAGACTACAGAGGCGGAGGATGCTGAATATCTAGGAGAGCCATATGACAGATCCCTCCTGATTTATTATGGGGACCATACTATCCGCTATGTATGGGGCAGAGAGGTATTATAATTTTTATCGTTATATTTCGTATTATTTATTTTCGTTCGTATTATTTATTTATTTTCGTTTGTATCATACTATTTCAATTTATTTATTTATTTTCGTTTGATTCTTATGTTTCAGGAAAGAAAGGTGTTGAAACATTCTAACCACTCCCGCAAGATCGTTGAACTGTATACTCCGAAGACTTGGTGGTTCCAGATTGCTATCCTCGTATCCAGTCTTGCAGGATTATACAGTACTGACTACGGGACCATTAGTACCGGCATGCAAGGTGCTTTTGCTGAGAGATGGCACATGAGACATCATCTTTCCACTTTTCAGTTGGGGAGTTGACGATCACCCTCGATGATGTTGCATGCTTGCTCCGACTACCCATCAGAGGTAGGTTCACTCAACCATTCTCAGATAACCAGAGCTGAGGTGGTTGAGTGAATGGTTAAGCACCTAGGAGTTGATCCGTATAAGGCTCTGCTTAGGACTGCGACTCCACAAATGGGGCGCATGTGACATTCTCCTATATGAAGGAGTTATATGAGTAACACCTCCATCAAGCAGCTCGTGCAAAAAGAGATGCACATGCAACTGGCAACCTGTTGCGGAGGACATTTTTGTTCAGTATCGCCGGGGCTGTGTCATCCGGTGTTTTTTTGATGTACTTGGTAGGCACGTCCGTCTTTGTGGACACGAGTGACCGCTACACCGACGTGACCTACCTGAGATACTTTACAGACCTTTCTACAGTTCAGGACTGGAATTAGGGTGCCTATGTTTTTACCTACCTTTACCATAAGCTGAATGAAGCTTCCAGGTGGAGGGCTAGGGCGTTTACCGACTCGTGCACACTTTTCAAGGTACGTTTTTATTTTAACGATAAATTTTTAATTAGTTTTAATTATTTTAAATTAGTTTTAATTGATTTTAATTATGTTAGAATTATATTTTTGTTGATGCAGAGCTGGATTTTATCGTACTTTCACTGCATCCATGGTTACTCCGTGGATCCCAACTACGAGGACTTCATGCCCAGGGCTGCCGGGTTTATTCTCAAAAGGGGCAACAATAATGTGGCTCCTTACTGGGTGTTCCTTGATCGCACCCAGTACGACGACATCAATTGGGTCCCATTTGAGGACTACATAGAGGTTGCCCCCTTCGATATCATTTTGTTATACTCCGGATGGCTAGCCTGTGAGGCTAAAATGGTGGCCCGATATATGCCCGAGTGATGTATGCGTCAGTTTGGCTATGTGCATACCATACCCTGATATCCTTTCCAGACTGCTCCCGACACCATGATACATAGGACTCTAGATGACGTCTTCTAGGATTGGGAGAATTATGTCGTGCCAGAGGAGTTTCGGTTGATGCGGACATCCTGAATGTGACACTCTATGGATGGGTACACGACATGGTTCTTTATAGTGTCACACCCTTACATGACACCGGAGGCTGAAGGACGTCCGTCGAGGCCAGCACATGAGGAGCTCTTGGAAAACGAGCAGGCCGAGGATGATCATGCCATTGATCTATTGGCCATCTGTCAGAGTATCCGCCTGATTGGATAAGAGGCTTTGAATGACGGGATTATCAATGCAGGCGGGCCCAGTGCGGTTGCCGTGGTGGAGAAAATGGTCGTTGAGGCAGAGCGTGCAACGCGTTACCACTAACAGAGGAAGGCGCATGGGGTCAGGATTAGGCATATCCAGTAGCCTTTATATTTTTTGTTTGATTTTGTATGATTGCATTTTGTTCGGAACAATTATGTAATAATATTTATGACATTTTTTCTCTTTATTATTTATAACATATTATTATTTACATGGTTTGCGTATGTTGATATCTCTAATATTTTCTTTAATTGAATTTCTGAAAACGGAAACATAATCTGAGTAAATGAACCATTTTTTGTATGTCTTGTCGAAACATTGTAAAATATATATATATATATATATATATATATATATATATATATATATATATATATATATATATATATATATATATATATATATATATATATATTTATGTATATTCCATTTTATCTATATGTATTACTTTTTGAATGTCAAAAACATCACAAAACAAAATTTTATTTCAGTCAAAACTGAGTTTTGGTTCTGTTTCTGCATAATTTGCAGGTTAACTTGCAAAATGCACTGAATCAGGTTAATTCGTAAGTTAACTTGCGAATTGTGCCTGATTATTTAAAAAAACAAAAACACATGGAATATTTCGCAAGTTAATTTACGAATTCACCTTATAGGATGATTTCGTATGTTAATATACGAAATAATTCACGATTTAAAAAAAAAAATGAATTCGCAAGTTAACTTACGAAGAATATTTTTGATTTTTCCAGAGTTGTGAGAGAAATCCACTAAATATGTGAAGGAATTTCCAAAGATGGGTGATACACTATCATAAATCAAACAATATCAAACTGTTATTTTTGAAATTATATAATATAATATAATAAAATATATGTTTATATTAGATAGCAATTTTAAAATTCTATTATATTTAGTGATAAAACAAAGTGTATATATTTTGAAAAATAAAAAAATATGTAGTATTAATTAATAAATTTTAGTTGTAAATAAAAAAAATAAAAAAATGAGTGTCATATTTTGAGTGGAGACAGTAAAATTAGTTAATGCAGGTATTATTATTTAATCGAAGTGGCATACGCAATAAGGCGCAAGTACTGTTTTCGACCTTTCGTTTTCTGGATCTAGGGTTTGGGTTTTCTCCTCCTGTGACGATCTCCGATTCATATTCATCTTCACCCATTTTCAAACCCTACTTATACACCACCACCTAAACGATAAATTATTAACAAATCAATCGCCGCCAACCGAATCGGAGATTCACGATTAGGGTTCACCGGATCTAAAATTTGCCCTAATTTTTCATTCTATTGTATTATATATTCCGGTAATTCAAATATCAGATCAATCTTAAACCGATTTTTGAAGCAATTATGATGATGAATAGTTGATGAATTTTCCAAAGACTTTGATTTTTTGTGATTTGATTTGAAGGGACAAAAAAAAAATGTATAAATCGGTGGTTTATCAAGGGGAGGTGGTGTTGGGGGAGGTAGATATATACCCAGAAGTGACCAACAGCAAGAACTACGATGTGAAGGAAATTCAAATTACTCACTTTTCTCAACCCAGTGAGAGGTGTCCACCACTTGCTGTGCTTCATACTATTGCATCTTGTGGTGTTTGCTTCAAAATGGAGTCAAAGACACAGCATCAGAATCAGCTCTTTCACTTGCACTCCTTATGTATCAGAGAGAACAAGGTAAAAATCAGAGTTAAAAATATATATAAAAATTAACCACATAACAACCCACTAAAACCCTATCAATTTGGACTAAATCTTGAGAAGGACTCAAACAGTTGACACACTTTTTGTACTAATTTCCCTTAACTTACTAAATTTGTTGTTTTGAACTCAGATGGTGAACTAATTCGCCAATTCGTCGCGTAACCGATACTTCTAAACTAGTGTATGTGTTGGTTAGGGTTTTTGGTTAAACACAATTCAAATTTAATGGAGATTATTGGAGGGTTACAAAGTGTAAAAAATGTATGAACATAATAGCAATTCTGTCTGCAAAAGATGGGTTGGGTTGTTTATGATATCATATTGTTTTGGCACTGTGTGCTTCTTTAGCATTTCTCAAGTTCCACTGGCTTACCATGCACCCTGTCTTTTTTCGCTGACTTGAATTTATTAAATTGATTTCTTACCTTTTTAAACTTATTCCGTCATGGAGTCCACCTTTTACTTTGTATATAATTTTCTCTTTAAGTATTAATAATTTTCACAATATCTGCAGACTGCTGTTATGCCGCTGTTTGGGGAAGAGTTACATTTGGTTGCGATGCATTCGCGAAACGATGACAGACCGTGTTTCTGGGGATTTATTGTGGCCAAGGGACTTTATAATTCGTCCCTTGTGA
The DNA here is from genome assembly GCA_021764765.1 of Vicia sativa. NCBI lineage: Eukaryota > Viridiplantae > Streptophyta > Magnoliopsida > Fabales > Fabaceae > Vicia > Vicia sativa. The sequence goes on along the minus strand of CM038795.1, from coordinate 56,642,068 downwards.
TGTTAAATCTCAGATGTTTGGGTATAGTGTTTGATCTGGATGAAACACTTATTGTAGCAAACACAATGCGCTCATTTGAGGATAGAATTGATTCACTTCAGAGAAAAATAAACTCTGAGGTAGATCCACAACGAATTTCTGGTATGCAGGCAGAGATCAAACGCTACCTAGATGACAAGAGTATATTGAAGCAGTATGCTGAAAATGATCAGATTGTTGATAATGGTAAAGTGATAAAAGCTCAATCTGAACTTGTTCCAGCGTTATCTGACAGTCATCAGCCCTTAGTTCGACCGCTGATACGGTTACATGAAAAAAACATTATTTTGACACGCATCAGTCCGCAGGTATATAATTTTTCTCTAACCAATCATTTATTGGTATCTACTATTCTATTGTCACATCGCATCTCGTGGCAGTGCATTTTCTTCTAGATTTATTATTCTAATGGGTCCCAATATAGTCAAACTATCAAACCTAGTAGTATCGGTGATTTGAGGATCTTAACACGGATCAACGATTACACACTTATATTATTAATTAAAATAAAAAATATATAAGCACAAAGACTTGTCAGAATCATTAGTCTAACAAAAGCTAGTGTGTTTTGATAGATTCGCGACACAAGTGTTCTTGTGAGGATGAGACCTGCATGGGAAGATCTCCGGAGCTATCTGACTGCAAGAGGGCGCAAGCGTTTTGAGGTTTATGTTTGCACAATGGCTGAAAGGGACTATGCACTAGAAATGTGGAGACTTCTCGATCCAGATTCAAATTTGATAAATTCTAAAGAACTACTAGGTCGCATCGTATGTGTTAAGTCGGGTAAGTCCTTAAATGGTATATGTTTTTGTCCTTAAATGGTATATGTTTTTTTCTTTCCTTTTAATTTTGTTTTCGAAGAAAAGCTGTATATTTATGATAGGATCTGAAGGAATCGAAAATTGTGAACGCGAGGACATCTGATATTGTAGGTTTAAATTAATCACTTTGAACTTTACAATAATTTCTAATGGGGTCCCCAAATTATAATCGGATCTTTGAGCTTTCAAATGATCTGTAATTTTGTCCCTGTAATTTGCGACCTTGCTACAAATACTTAAAAGTTCAGGGGCCTAAATAAAAATTACTTAAAAGTTCAGGGACCTAAAGACAAATTACTTAAAAGTTAGGGGATCTAGATACAAATTATTTAAAATTGCATGTGATTAAAATTGAGGGACCTAATTACAAATTATTGACAACTCTAGAGACCTAATTACAAACTTTTTTTACTTTAGGACCTATTTAACAATTCTCAAATAGTTTAAGCACCGACAGAGTAATTCAGCCTATATTTTAATGTTTAGATGAGTTTGATGTAGAGAATCTAGAGATACAACTTCTGTATGCTTTATTATTGTACTTGACTGTACGCTCATGTTTCTGCGACTTCTGTTTCATTACTTTTAATTCTTTTTGTGTTTCAATAATATTATAATAGGTTTGAAAAAGTCTTTGTTCAATGTCTTCCAAGATGGCTCATGCCATCCAAAGACTGCATTGGTAATTGACGATCGCTTGAAGGTGTGGGATGAGAAAGATCAACCCCGGGTGCATGTTGTTCCTGCATTTGCTCCATACTATGCTCCTCAAGCCGAGGTTAATTTGCTGGCATACATGTTTGAAACTTACTTTCAGTTGCATGAGCAAAATTTCATCCTTCTTTGGTTATATGAACTAATTAACTTGTTTGTCTTGTAGGCAAGCAATACTGTCCCTGTCTTGTGCGTTGCAAGAAATGTTGCTTGCAATGTTAGAGGTGGCTTCTTTAAGTAAGTTATACCTCTCAAAAGTTATATTTATTTGCATACTGAAAAGAAGTAGAAAATCCTTATTCAATAGTTTAGAGGTTGATTTCCAAGCATTTTAATTATCTCCAATTGGTATAAAGATAAATACTTAGGATTCTTATTCCTGATTACGACTCTGATTTTGCGATAGGGATTTTGACGATGGTCTTCTACAAAAGATTCCTCAAATTGCCTATGAAGATGATATCCAAGATATACCTCCTGCTCCTGATGTGAGCAATTATCTAGTTTCAGAGGTAACTTTATGTTCATGTACAAATTTACACGCGTCATTATTCTGATCTGTTGGGGATGTGCTATGTTGAAATTTTAACAAATCTGTATTACTTGATTTTCTGTCGTATTTATTTGTGCGTGTTTAACTGTTATGCTTTGATTCTTCTAAGGATGATGGTTCTGCTGGATCTGCTGCCACTGGAAACAGAGATCCGTTATTGTTTGATGGCATGGCAGATGCTGAGATAGAAAGAAAATTGAAGGTATCAATCTGGCCTTCGAGTGAATATTTGAGAACTTCGATTTATGGTTGAATAAACAAGAAGCCAGCCTGCCTTATAATTTTTTTTTTTTTTTTTTGTGATTGTACTTATATTTGAGAACTGTGATTTACATCTGATCAAACATAATGTTCATCTCATCTTTTGTTGTGATTGTACTTTCTGCTAGGATGCAATATCAGCAGTAGCTTCAGTTATTCCTATGACAACTAAGATAGATCCCAGGCTCACTTCTTCTCTTCAGTATACAATGGTATCTCCAGGTTCAGTTCCGCCACCTGCAGCACATGCATCTATAATACAACTGCCTCATGCACAGTTCCCTCAACCTGCTACACTAGTAAAGCCAATGGGTCAAGTTGCCCCTTTAGAATCAAGCTTGCATAGTTCTCCTGCTAGAGAAGAAGGCGAAGTAGGTGAGTCAGAATTAGACCCAGATACAAGGCGGAGGCTTCTCATATTGCAACATGGACAAGATATTAGGGATCATACATCTAGTGAACCTCCATTTCCTGTTAGACATCCCAATCCCGTTCAAGTTCCTGCCCGTGTACCATCACGGGGAGGGTGGTTTCCTGTAGAAGAGGAGATTGGTTCACAACCACCAAACCGGGTAATACCTAAAGAAATTCCTGTAGATTCTGGTCCATCGCGTATTGAGAAGTACCGGCCTCATCAACCTCCCTTTTTCCCTAAGGTTGATGGCTCTATTTCATTAGATAGAGCTCTCCACGAGGGCCACCAAAGATTGCCAAAGGAGGTAATGGCTATGTTTCAGTTTATCATTTGATGTTTCACAGCTGGCTCATACTTTTTGGCTTGTTTGGTGAATTCACTTCCAATATTTTTTATGCAGATTTATCACAGAGATGATCGCACAAGAATAAACCACACGCTCCCTAGTTATCATTCATTATCTGGTAAGCCATAACACTTGTCACTTCATGTTTGGTTGATTCTCTGCAGTTTCCTCCCCAAACATTCTCTTCTCAATGTTTGCATGTACTGACGGTGACTGTCTGCATTTATTTGGCTCTGAAATCGTAATCAGTTTGAATTGTAGTTTTTGTGGAAGTTTCTGTCATACTGATTTAAAATGACTTCTTTTTGAATTTTTTGTGGCATTTCAGTGATGAGTAATTAAGTTTGATTTGTGGATTGTTGGTTTCTTGTGAAATAACAAATAAATTTTTGGCTACCTAAAATTGTTTTCTTGTATAGTAAGTGTACCCTTTGACACACTTGCCTTTATCTTCCTTCATTTATATTTTCACAGGAGACATAAGCATTCAAGAAATCTTATATGAAACTTCAAAATGTGTTCTTAGTTTTGTTCCTGCTTGCATGTTTCCTTTTCTTTCCCAGTTCTGTTATTTGTAGTGCTATCCTTAGAATAACAATATCTCATGGTTGTTATGCAGGTGATGACATCCCTTTTGGCAGGTCATCTTCTAGCAACAGGGATCTTGACTCTGAATCTGGTCATTCTGCATTGCATGCGGAAACACCAGCTGTAGTATTACAGGAAATTGCTCTGAAGTGTGGAACTAAGGTTAGTTGTAATATGTTTGTGCTAGATGGCATCATTAGCTTTTATTAACATCTCGTTGTACTATTTAAGCTTTCTTTGGTTTGTGTACCCAGCATGTTTCTTTGCTTTTGATATGAACAGGTGGAATTTACATCATCTTTGGCTGCTAGCAAAGAGCTGCAGTTCTCCATTGAGGTATCCAATACTTGAGGCAGTGAGACGTTATGATTCCTTGTTCTCTATGTTTGCACCACTTTCTAAGTTCCAGATTTTTCTACAGAAAACTAGAGATATATTTTTTTCTTTGGGATAATATTTTGAATCAATGAAGTTGCTGCACTTGATATTTGTTATTCACCGTGCTTAATTAACTAAACACATTGGTTTTGTCCTACGTACAATGTCAATTTTGTCTTTTCAATGATTAGGTGTGCTATGCACAATGTCAATTTTGTTTTATTTTTTTACTGGGGAAACAAACCTAAAAATTTAATTGATCTTTAGGTTTGAAGCTGATTTCATCTTGCTTACGTTGGAGTGGTGTTACTTGTTGAAATATCTTTTTCTGTTCTATTTATTCATAATTCGTGTATCTATGCCTTTGTCGTCTTGTAAGTGTCATCATTGTTTGCAGGCGTGGTTTTCTGGGAAAAAAATTGGCCAGGGATTTGGAAGAACTAGAGTCGAGGCACAATATAAGGCTGCTGAGGATTCTATTAAACATTTGGCTGGTAGGTCACGATAATTTCTTTTAAAATCATGTTTTGGGACTAACCATTTAAATCTAAATCCTTCTCAATGGTTGCACTAAGATGCACGGAAACCTCTAGAAGTGGGCGTGTTGTGGTGTCCAACACTTGTATGACATGTGTTAGAAAAGTCGGACAAATGTCATAAAAGTCAGACAACCGTCCCCAAAATAATATTTTTTCTTTGCTTCGACACGACACGCCTGGAATCAGTGTCCAACACCCGTATGACACTCATACAACACGTGTCAGGCAATTTAGACGTGTTTTAAAAAAAAAAGTTTAATTCTTTGGTTCAACACGTTTTATCCATTTTTTGGACAAATATCACACACATCTAAAAGGGTGGAACATGTGTTGAAACAATGTTATCTATGAGGAATTTTGATTAGAATGTTTCAACTCTTTAAATAATAGGTTAATAAATAAAGGTCACATATTATCATATATGTAGTGGTGCCGGTGTCTATGTTTTTGACATAATTGGTGTCGGAGTTTGTGCTTCATAGTGGTTGCATATAGCTTTTCTTTGTTCTCTTTTTCCTCTTAAGGCCTGGCCTTTACCGTTGAGCACTTGAGCCACCTTCCATTTCATCTACTCTTTCATAATTGGGGTTTTCTATAGGTCTTCTATACACATGCTTAGGTGGCTTGGCCATGTAGAGAGAAGATACATGGTTCTATAGTAAGGAGTAGACCAGATAGGGGGTAGACAAACCGCTAGAGGTAGAGGAGGACTTAGAAAAACGATACGAGAACCTATTAAGAAATATCTCAATATAAATTAGTTGGATAGAACCATGGTTTTTGATAGAACATTATGGCGTCAAGCTGTCAAGATTTTGAACCTTGCTGCATGTCTCTATTATTCAATCCTTTATTATTTAATCAGATTTCAACATAAGAGGAAATAGGCCTATTTATTCCCTGCTCCAAGCTAGGTGGTGATGTCTTAGAAATGTTAAACAGCAAATCCATTTTTGGGCTGCCATCCAACAGTTTCAACTTTTAGGAGTTGGCCTAATTATTAATCATCTTTATATGGGTATACCTTTAGCTAAGAAGGCCAGCAAACTGATCAAGATACATGGTTAGATTCCGAGGTCTATAAATAATAAATTATATACTAAACCATCTAAAATCTCTTCTAAGATCCTAGTATCATAACAAATGATTAAGCAAATTACATCAGCAGTATGCATTGCTTGCTACTGTTATTTTGTAACGACGTTCTTACTTTCTATTTCTGTTGTTTTCCTCAATTAAAAAAGTTGTAAATATATTTTGACCTTTTTGGTTGTTTTGGTAGATATATATTTATCACGCGCTAAGGATGAGTCTGGTTCTGCATATGGTGATGTGAGTGGATTTCCTAATGCAAGTGACAATGGTTATGGGGGTAATGTTAGTTCTCTTGGTAATCACCCAATGCCTAAAGAAGAGTCAGTCTCATTTTCAGCTGCATCGGATCCATCAAGGGTGTTAGATCCTAGGTTGGATGTCTCAAAGAGGTTAATGGGTTCAGTCTCTGCCCTCAAAGAATTGGTAAGATTCATAATAAATTGGCCACCTCTCCCCAAAGAATATATTTTTTTGCTAACCTCAGTTCAAGTTTGTGCTTCTAACATGGTATAACTTCTGCATTTAATTTTTTCAGTGCATGATGGAGGGTCTTGGTGTCAATTTTCTTTCACTGCCTGTTCCAGTGTCAGCAAATTCAGGTCAGCAAGATGAAGTACATGCACAGGTTGGTAATCAAACGCTTGAGTGGTCTGAACTAATCATTTAAATAGGACAATGTCATTGAATTGCTGAATGATTATGCCTTTCTAAACCTGTGTGTTTTAGCTCCTCATTTCTTTGAAGGGTAGAAAGAAAAGGTTAGGAACCATTTATTGATGTTTGGATTGTTTTATATTTTTGGTCTGTTAGGCAGTTTTGTTTCCAGGATAAAATGTCAGAATTATTATTATTTTTCCTTTTAGTTATGTGGTTTACTGTTCTTATTTTGATGAGGGAAGTTGAAGGGTGGGTCTTGGATAGAAATTTTCGTTTGATTAAATGAAATTTGGAGTCAGGTGCGTATGGTAGTAGTCTTGTTAATGGCATACCTTTGTCTCATGGAGCTCATAAACATGACTTGGAAGCCTTCTGGCTTCCTTTGCCTTAATACAATTAATTACATTGTCTTGCTTAGCCGGGCACTTTGTTGTTGGTTTCTGGCAGTTTTTTTTTATATTGGTAACAAAGTTCTTGGCAAGTATTTAAAAAAGAATATTCTATTTTAGGTCGAGATAGATGGCCAGGTCTATGGTAAAGGGATCGGATTAACATGGGATGAGGCTAAAATGCAGGTATTTTGTTTTCTTTAATGATGGAACATATTTCTGTTGGAGTACATAACATGGGACGAGTATGCTTTCTTCCTTGAATTCTATTAACTTTCTTACATATTGCTGTTGGAGTACTAAGATGCATTTGTTCTTCAGGCTGCCGAGAAGGCACTTGGAAGTCTAAGAACAATGCAAGGCCAAAGTATTCAAAGACGGCAGAGTTCTCCCAGGTCTATTTTATTACTTCGATTAGAGGATTGTATATTTTTATTTTCTTTCTGGTTTTTGTGTAAGCCTCCAGCTTTTTATTTTAATTTTGGATGTACTCACGGAACACATTTAAGAGCTAGCACCAAGATGCATGTTTGTTGTAGATGATATAGTCCTATTAGGAGAGTCAAAAGGGGATTTAAATGGGGTTGGATACTTGGAGATGAGCTTTTAAATGCATGACTTTCGTTTAAGCAGAAGTAAGACGGAGTATATGGAATGTATGTTAAACAAAAGGAGAAACATTTATATCCTAGAGGTGAAAGTTAGAGACCATATCAAGGTGAAAGTCACGATCTTTAAATATTATGGGATGTAAACCATTGAATTCAATCTTGAGTGACTGAAATGGAGGAAGGCTTCAGAGATTTTATGTCACACAAAGGTACAACTCAAGCTGAAGGAAATTTTTTATCGGACTGTGGTAAGACCTCCGATGTTGTACGAGATAGAGTGTTGGGCGGTTAAGAATTAACACAAGACTAAAGTAAGTGTATCAAAGATGTTGTGTTGAATTTGTGGTAAGACTAGACATGATAAGATTAGAAATAACAATATTAGAGAGTGTAGAGAGAAGACCTATAATAAAGATGGTGAAAAATAGACTTAGGTGGCTTGAGCATGTAGACAGAAGACCGGTAGGTTCTATGATAAAGAGAGTAGATCAGATGGAGAGAAGTCAAACAACTAGAGAAAGAGAAAGACCTTGAAACACTATAAGAGTAATTATTAAGTAAGATCTCAAGATTAACGATTTGGATAAAAACATGGCCTTGGATAGAATATTATGGAGTATATTGATCTATGTAGCAGACCTCACTTAGTGGGGTAAGGATTGATGGTTGTTGTTGCAATGAAAGGACTTTACTCTAGACTCTCCAATATGTAGTGTTTTGTAAGTCTAGTACGAGGTAGTTTCTCCATCTTCAAAATCTAAACTGGCCAATGGTTTGCCAGCCAGTCCCTACTTACAGAATTGACATCTTCGATTGGTTTGCTGTTTTTTTTTTTTGCTATAGATATTTATTTTCTTACCTCATTCAATATTCCTTTTGGTAACTATTTTTCTTTTATTTTGGTTGGTCGTTAACTCGTTATTTTTGTTACATGAATCAGGCCATTTCAAGGATTTTCAAATAAACGTTTGAAGCAAGAACATCCACGAACCCTGCAGCGATTCGCTTCTTCTGGTAGATATCCTAGGAATGCTCCACCAATTCCTTGACAAGAGTAACATGATTTTCAACCTCACTTATTGGCACGACTGTTGTTGGGGCTTGCATGTGTATATGTTACTGATTCAACAAGGTGGTGGCTATTTGGTTGGGAGAATTTCAAATTAAATGGATGAGTGCCTGTCCTCGGTATTTTTGTCACCAAGCTCAATGTCAACATAGAACAAAATCTGTGTTTTGTACAAATGTATGATCCCTCCACTGAAATGGGGGTGAGATACTGGTCAAAGATTATGTAAGATATGTTCATTCACATCTTGGTGGTTCCAAGCAATGCAGTATTGGCTGTGTTGTGTGGATATGCTTTGAGGCCCTTTCACAAGACAAGATGACGAGGCAAGTCCAATGCAAACTCGGGCAACCAACCCAACAACCTATTGGAATTGAGAATTGATTCAGAGTTTATATTTCTAACTCAAGTGATTGTTCAAGTATAGGTTCTTTTTTTCTTTAATCGGTTTTCACTAACATAACAGGGTAGTGGTTTTTCATTCCACCAATTCTATCACCTTGTGCCCTATGAAGACACTGTCATTAACAGGGTCTTGAGGAGGTTGGTGAAATTGCATAGTGTAACTTGTTGATAAGAATAACAGTTTCTCATTTGTTGTCTATCGATTTTGTTCCCCAAGTCTTTTTGGTGAGTTATGCAGTTTATACCTATATCTAAATGATTTGCCCTCATCTACCACTTTTTTATAACCACTAATCCTCTATGCCAAGAGATACCCACAAATTGGAAGACAATATGTTTGAAATAGTCTTCCAAGTCATAATTGATTAAAATTTTATAATATTAATTTTGATTAAAATGAGTTTGCTCCAAGTACAGTCAAAGTCATTTGAGAATCTGAGTCACTAATATATCTCAAGTGACATGCAACCCATAACATATATGGAGAATCTGAGTAAGAAATATATCTCAATGATATGCAACTCATTACAAATAAATAAGGTAAAGGGAAATGCTCATTTCATGCATTCTCTCACACCATCAAAGTCATTTGAGAATCCAAGTCAAATATATCTCAAGTGATATGCAACCCATGACATATATATGGAGAATATGAGTAAAAAAATATATATGGAGAATATGAGTAAAAAATATATCTCAACTGATATGCAACCCATTACAAATAAATAAGGTAAAGGGAAAATAAATAAGGTAAAGGGAAAAGCTCATTTCATGCATTTGTTCCCACCACTGCGAAAAGACTAGAGTGTCTATAGTGTTCGGGCTAGAGTGTCTATAGTGTTCGGAGAAGCATTTTCGAATCCATTTTTGCCATGCTCGGAAGTATAAATAAAATATAGATTCAGAGATGGACTTTTAAAATACCCTTTAGTTCATTAGTTATTGAGCCATCTAGATATGCATATCTGAAATTCTCTCGGGTTAGATCAAAGTAGAAACGACTATGGCAGAATGAAATTCAAATAACTTACATTAACTTCAAAATTACATAGATAAACATTTCATAAATTTAACATTACATGTTATTAAAAATAGATAGTTCGGGACGTTGCAACATTCTTATAACATCGTCTTTTGATATTTGAATCACCGTATCCACTTCATTAGACCATTTGTTGAGTAATGATAAAAAATACTTCACATCTCCCTCAAATCATTATCTGTCATCAGTTCGAGCAATGTGAATTGTAGATTCCCTTCATTGTCTATTAAGGGTGAACGATAATTGAGCTTGACAACTCTCAGATTTTTTGGATATTTTAGGAGAGTATTCAATTTGGTTTTCAGATCAACGAGAACTGTATTCTCGCATATTCGAAATTAAGTGGGAGTATTGTGCCATTGAAATACACAAAAGAAAGATGAAGATATGTAAACATTTTATTTGAGTAAAGAAAATGGATTGGAAGATCTTACTTATATAACTTGTAGAGCAATAAGGATCTCACATATATGATCATGTCTAAGTGAATTACTTCGAAGATACGCATCTGAATTTGTCTTTATTTTTTCAAAAAATAAGGGTCGCTCCGGAGTTGCATCTCCGAATGATCCTCTATTTTTATTTTTTAATAAACAAGAGAGAATTCAGAGATGTATATCTGAATTCACCAAAAATTATGCACAAAACATAATTCATACTTATGCAGGGCAAAATTTTAAAAAACAAATATTGTCCAAAAAATAGCATCCTATTTTATAACATTAAACAATCTGTTTAAAAAAAGATGTTACATTGTTAAATTACAACTAAAAGCGTCAAAAGTTGAGTCACTACCTAAATCTATTGGTGGCTCAATCTTCGACCTTTCTTTATTTTCTTCTCGTTCAATGTTGTTCAATTTGGTGAACTCTTCGATCCTTTGAAGAAAGTGATCTGACCATGTTGCAACATCTTCTTTGACATTGTCGTCCACTCTAGAGATGTCTTTGGTATAACACAGGAATGCTCTGACCAAAGGATGTCCTATACCTCTCTTGAAACATTTCAAAGGATGAAAAATGTCATATAACTCTCTTGAGTGGACGACACATTTTAAAGAAGATGTTGAAACATGGCCTGATAACTCTCTTGAAAAGATGTAAGATTTCGTCTAGTTGAGCAACATTGAACGAAAAACAAATAAGGAAAGGTCGAAGATTGAGTCACTAGTAGGTTTAGATATTGACTAAACTTATGACATGTTTTAGTTGTAATCTAACAATGTAACATTTTTTTTTGTATGTAACAGATCGTTTAATGTTATACAATTGAGTGTTATTTTTTTTGGATAATATTTGTTTTTTTTTAAATTCTGTCCTAGATGCATATTCGGGTTCCTCCTTGTTTATAAAAAAAAAACAAACAGGGGATCATTCAGAGATGCAACTCCAGTGCGACCTTTATTTTTTGAAAAAAAAGGTATATCTGGAGATGTATCTCCAAAGTCATTCATTCAGACATGAACATGCATGTGAAGTCCTTACTTCTCTACAAGTTCTATAAGTAGGATCTTCCAATCCATTTTCTTTACACAAATCAGTATGTCTACATATCCTCATCTTGCTTTTGTGTATTTCAATAGCACAACACTCACACTTCAATTTCGAATCAGTGAGGACATAATTATCGTTGATATGAAAACCAAACTGAATACTCCCTTATAATATTTAGAAAATTGGAGAGTTGTCAAGCTCGAGTATTGTTCACCCTCTATAGACAACAAAGGGAAGCTACAATTCACATTGCTCGAACTCAAGACGAATGATGATATGAAGGTGATGTGGAGTATCTTTTATCGTTACTCAACAAAGGATCTGATTAAAATGGATGCGATGATTCAAAGATAAGCCAATGGTGTTATAAGAATGTTGCAACCTCTCAGACTACGTGTTTTTAATAACATGTAATGTTAAATTTATGTAATGTTTATTTTAGTGTTAATCTAAGTTATTTAAATTTTATTTTGCCATATAGTTTTTTCTACTTTGATCTATTAGATGGAATTTCAGAGATGCATATCTGAATGACTAAATAATAAATGAATTTAAGCGTATTTTAAAAGTGCATATCTGAATCAATATTTCACTTGTACGAAGATGCATCTTCGAATCAATAATTTACCGAATAAAAATCTATCACTATTTTCACTTCAATTTGCGTGAAAAATATACCTTCAGAGATTATCTACAAATGCAGACATTCTAGTCTTTTCGCGATGGTGTGGGAAAAGACATAAATAGTTACAAATGTTAAGAATAATTAAACCTATTTTCAAAGGTAATTTGGGCAAACAAAAATTGCTCAAATGTACACTACATTAGTCCATTCAAAGTATTACTACCGCCGATTTCCACTCTCACCACTCTCCGCGACGCCATGGCCATATCACTGCAACTGAATTCGAACTGACACAGTAACATGTCCTTTGAAACTTCAATAACACGATGATGCATCTCAAGAAGGTGCAAACCAACACCCTTCTATTCCTTTTCTCATCAACCAGACTCAAAACCTTCCACTCTACACCCATCACGAAATTGTCTTCCCAACTCCATAAAGACTCGATTTTGATCGCACCCACCAAGACCCGTCTCTATGTTTCATTCTTCTGCACCCTCGTTCGCCTCTACTTGAAATGTGGTAGATTATGTACCGCCTCTGATGCTTTCTTTCGCATGCGTAACATTGGTCTTGTTCCCTCTTTGCCTTTCTGGAATAAGCTTTTGTATGAATTCAATGCCTCTGGTTATGTTTCTCAGGTGAAAGTTATGTTTTCCGATATGTTGCTTTGTGGGGTTGTGCCTGATGTTTTTAGTGTCAATGTTTTGGTTCATTCGTTGTGTAAAGTTGGTGACTTGGATTTGGCTTTAGGGTATCTTAGGAAGGATGGTATTGATATTGATAATGTTACTTATAATACTGTTATTTGGGGTTTCTGTGAGAAAGGGTTGGTTGATCAGGGTTTTGGTTTGTTGTCTGAAATGGTTAAGAGGGGTTTATGTGTTGATTCGTTCGCTTGTAATATACTAGTTAAGGGTTATTGCAGAGTTGGATTGGTTCAATATGCTGAATGGGTTATGTATAACATGGTTGATGGCGGGGTTTCGAAAAATGTTATTGGTTTGAACAGTTTGATTGACGGGTATTGTGAAGGTGGGTTGATGAGTCAAGCAATGGATTTGATGGAGAACAGTTGGAGGAGTGATGTTGAGATTGATATTGTTACTTATAATACTTTGCTCAAAGCTTTTTGTAAAATGGGTGATCTTGCTAAGGCTGAGTCTCTATTCAATGAGATTTTGGGATTTCGGAGAGAGGAAGATCAGTTGGAAAATAATGATGTTGTAACTCGAAATGAGATAGGTAAGTTGCGGCCGACACTTGTCACTTACACAACATTAATTTCTGCATACTGTAAGTATCTTGGAGTTGAAGAATCGCTTTCTATGTATGAGCAAATGATTATGAATGGAATCATGCCGGATGTGGTTACTTGTAGTTCTATTCTTTATGGACTTTGCAGGCATGGTAAATTGACTGAGGCGGTAGTTTTGTTTAAAGAGATGTATGAAATGGATTTAGATCCTAATCATGTTTCGTACTCTACAATTATTAATTCATTGTTCAAATCAGAGAGGGTTATGGAAGCTTTTAATCTTCAAAGCCAAATGGTTGTTCGGGGCATTTCTTTTGATATAATTATGTGCACAACTATAATGGATGGACTTTTCAAAGTTGGGAAATCTAAAGAAGCCGAGGAAATGTTTGAAACTATTCTAAAGCTGAATCTTGTTCCAAACTGTGTCACTTATTCGACATTGGTTGATGGGTATTGCAAGTTAGGAGAATTGAAACTTGCCGAGTTGGTGTTACAAAAAATGGAGAAGGAATGTGTTCCTCCAAATGTTGTTACCTTTTCTTCTATTATAAACGGATATGCTAAAAAAGGAATGCTTGGTAAAGCAGTTGATGTATTAAGGGAGATGGTCCAAAGGAATATTATGCCAAATACTATTGTTTATGCAATTTTAATTGATGCCTATTTTAGGGCAGGTGAGCAAGGCGTTGCTGCTGGTTTCTATAAAGAAATGGAATCACATGGATTGGAGAAAAGCAATATCATATTCGATATCTTATTGAACAACTTGAGAAGAGTTGGGAGAATGGACGAAGCTCAGTCGTTAATTGAAGATATGCACTCCAAGGGTATTGACCCAGATATTGTTAACTACACTTCCCTAATAGATGGCTACTTTAAAGAAGGAAATGAGTCAGCCGCACTTTCCATTGTCCAGGAAATGACAGAGAAAAACACTCGGTTTGATGTTGTTGCTTACAATGCTTTGATTAAGGGGCTTTTGAGGCTGGGGAAATATGAACCTCAATATGTTTGTTCAAGAATGATAGAATTGGGCTTGGCTCCAGATTGCGTTACATATAACACTATAATTAATACATACTGCATAAAAGGTAACATAGGTGAGGCTTTGGATCTCTTGAATGAGATGAAGAGCTACGGGATAATGCCAAATGAAGTCACTTATAACATTCTGATTGGCGGGCTTTGTAAAGCCGGTGAAATTGAAAAGGCAATAGATGTTTTAAATGAAATGTTGGTTATGGGGTTTGTACCTACACCAATTACTCACAGGTTTCTTCTTAAAGCGTCTTCAAGGAGTAAAAAAGCAGATGTGATTTTGCAAATTCACAAGAAGCTTGTCGCCATGGGCCTCGAACTCAACCAAACTGTGTATAATACACTAATCATTGTGTTATGCAGGTTAGGTATGACTAAAAAGGCAAAAGTGGTCATTGATGAAATGGTTAGAAATGGAATTTCAGCTGATTCTGTTACTTACAATGCCCTTATTCGTGGTTATTGCACAAGCAGTCACGTGGAGAAGGTATTTGATACTTATTCACAGATGTTGGTTGATGGAGTCTCTCCGAATATTACTACTTACAATACCCTTTTAGGAGGCCTTTCAAATGCTGGTTTGATGAGAGAGACTTATAAATTAGTTAGTGAGATGAAGGAAAGAGGATTTGTCCCGAATGCCACCACTTATGACATATTGGTTTCTGGCCATGGGAGAGTTGGAAATAAACAAGATTCTATAAAACTTTATTGTGAAATGATAACCAAAGGTTTTGTTCCCACTACAGGAACCTATAATGTGCTTATTAGTGATTATGCCCAAGCAGGAAAGATGCGACAAGCTAGAGAACTTTTGAATGAGATGCTCACGAGAGGAAGAATTCCTAATTCTTCAACATATGACATTCTAATCTGTGGATGGTGCAAATTGTCGTATCAGCCAGAGATTGACCGAGCACTTAAACTGTCATACCGAAATGAGGCAAAAAATTTGCTGAGAGAAATGTGTGAAAAAGGACATGCACCATCGGACAGCACCCTCTTATTTATCAGTTCCAATTTCTGTATACCTGGAAAAGAGGCCGATGCTAGAAGGTTGTTGAAAGTATTTTCCCAAAAGAAGAATGTGTGACCGATGATGTGAAACGGAAGCTACTATCAATCATCAATATGTGGGTCTTAAATGTCCTACCAGGTCCAAGTGGGTCTTGAATTATAGTTTTTGTTGAGGTTTGTGCCATACTGATTTAAAATGATTTCTTTTCGAGTTTTTTGTAATTTTTCCGTGATGATGAGTAATCAAGTTTGATTTTTGGATTTTTGTTTTCTTGTAAAATAACAACTATCTTTTTGTCTACCATGAACATCTTGTTTTTCTGTATAATAAATGTACCCTTTGACACACTTGCCTTTATCTTCCTTTATTTATATTTTCTCGGGACATAAGCATCCAAGAAGTCTTATACAAAATTTTAAAATGTTTTCTATGTTTTGTTCCTGCGTGCATGTTTCTTTTTCTTTCCCAGTTCTGTTATTTGTAGTGCTATCCTTAGAATAACAATATCTCATGGTTGTTATGCAGGTGATGACCTCCCATTTGGTAGATCATCTTTTTGCCAGAGGGATCTTGACTCTAAATCTGGTCATTCTGCATTGCATGCGGAAACACCAGCTGTAGCATTACAAGAAATTGCACTGAAGTGTGGAACTCAGGTTAGTTGAAATATAAGTCTGCTAGAAAATAGTTAGATGGCATCAATATCTCGTTGTACTTTTTAAGCTTTCTTTGATTTGTGTAACCCAACACGTTTCTTTGCTTTTGATATGAACAGCATCTTTGGCTGCTAGCAGAGAGCTGCAGTTCTCCATCGAGGTATTCTTTATTCGAGGCAGTGAGACTTTATGTTTCCTTGTTCTTTATGTTTGCACCACTTTCTAAGTTTTATATTTTTCTATACAAAACTAGACATATTTTTTTCATTTAAATGAGTTTCTCATCTTTGAATCGATGAATGTGCTGCACGTGATATTTATTATCCACTGTGCTTAATTAACTAAACACATTAGTTTTTGTCTTTTAACATAGTTGTAGACTAATTTGACTCAGGATAGGGTGTGCTATGAGTAATGTCATTTTTGTTTTATTTTTTTTACTGGGAAATAAACCTAAAAACTTAATTGATCTTTAGGTTTGAAGCTGATTCCAATTTGCTTCCTTTGGAGTGGTGTTACCAGTTGAAATATCTTTTCCGTTCTATTTATTCATAATCCGTGTACATGCCTTTGTAAGTGTCTGGGAGAAAAATTGGCCACGGATTTGGAAGAACTAGAATGGATGTGCAATATAAGGCCTGCTGCTAGCATAGTAAGAAATGATTGAGCAAATAACTTATCAGCTGCATGCGCTTGCTATTGTTATTTTGTACTTCATCAGAAAAAACCATATTTTTGTTCACCTTGGTTCAAGTTTGTGCTTCTAACATGGTACAACTTCCACGTTTAATTTCTTCAGTGCATGATGGAGGGTCTTAGTGTCAATTTTCTATCTCTGCCTGCTTCAGTGTCAGCAAATTCAGACCAGTGAAAGATGAAGTACATGCACAGGTTTGTAATCAAACGCTTCAGTGGTCTGAACTCATTCATTTAAATAGGACAATGTCATTGAATTGCATAATGATTATGCCTTATTTCTAAACCTGTGTGTTTTAGCTCTTCATTCCTTCGAGGGGCAGAAAGAAAAGATTAGGAGACATTTTGTTGAGGTTTCAGAGAAAGATCACAATTCTGATATGCACTGACTTTAAGGTATATTATATCCAATTATTTGATTGCCTTGTTTTTTCTACTTTGGCATCTTGCGGATTGTCCACCCTTCTTATATTGTTACGGGAGGTGGTAAAACGAGCCCGGTTTGGTGGGCATGCCCGTTTTGCCTGCATTTTTTGCAGGACGGACCAAGGTAAAGGCTTGCATCCTCTAATATGCCTGTCCCGCCCTATTTTTTTACGGGCTTTTGCAGGGCGGCCCTAATATGCTTAATTCACTTTTTATTTATACACTTTTCAAAGGCTGAGACCTTAATTAAAAGATTGTTGGAGTTAATGCAAGACAAGAGGGAAACTAAGACCCTGTTTGGATAAATAAGTTATTTGCAGCTTATAGTATAGGCGCTTTTCATGGAAAGCGCTATTTCTATAGTAGAAAATAAAATAAAACAAAATAGTTTTCGTATAAGCTATAAGCTGTTTTCATAAGTTATATTGGAGAACTTGCAAAGATAAGCTAAAAACAGCTTATAAACAATGTTCGATGTTATTTTCACAGGTTCTCCAAACAGTCTCACAGAACTTTTGCTACTAAATAAACAAATGATTTAATCCAAACATGCCATGATTCTATGGATTTATGTTTAGAGAAATGATGAAAAGGCATGCATATTCAGCAGAAGAGAGTATGGAGAACGAGAGAAAAGAGACAAATCTCATACACCATAAGTGTAAGCACAACAAAAAAGATTTCAAATTTGAACCATTTTCTAGTCTGAAGTTATGCCACATTATTGTAGTAACTAAAATTTTCTACTTTCAATGGAAAGTTTGCTTTTGTTGATGTTTTCTTCCTTTGCAGTGTATTGCTGAAAAACTGATCTTGAAGATGCAGCTGGAGAGCCTCACATATTGAACTAATTTTTTGTGGCTATCTGAATGTTGACACACTGGCTATGAGAATGGACATCAATGCAATATTGCTATACACTTGGTTGACCAATACTTGTTGGATGTTGTCTGTATTCTTCAACCTAAGAAGCTAACATTGTTTAATCCCATTCAATGAATAATCCACCATTTATCTCTTTGAAGATCAAAATAAAGGTGCAGATTTTGAGGTTAATGAATTAGAACAATCTATTTATATTGGTGTTCCTTAAACATGTTCTTAAAAAAGTGAGACACAACTATAGGATCTACAATGTTGTTTGGAGTGGAAAGTTGAGTGCTATAAACCAACAAATTAAACTTATACCCAATTTCAATCAACTTGTACCTATAAAAGCTTCTTAAGCAAATTAAGTTTACCATTCTTTGCACATATAAAAGATGAAAAATTTGTTTCAATTTGCAATATTCTTTTAATAGTTGTGTACCCTAAGTTTTTGTTTGTTTGTTTTGGTTAGAAAAATGGGTTAAAAGTTAAAACCCCAACAAGAAGAAATAAAAAACTAAAACCTTTTTTTTTTTAATGTACTTACCAGATGGTTCACTTAAGCAAGTGTTGTCGGTTTTGTGTCACTTGTCCTATTTGTCTCCTAACTCTACTGCTTCTCCAGATGTGTGGGGGTGTACATGCAAAAGATACTCCAATGTCTATGTTAGACAGTGCACTATCAAGTAGCATATAAATGAATTGATTGTATGATCGTATTAAGGGGTGAGACTCATATTTATAGAGTAGTTGGACTCTGATGCCTTCCATGCAGTTATTATCTTCATTGAAGCGATCTCGCGAGGACTATAATTAACTCCGAGATAGCTAATATGCTCCATATGGTTTGGGGTTGCAGTAACACTTTAGTACTTTTGGAGGCTTGATTATAGGCGTGTTAGTTTACAAAAAAAAACTTAAGGGTATGTATGATATGCATTGTGTCATCTTGAATTGTCAAGGTAATTCACTTCAGAAAATGGCAACAAACCTCGCAATTTGCATGCAACTAATTCCTCCATGTCCCGTTGTTGATATGAGAAACAATTTAGAGGAAAAAAGGAGTTGTCATCTTGCCTAATGTGAATGTGCTTGTTTCTTCTCCCACTTTAGTTATCCTTGCTAGTACTGCAACACCTTCTTCTCGTTCGAGTTCATCTATGTTCAATACGACCTTCACCAAGAAACGGAGAGATGTGATCAATGGGCTGAAGAAGGATCTTTCAGATCTAGACAATTGAAAGCACAAGCTAATTCATATGGAGGGTCAACAAAAGATAGGGGTCAGAAGTGTTCATAGACTATGATTTATATCCACGTCATACCATCTCTGAGATGTATTTGTTATTTATCAATTACATATATTTACTACCAAGAGCATGAAGTGCTTACCTTGAAACAAGACAAGGAGAACTTATAGATCTATGTGCTTGCAGGTATCGTATCTGTAAGAGTGTAACAGTCAAATGATCTTAAAGATTTTAATGATGACAACGCTATGATGTGAAGTCTTCATCAATCAAGATCAAGATGATCAAGATATTTTGTTTGTGAGGTCAAGATGTCTAAGCTAATCTCTTAAGGAAAACACCTTATGCCAAGCATTGTTTGGTGGAATTCGTGACGATATCTAGTCAAATAATCTTTGTAGATGGTGTCTATCAAGAAATCTTATCAAGCCTAATCGGTTAGTTAGAAGAAGTCAAGTATCAAAATTGTGAAAAAGGGTGTTTGAGTGCTCAGAGTATTGTAATGATATTACTAATTCTCAAATTAATTACTAAGGTAATGCACACACTTATCTAAAAGTTTTTAGACCTCAAATCTGTCAAAGTCCATAGAGAAACGATCAAGGTGCTTGTAAGATTGATCAATGATGATCCTAAACATTTAAGAAACTTGTATATCCTGACTAATCAATTAGGGACCTTAATCAATTGATTAGAGCAAGCATAAAGTTTCTTAATCGATTAAGAACACTCTAAGACTCTGTTTGGCATGTCATTTCTTTAGTTTATAGCTTATAGTTTATAGATTCATATGACAATAAAGGCCTGTTTAGTAATGATCTTTTCATCACGAGTTTATAGCTTATAGTTTATAGATTCATATGACAATAAAGGCCTGTTTAGTAATGATCTTTTCATCACGAGTTTATAGCTTATTTTATTATCTTATAACTTATTTTTCAAACGCTATTTCAAATAGCTTATAACTTGTCATTTTTTCTTCCATTTTTATCTTTATTATTTTAACTAAAGTCCACTTTTACCCTCTATAGTTTATTTTAATTTAAAATAAAATAATGATGTATTAAATGTCTTTTACGCCATTTTAATTCACCAGTTAGTTGAACCGTTAATTTTAGTATACACTACAATTAACTTATCATTTATAAGTCATTAGTCATCAGTTATATGTTATAAGCTATTAGTTATCATCCATAAGTTATTAGCTATCAACTAACTTATTAGTCAACCGTTATTTTGACCAAATAGAACCTAAATAGATTAAGACACTAGTTGTTGTAGGTTTTTTTTTTGGGAATTAGAGTTTCCATATTTTAAAGCACATCATCGATTAATCCATAGTATAATTGATTATAACATTTAAAGACACATGAATCCTTTTTCCTTTGACCCGATTTTTTACCTATAAGTAAAAGGTCTCTCTTCAATTTCAAAATACACAAGAAAATAATTCTCACTCCCTCCTCTATCATTTTTCATTTCTTTCTTTTTCATTAAATCACCTTAGTGCTTTGAGAGTAAGAAATATTAGTAAGGGGTTTTGTTTGTAATGGCGTTAAGGTATTCTTGTAATTTAAGCTAGAAGTCTTTATTGTTAATATCTTTTATGAGAAAATGTTGTTTGATTTTTGAGCTAAATAAATAAAAACCCTTATTTGGTTTGTGATTTTATGTTAAAATTTATGTTCAGTTCGTGAGCTTAGTCTAGTGTAAAAGCTCTCATTTGCTTTGTAAAATTATCCGTCAAAGTTTGTATTTGGTTTGTGAGCTCAACATGGTGTAAAATCTCTCACTTAGTTTCGAGGTTAGCTTAATATAAAATCTCGTGTTTGGTTTAAGGATATCTAGTATAAAACTCTTGTTTGGTTGTAAGAAGGTGTGTGGGCATAACCTGTGAAAAAGTTCAATTTTTATAAATCTCTGGTGCAATTTTGTCAACCCTTATCTCTATTTTTGCTATTTATTTTTGTCGTACTTACATCTTTCCCTTACTCTGATTTCCTTTTGTACATTTATTCTACTGTCTATTCTTTGTTTGATTTTCAAAATTGTTTAAAAAACTAGTTTTATCAAAGAACTTTTAATTTGACATTATTTTTCAAACCCGCACAACTCACTCTCTCTTGTATTTGAATTCACTTATCCAATAGAATTTGTAAATTTGTTTGGAATGATTGATTAGGGTGAAAGATCTAATTGACTGAAACTAAAATTAAAACTCACTAAATCGAATGATGAAGAGGAAGTTGAATGTGAATGTCGAGAGATTAAGTTTGATATAAAAAGATTGAAGAAATGATCGAGAAATCCATTGAAACCTACCGAATAAAGATTACAAATCTTTGTAAGAAGAATAAATAGTTGAAAATAAATCGAATTGTCGTAAGAAATAAGAGTGTTTGTTTCATAGATGCAAAACATATTAAAAATTTAAGATTGAAAATAAAAGTTTGCTTGATTTCAAAAATACCATGTCCTGAAATAATTTGTCATGTTTATTGGTTTTTTAATCATTTTCTACTTTTAATTTGACGGTTATTATTGAATTTTAGATAAAAATAATTAGTTATCCTACTATTAAACAAGGTGTTTTCTATGGTGAGGGTTCAACTAAATCTTTCATCGAAAAAACACACTAAATTCATGAATTTTTTAAAGGTCCAGATTTATTAGAAATAAAAATGAAATAATGTGTGCTTTCTTACACAATCCCACCTCTTTTTGTCTAAAATAATTTTGTCCGATCTTCCATTGCAATGTAACTTTTTTTTTTTTTTTTCTTTCAAATTAACACATAAAAATACTAATTCTTGGAACTAATTTAGCATTAATCACCATTTATTTAATTTATATTAATGTCTCGATTGCTTAATATAAATTTTCTCTACCGTAAAAACCAGTACATAAATCAGGAATCATGTACCATTTTTATCCAAAAACAAACACTATAAGAATGATACAGGAGAGACAAACAAAAGAATGATATAGGGAGAAATATATTTGCAACAAAAAAATTATTACCAGTAATAGTTACCATTGTTATATATTTATTTTGCGAGATTTTTATTAATTTGTCATATTCCAACATAACGGTAAACATTTTATTTAAAACAATTTTTATCTTGGCGAGATTTTTATTTTTATTTTGAAAAAAGTGATTATTAAGCATAAAAGTGTTAGAAATTAATGGACAATTAATTCTTATGAGTGTGTTTAAATATGACAAATTTAAAGTGGATAAATATGTCTCATAGATAAAAGTGAAAATTGCCTTCAAATATGTCTGAAGGAAATTTTAGTCAGTTTTTGCACTAACATCCACCCGTAGATGTTAGTGTTAAAACTGTCTGAACGAAATTTTGGTCAGTTTTTGCACTAACATCCACCAGTGGAAGTGCAGTTAAATTTGTCTCAGACTACTGAAGTTTGAATTTTGAATTCATAGTACACAACACTTCACGAAGTGGTGCATAATGTAACTATAGGAAAATCATTGCAACTTATGATGAAAAGGTGTTGTTTCAACAAGAGTTGCAAACTTATGAAATACATTATTCTGAATTCAAAAATACTACACAAAAAGTCCTACATCGTCTTCGATATTCCAAACAATCTTCATTGCATTCGAGTTCTTCACCAGTCTTGTGCAAACTCGATTCAAAGATTGAATTATTCTCGTATTCTTGCGTTCCAACTCTAAGACATTAAAGAGTGTTTGAAATACTTGTAAAAATGTGATTCCGTTCACGATTTAGCCTCAATCCATTTGTCTTGAATTAATTTTTTAACAATTTTATAAGTATTTAGTATAAGGGCAACTTATACATTTGTTTCAAGCATCGACTTGAAATACTCCTTATTATGTAGGAAAATTAAGGACGAAGAGAAGGCCAACGAATTTTGTACATTATCTAGACTTCGTGCATTCATACTGGAATAAAATATTAATTGATAAACTTACATTTTAAAATTTTCGTTCATCAAATTACTAACAGAAACATGCTTCATATTTACATTCAACAAAATAATAATTTTTTAAATAAACACTAATTATTAGCAATGTCAAATTTTAGGGGAAAAAAATTAGAATAATATAAACATTTATAAACAATAATCTAACATAAATATAATCATCCTTCTGAAATGCGCTAAAATTAATAGCTAATAAATGATTATCTAAAAATTATAATCATCTTTCTGGATGATTATCCAAATATTTATGAAATCTTTCTGGAATATTCAATATTATTCTTATGCATTTTTTTTAGAATTCGTTAATATTATAGATCTCATTTGTGTCATTCTTCTGGAATAACAATTATTTTTTTAAAAAAATATTTATAAAATCCTTCTGATATATTCAATATTATTCTTTGAATCTTTCTCGAAATAGGATAATATTATCGATGTAATCTTTTTGCTAATTTTTATCATAATTGATGCATTTTTCTAGAATTCATTAATATTATAGATCAAGTCCTTAGAAACTATATAAATAATTTATTTTTTTATCCTTTATGGATAGTTTGATAGGTTCTTCAGAAATTTTACGAATAATTTATTTGATTATCCTTTAGGGATAACTTGATAAGTTCTTAATCCTCGTGGCATGCATGAAAATCATCACTGTTTTTTTTTCTAATCAATATTTATAAATAATAGATAAAGAAAAAAAATTACCTTCTAAAAGTTGGAGAATGAGAGAAAGATAGAATGATTATGTATTATTTTATTTTGATGTAATCATGTGCAATGAAATAAGTCATATTTATAGGACATCATACAAATAATATAATAAATAATAAATGGAATTTTTGGAAGACAAATGATTCAATTATTCATAACAATTTTGAAATTTTAAGTTACGCACCAACATTTTTGTAAATGAATTAATTCCTATAATATTATTCTTAAAATTAATTTTTATTCTCCGAAACAAACAACCCGTAAAATAATATGTTCAAACATTATATTTCATAAACAATGATAGTAAATAAATTTCTTAAAATGTGTAGTTGTAAGTTGAGGATTTTTATTCACGAGGATAAATATGTGTAATGTAATAACGACGTAACATGAAAGTAATGAATTTATGAATTAAATCTGTGTTAAAAAGATAGTGTAAGAAAATAAAATAAAAAAGATGAAATAAAAATAAAATAAAATAAAATGGAAAAGGTCCTTGGGTAGATGCATTGTTGAGTTAAAATCAAAAGACGATTGATTCTCTTCCCTCACTCTTTCCATCAACTTTCTCCATTCCGTTCAAACCGTTTTATTATCATTATAGAAACTGAGATGTCATTCACCGTCGATGAACACCACTTCGCTGCTGCCGACGACACTTACTCCGATTACGGCGGATTCTCCACCTTCTCCGCCGAAGAAGTCCCCGTAGATCACACACCTGCAGCATCAGAGTCGCCTCAAATATTCGGATTCAACGATCAGGATTCAAGTTTCGCTCAGTCTCCCTTCCAACCCGTGCATGTAATGGAAAACGGAAACGGTTACGGAGGTCATGATGAGGATATTTTTACCTCCGACGGACCGGTGCTTCCTCCTCCCGCCGAGATGGAGCCAGAGGAAGGTAACGTTCTTCGGGAATGGCGCCGGTGAGTATTTCAGATTCCTTCTCTGTCTCTGCTTTTGTTTTTGTGTTTCTGGAGTTGTGAATTTGTCAGATCTCGTTTGAATCTGCTTAGATCTAACATCATTTTGCTTTCATTGCTAATTGCTTGATCCCAAAGTTTTCTCTTGATTGCTTCTGATGTTAACGCTTAAGATTATGAATCGGGAATTAGGAAGTAGAAAGAACTGAATTGAACTTTGTTTCTTCAAACTTTACTTGAACTGTTATTACCAAATAACTATGTGCTGATTTGTATTTTCACCGGTTCTTACTGTTTGCTTCACCTAAATGGAAGTTGGAACTCTGTATTTATTGAGTTAGTTTTGGAGACGGATTTGTTGGAAGGAAGTTTGGACTTCAAAGTTCGAACCAATTCCGTAGTTTGTAGGATCATTTTAGTGGATTGAAACCATTGGATGGATATCTCTGTTAATCAATTGAAGTGAGATGTTTGTACTCAAGTTGACTATATTGACTATTGAATGTTCCACTTTCATGATTGTCTCTCCCCTATAGTTAAATCTAGATCTAGCTAGTGATTTACAGAGTAGCAGATTATGATAAAGCTTGATGAGAGAATAAATAGCATCAAATCGCCCTGAAAACATTTTTTTTGGTTATAATGAAAGTGCTGAGGGAAATAAGTGAAGCGTGTAGGGTATGTTTGAAACCACAATGGAAGTAAATTTGGACAAAAATCCATTCAAAACCGCCATATAGAAGGAGAAAGGAACAGTGGAGTTCCTTTTACTTCAAATAGACAACCGTGTGTTTTTAACAATTTTCCAAGCATGTTCCTGGTGTGTGTTTTATAGTAATTCTTCGTGGTGACTGAATCTTATAAAACTTTGTAATGCATGCATATGCATATTCATCAAGCATGAATTTTTCATTCAATTACTCCTTGTGTGATTTTTGCATTAAGTTAGTCCCTTACGTAGTTTTACCATTCTAGGATGTTCCTCTCTTTGTTACTGCACATTACCCTTTATTTCTATTCATTTTTTTCCTTTGGATTTGCCTTCTTTACATGAGGGATTCACTTTCAAAGGAAAAGTATGGATGTATATCCATTGATTAGAAAATGCTATTGACTATCAAGAAAAGGTTGGACCCATTATGGATCTTTTGTATGCAGTCTAACCTTGCATTGGCGAGATGTGCATTCCAATCCATGACTCACACGAGTCTTGACCTGTAATCACATGGTAGAAATTCTAACAATTGCACCTCAGCTCCACTCCAACTAAAGCACAAATTTTGTCTAGGAAAAAATGGGATGCAAGTTAAGCCGCAGGCACCAAAATTTTAGCAATAGAGGTGGAAATTAGACAGCATACCATGTCATAAGTCTCATGGTTTCAGGCCATCATATAAAATGATGGAAGATAGACAAAGATGTCAACCATAAGATCAAAGCAAGATAGATGAAATTAAGGAATGCTTAGAATATGGATAGAGTAGTGTCACTTGATCATAAAGAAAAATTTACTCACACAACTGTAAGCGCTGCAATGTTGTGTGATTTCAATGTTAGATGGTAAATGGCAAATAATTTTTCTGTAGATTTACTCACACAACTGTAAGCGCTGCTTAGATTTACTCACACAACTGTAGGTCCTATTGTTGATTTTTTTCCTTCTTAGGTGGTTTAACATGTGTTAAAAGGCCTCATAAAAGCATCGATAAGAGTAAAGCAATTGAAGGATAGTCCAATAATCTAAAGTAGAATGGAGTAGGTCCTATTGTTGATTACTATAGGTCAAATGATTTATAAGGGATTCAAATGGTGGATGTTTAAACATAGTCTATGACAAGATATTATGGCTTTGTTTGATCCATGTAACCTATCCCACTTAATGAGCAAGTGATTTGGTGGTTGTCGCTAACCATAAATACATATACTATTTGTTTGGTTATATGAGGCAAAATTATTCTCAACCTAAATTGTAGGACAGGTATTTGCTTGCAATTTAAACTTTGGAGATTTGAGATATATGATATATTTGCTGCACTCAGTTGACAATGAAAATGAATTTGTTATGACTTATGCAGTCAAAATGCTATTCAGCTAGATGAGAAGGAGAAAAAGGAAAAAGACATGAGATTGAAGATTATTGAGGAGGCTGAAGAGTATAAAGTGGGTTTCTATGAGAAAAGGAAGCTCAATGTTGAGACTAACAAGGTTCAAAACAGAGAAAGGGAGAAGGTAAAATTTACCGATCCCACATTAAAATTACTTTCCGCAATATGATTCTCGCTTTGTTCTTCTAATATTTAGAGATGAACTGTGTTTGTGGCACAGTTATACTTGGCTAATCAAGAAAATTTCCACAAAGAGGCTGACAAAAATTACTGGAAAGCAATTGGGGAGATAATTCCTCGTGAGGTTGCCAACATCGAGAAGAAAAGAGGCAAAAAGGATCAGGATAAGAATCCATCAGTTACTGTCCTCCAAGGCCCAAAGCCGGGAAAACCCACTGATCTGTCTAGGTTGCGGCAGATATTGTTAAAGTTGAAACATACACCACCACTTCACATGATCCCTCCTCCACCTGCACCTGCTAAAGACACCAAAGATGGGAAGGATGGAAAAGAAGCAGTAACTAAACCAAATGGATCAGTCCCAGAAGGTGCACCTGAAACACAACCAAAGGATGTTGCCATTGTCGAGGCCGCAGATTTACCTGTGAAAGAAGCTCCTGCCACTGAGGAGCAGTCTGCTACATAACTTTGTGTATCATACTTGAGTTCTCACAATCTTTCTTCTGTTACTTTTTCCTTTCCATTTTAACTGTTTTTTGCATGCTTATAGTTTGTATGGCCTTTTTTGTTTTTATTTCCAACGTTCTGGTTGTGTATCAATTAAATCCATTTGTCTATTATGACCTTGGAAATTCAAATGCTACACTGGTTTTATTACATTCTTTATAAATAATGATGTGTGTTTTTTACTTTTATGAATAAGCTGCGTTATAACGTAATTTGTTGAAAAGTATAGGACAGGACAATACAACTTCAGCAGTAACGTGCGTTTGATTTTATAAGTAATCATGAGATCAAATGGAAGGCAGGAGGGGACTAGACAAAAGTTGAAAATTTTGTTATCAAAACATTTTTTTGAAAATTTTGTCCCATTAAATCACGAGTTTCTCTCCAAATCATTAATTTCGAAATATTTTTCAATAATTTTTCTTTTAAATTTTTAGGTCTTCCTCATCTTTTTTTCTATAGGTGTCATTTCTAATTTTATCATTTATAGTCTTACCATACACTCAATGCAATATCTTCATCTCTAACTACTACATTAATTTTATTTACGCAATATCTTCATCTCTATCTACTACATTAATTTTATTCTCTTGTTGATTTTTAATTGTCCAACATTACAACATCACATGTCTATCCACCATCTCTCCCCTAATTTTCCTTCTTCTCCCCTTTCTCTTTTCTATCTCTTACTAAATTTTTATCTTTCTTCACTCTCATTATTAGGAGTGACAAAATTCTTCTCCCCAAAATTCTTCTCCCCTTTCTCTTTTCTATCACTTACTAAATTTTTATCTTTCTTCACTCGCATTATTAGGAGTGACAAAACATGTTCAGTCCGTCAAACATGTCTATTTTGTCCGTATTTTTTTTGCAGAGATAAGTCAAAATTTTAGACCCTCATCCTTTACTAAATTTATTCTATTTTTTTCAAGTTTTAACAAACATTAACATAAATTTTGAATCTTTTAGACTTTAAAAGTGAAAAACTCGTTTCGCCCTTATATTTTGCAGAGCGGACCGATGTTTAAAATTCACACCATCTACTATGTTAATTCCGTCTCCTCTCTTTTTCTTACCTCATTATAATTACTTTTACAATTGTTACATAACAAACTTCTACTCTTTCTCTTCTTTTTCATGGATTCTCAATCCATTTGCATCATCTTCTTCGATAATTCTTCTGGCTATCTCAATTTTAACAATTATTTTATTTATATAACGGAGAATGATTAGTAGAGATGTTTTAAAAGTCCCAACCAATTCTTTTGAAAGTTTATTTTTATGAGATGAGGTATGCTCCATTTCACATATCCTCAATTTACATGTTCAATAAATATAAGTTTCACATATGGCATAAACAAATCTGAAATAAATATAGGAAAAATTTGTTAAAAAATGGAGGTTTCTTAAAACTCCTATAAAAAGCTCTTTTGAAAACATTCTTTCTATAATTAACTTTTTGTTTTTCGTTTACAATATGAAAACAGTTGGAAATTACCTGAATATGGAGAATTTTAAATCAATTTTAACAACTGAGATTTAAATCAATTTGAAAGAAGAAAGAAAATATAATTGAGAAGAAGAAGATTAGGGTTTGAACAAAAATAGAAGAAAATATATTCCACAAAATTTCTCTCTCCTCATAAACTGTGAATTTTTTATTATACAACTGCAAATATTTACAAAAATAGGGGTTACTCCTTATTTATAGTTTTAGGTTTACTTGCTCTCTACCTAAAACTCAAAAAATATAAAACACAAAATACCTAATTTGCTAGAGGATTTCTTAATACATCCTAAGTGTTTATTAGGCACCAGCGTGAAATATTTCAAATATGCCCCAGGAATTGGAGATGCATCTCTAGTGCACACCCTTCTATATGAAAAAACATACAAACCGAAAGTACAACATCGGTTCTCAAATGAACTAAATAGAATGAGAAGCCACACCCTACAATGTTAATATGAACCGGAAATACAATTATGGTTCTCAAACCCAGTTGTATTTCTGATTTTTATTTTGACATATATGTGAGCTACCTCTTCCCCTTCCTCATTTGTTGCATACTAAAAAACAAAAACACCAAACCTCCAAAATACCATTGTTCCAAAAAAACACATTGTTTCAAAATCCATTAGTTTATAGCAACACGTAACGAAATCATCAGACATTACCGGAGTTAAACAAAGAGAATCATCAGTTGTAAGTTGTTCTTTAGCATTAATGAGTATTTTTTATTTTACATATAAATTGTGTTTTAGGGTAGTTAATTGTATTTTTTTAGTTCTTGCAATGATTGAAGACAGAAGTGTTAGACATGTCATTTTGACGATCAATGGTTATTTTTTAGCCAATATAAAGTTTGACATTTGACATGGACTAAAATTTTATATCGACGAAAATTTGACATTTTTATAGGGACTAAAAGTCATTTTTTGTAATTTTATAAGGATATAAAACATATTTAGCCCTTAAAATTAGAGAATTTCTTATTCCACCCCATGTTTTTCTTAGGCACCACGTGAAATTTTAAAAATACTCCTAAAAACCATTTACAAAAAAACGAAAGTGTACTTCCGGTACAAACCGAAAATACATTTTCAGTTTCTAATAAAAGCAAATTTGTTGTCATAACAACAAGAAGTGGCATGAGCCACTTGGGGGTGCATAGGTTTTCTTTTTTGAAAATCGAAAATGTATTTTTAATTTATACCGGAAGTGTATTTCTGATTCCATTTTTTAGTTTTTGAAGGATGTATCTCAAAACGAATGAATTATAAGTGGTGAAGATGTAAATCGGAAATATATTTTTAATTTTCGAAAATATTTTAAAATTGTATAGGATATTTTTTCAATAAGAAATTCTCTAAAATTAAAACAATTTGTTTTTTATTAATTTATTTTAAAAGAAAAATATTTGATTTACTTTTATTGCAACTTCCTACGAGAGATATTAAAAACAAATTGTATCCAAAAATAAACTGTATAATATTATTTTTCAAGTTTTAAGATTAGTTAGAAAGAACACTAAATATAAAACATTTTCTCCTCATGTGTGATTAATACCTATAAAGGTCAAACTAAAATATTTTATTACAAATTATTAGAGGTGGGAATAGGTCAGACCGACCTACAGGGGTCTATGACCTAATCTATATAAGGTTAGATTAGGTCAGACTTATTTTCTAAGATCAGGCTTGGACTCTTTTAAAAGCCTATTTAATTAACTAGGTTAGACTTAAGCTATTAAAAAAGTCTATGAAGCCTTATAGACCGACCTATATTTATATACTTCCTCTTCTCATAATGAGCAACTCAGCCCACCATTTCACATATATTAAGAAAAGTGTAGAAAATTAAGATAGAGAATAATGTCTTCATTATAGTACCCTTAACCGTGTATTAAAAATGATGAAAGTTTAATTAATTAGAGGGTAGAATTGGAAAAAAATATTGAAAACTAAAATAGGTCATTCATTTTGGAATATTATTTTATTCCAAATGAGTCACTCTCATTATGGGACAGCAGAATTATATATTAAAAATAGTTTAAATAGTTAGTCTATGTATTTATATAAATTAGGAAATGGTTAAATATATATATATATATATATATATATATATATATATATATATATATATATATATATATATATATATATATATATATATATATATATATATATATATATATATATATATATATATATATATATATATATATATATATATATAACTTTTAAATAATATAGACTTATTAAAATCTTTAATGAAAAATAGGCTTTTAAATAGGTTTTCAAGCTAAGTTAGACTTTTGAAAGGTCAAATCAAAAATATGAGTATATAGTAGGTCATAGGTCGGACTCAGGCCTCGTAAGTTTATCGTAGACCAGACTCAGGCCTTCAACATTAAAAAAATATTCGTAGAAATATAGCTATGAGAATGCAAAATTCCCATGTTTGATTCAAATTTATAAAAATTATTCCAAGACATCTTTTATTATAAGGAATCCTTTTTACAAATGATCCTTTTATATTTATTCCAAGGCTTAAAGGGTGGGAATAAAAGGTTCCTTAGAAATATATTTAATTAATTATAACTTCTCACTAACAGTCACATTTGCTATTATTTTTTATTTTTATTATTTTAAATTAAACAAATTTTATAATAATTCATAGGAATCTAACATTTTACCAAACATACAATTTTAAACCTTGAAATAATATTCCAAGGAATAATAATTATGGGAAGAACATTCCAAAGAATATAATTTTAAATCTTGAAACAAACACACCCTTAAGACGAGGATTTATCTTTCCACCCCTATTATTTTAGCTACCACCCCCAGGATATGATTTTACCATTATGCCCTTGTGAAAAATTATTTTTCTAAAAAAAAGTTTTTTACCGAAAAATTAAAGGTGTACCAGAAATTTTCAATAATTTTGGAATAAAATTTTTTAAAAAATACCGAAAATTTGGGGAGTGATATCGGAAATTAAAAAAAAAATATCGAAAATTTCCGATATTTTACGAAAAATTCTCCCTTAAGACTAATGCTTGGTAAAAAGTGGAGAAAATAACAAAAACTTATTTTAATTATATTTAAATAAGCGTCAAAAAAGATAATATTTAAACATTTTAAATTAAGATAATAATAGTAAAAATAACTAAATATGATACATAAACTCAAATGCACCTCTAAAGAAAATATAAACTCATGAGAGAAAAGCGTTGCTATAGATAAACAAAAGGAAAAAATAAATAGTTTATATGCGAGGAAAGGTGAATTCTAGGGGGAGGGTGTAAGACTCTAACCTCGGCAGTAGACTATTATACACATTCATTTAAGACCAATAGATTAAGAAATGATATATCATTTTAATAGGCATTACATCATATTTTTCTCTCTCTAATACAACCATGGCGGCACCTTTCTTCAGTGTTTAAAAAGAAACAGAAAAGATTCGAGAGAATTGATGAATTGAAGAATGGCTGGGGACACACAAAAAACAATTTCTGGTAATAGGTTCAAAGAGAGGAATTCAGTGTGATGGGTGTATGATAAGATATAGTAGAATTATTCAATCTAACGATCCTTAGTAAATGTCCACCATGAACCACTTACTAGGTGGTTCACCTTAGAAATCACCGTGAGAAAAAGTCAAATTTCTAAAAAAAACTAACGGTTATGATTTTATTGATAAAGTAAAATTGTTTTACACTGTCGGTGTATTTCCTAAATCCAAAAAGAAAGAGCTTAAAGATGACAAAAAAGTATCTATTAACTAAAAATGAAAATTAATTTTTTTTCCTTTTCATCTATCTATCAACTCTGCAATTCACACAACACTTTGATTCCGGCATCACCGTGGACTGACCTGAGTAAAACTGGCAGGGACAGAACTAAACTGATGGCTTGTGGACTCAAAGGATGACTTCTTTAGAGAGGATTCTCCTGAAGCCTGGAAGAATCCTGGTGCTGTTAATTGCTTTTCATTAAGCCTTATATTCTTGGAAAGCATATCAACAACCTGTGACATCATTGGCCTTCTGCTTGCTGCTGCTTGTGTGCAGAAAAAAGCTACTTTCATGTACCTAGTTACTTCTTCCTTAGGATATTCAACCATGTCTGGATCCACTAGCTCCAACAGTCTTCCTTCTTCATGAAGTTGCCAGGCCTGTCATTGCCGAAAGTAAAGAGTATCTTAGATATTATTCGTATGTACTGTCAGCGTAGAAAAGTTATACTCGTATCTCACTGTGTAGATATTCGTGGAAATATTTAAATAGCAGAAAACAAAAACATACCCATTCCAAGAGGAATTTGTTTGAGCCTCCCCAATTTGTCTTGGCGCTGCTTTGGCCGCTAATTATTTCAAGTATTAGAACGCCAAAACTATATACATCAGCCTTCAGGGTTAACTGGCCACCCATTGCGTATTCGGGTGCTAAGTAACCGCTGTGCATATTGAAACAAAAGTTGTTTTTCATGAATTTGCGGTGCAAGTGTAGATGGAACAGTTTTCCAAAGATTGAAACTATGGCAAAACAAAATGCATAAAAAACAAATAGTGGATCTGCTATATAACTTACGTTGTTCCAGCAATTCTGGTGCTAATGTGAGTGATGTCGTCTGGAAATAACTTAGCCAGTCCAAAATCTCCTATTTTTGGATTAAAGTCTCTGTCGAGTAAAATATTGCTAGCCTTGATGTCTCTGTGTACAATGCGAGGAACAACTTCTTCGTGAAGAAATGTAAGACCTTTAGCAGTACCTATGCAAATATTCGATCTTTTTCCCCAGTCTAGCTTAATGTTTGTACTTGTATTTCCTATGAAAGAAAATGGGAGAAAAAAGTTTATGTTTTCATCCTCTGATCTGCATATGGGTCGATCTTAACTAGCGATTCCTTAGTTCACACGATATTGTTAGATTTACCTAGTAATGCACGATCAAGGCTGTTATTTTCCACATATTCATAAACTAATGTACGATTAGGTTCTTGAACGCAGCAACCAACCAATTCAACAAGGTTTGGATGCTTAACATGTGATATAGTTTTAATTTCAGTTAAAAATTCGCGAACTCCCTGCTTTGAGTTAGCTGAAAGGCTCTTCACTGCTACTTGTCTTCCGTTTTTTAAGGTTCCCTAACAAAATTCCAGCACGTGTATTTAGTATTAGCTTAACAATCAATAAGAGCATAGCATGGTAAAAGGTGACATTATAAACCAAATAGTCTATTGGTTTATAAGCATTATAACACAGAAAATGGTTGCAAGGAGAAGTGTTGAATCAGACTATAGAGCTATGGCTCAAGAAATGTGTATAAAAAGGACTCTTGATTCTTGAAGAATTTCAATTTCCCTATAAACCTACTAATGAAGCTATGAAATATTAAGGCTGCTACAAGTATTGTTCAAAACCCAGTGCAGCACGACTGAACCAAACTTATGAAAATTGATAAACACTCAACAAAAGGGAAGACAGATGACAGAGCTATATGTGTTTCATTTGTTCCAGCCACTCAACAACTAGCACACATCCTTCCCCACAGAGTTATCTCAACCTAACTAAAAACTTTTTGTAAGCATGTCGGGCATGATTGATAATCTATTCACCAACTTGAGATGGTGTAAAGATAGCTTGAAGTTGAACTAGTGTATATCAAAGTAGTCATTCCCGAATAGTGTCGCGGAGCGGCCGAACCGAAAAGCGGGATAGAGGGATAGCGTATAGGGGGATGACCGCTATTTGATCATTTTTTTGGACAAATTAATAATCATAAACATATAGTTAATGTAAAATTAAACAAATATTCATAAATCAAAGCACACCTGACTCTTGAAGTACATAAACGGCTATGAAGGAAGGTTAAGGTAGAGTCTCAACTCAATTTGATTGAAAAATTCAAAATTACGCTTAGAATGTTTTAAATTGAAGGGGTAATTTCGGTTTTTTAGAGGGAAAAAGGATAGCATGCCAGGAACCGTTCCAGGCCAGGAACTGCTCTACACCGTTATCCCTCTATTTACCCTATAGCGGCCGCTGTAGTGTTCTGCACCGTTATTGACTGCTCTGGTCAGTGTTATCGAATATTGGCCATGGTGGATATCAGTGGCGATTTTTGGACTCGCCACAATGGTAAATCTTGGCCGATATTGGGGATTTTTCCACCAAAACACACTATGATGGTGTCACAAAGCAGACAGTTTATTGTGGACTAAATTAAGATCTGAATTATTTGGTTCAGCTCTTGTAATTTACTTTGTTTCATAGCTTATATCATTTGTATTTCTATTTATGTCTCCTAAGCTGTAGCAAATTAGTTCGTATTTTACAACCAACTCTACATGTATATGTTTTCATCCTTGTAAGTTGTATATAACCTCAGATGAACAAGATATAAGTTATAATTTCTTCTCTGAAAATTACAGGAACGATTTTTTACATCCCCGAAAACAACATGATAAAGTCTCCCATTGCACAATACATAGCACTAACTTGTCTAAGATTGACACTTGCATAGCCGATGAAATCCTAAATCAGCTGATTAACAAGCATACTAATTCCATAATGTTGTAATTATGTAATTATGCAATTATGCAAGAACCGGTGACCTGAATACCTGGTAAACTGTGCCAAAACCTCCCCGTCCTATCTTTTTGCTTGGATGATAATTATCAGTGGCCAATCTCAAGTCTTTTTCCGAAAAATGCATAATATTATCAAGTGGATACCCTGAGCAACAAGAACTTAAATTAAGTATAGTGCTAAATGGGAAAAGGTTGTAGTAACAAAAAGTATTGCTCTCTGAACATTTCTGAGCATCACTGTTGTATTACATGTCAAATAAAACCTATCCAGCAAAAAAAATCTACAAAGGAAGTCTTTGCTGATACTTAAATTATGTTTTCACTTAAGTGCAAACTAAAAGAACATAATTATATGTTGGAGTCTACAACTTCATGGTAACTTTTTGTCACTCTTGTGAAACCTTCACATGACACCTTGATGTGCACTAATCAAATTGAAATACTATTAAATGTATCACTAAAAACACACAAGAGAACAATTGTCATGATAAACCTAGATTCTCTCCTTCTCTCCTAAGTGATTAAGTATCCGGTTATTTTGTCGGGTAAACTACTCAAAAGTCGTCAAGGGAAAATTATACAATGGTCTACCGTTATCGATGCGCAAAATATTAAAATGAGTAACCAAAAGCCCTCACCATCGATTTCATTAGGAGTATTAGGTGGAGTCTTTTTCTTCTTGAGAGTTGAGGCTCCAAAGCAGCCACAACTCATAATGATCCTGGTATGTAATGTAATGTAACTACTCGTCTGTTATGCCTGCATTATTTACCGTATTGCAACATAAGAAAAGTGACATTCTTGCATTTTAATTCCAAACACAAGAAGATATAATCACGCAAACTGCAAAGGCATGGGAATTTGGAAGGAACTCAAGCTCACAGTATCCACTGGGAAAACAGAAATAGTTGAAACATTTGTTCAACTTGACAAGGGTTTCTGTAACTTCCAAAATTTTAGAGACAGAAAAATATGATGTTTTTTCCAACAAGTTGAACCTAGTACATAAATTTGAATAGAAGTCAACTAATTCGTATTCAATAGTTCCTTAGAATCAAAGATTATCTAATACCTAAACAATCTGCATAGTGCCATGAAACAAGAAAATAAAACCTAGGTTGCTAAATTTTGCAATTCCATCACAATTTAAGAACAAAATTAAACTATTATAGCTTAACCCAAAAAAAGAAAAAGAGAGGGCATGAACCTGATATGATATAAACACAGAAAGCTAAATTGAGAAATCAAGAGAGGAGAATCAATCACCTTCCAAAGCTAAGCAAGAAGGAAAAAATGCGGAGATTAATGGTGAAATGTGAAGAGTTGAAATTAGAATAGAGAAAATGTTGTGAGTATTTGGTTGGTAGTAAGTAAGGTGGGGTCAGAGAAAGACTAGTAATGTTGTTCGACTTTGTTCCATTCTCACTCGGTTATAAACAACTGTTGTAGAAAAAGACAGGTTTTGATTCTGTTAGACAACCTACGGTTACAGAACAGAATTTGTTTGCTGGAAGATTACCTTTTAATGCAACTAAATTAAATACACCGCAAAAAGGTTTTTGTTTCTTAATTATAGTTGCTTGCGTTTGACGGACTCCGTAAAAATACGGGAAAAGTCTCCATATTTTATGTTTTCCCCCATACTAATTTATGTTGCCCCAAATTCTATCTTATTCAATTCAATGCTTTTGTTTTTTACTATTCAAACCTTTTACATTTAGTCCCTGTCTTGGTAATGGTAGATTGAATTGGCATTCAAAATTGGGTATTTCCTTTGACACTTGTCATGTTGGATTTCGCTATTGAAAATTCAAAAATATTTGTCGCACGTGCACGTGTAAATTCATCTTTTAACATGATTCGCAAGTGTATTTGTGAAAACATCATATTGAGTTGTTTTTAGAATTGTGAAAATTAATTGTAATATTTAATTATAATAAATAATAATTAGAAATGTGAAATGATATTTAGGAGTCCGTAAAATGTTTGGTAAATAATCAAGCAAATTTGGTACTAATTTATTTTATTATATTAAAAATATAATAGATTTAATTCACATAATATATATGCATTTTGTAATTGTACGAGTATAGTTTATTTACGGTTGTTGGTTGTTATATCATGCGATACAATAATTCACACCTTATTTATTCTTTATATAAATGATTAAAAAATTTCATAATTAATATTGATATATTTTTTCACAATAATATGAATGTATTGCAAATGTTTAAAGAAGTTATGTAGTAATAGTTTGTTTTATTAAATATTATCCTTTTAAATAAGTGAATTTCTTAATTCATCCCATAAAGGGTGGGCGCATCATATGAAAAATTTAAAATATCCTTCACAAAATCGAAAATTTATTTCCGGTACGCACCATTTTCTATAATTTTTTAGTAAAACCAGAAATTTACTTACGGTTTGCTACCAGAAATAAACTTCTAGTGATGTGCATGACAATATGAAGGAAAACCTATTTATAAGTAATATCTTTTGAATTTAAAATTGTTATTCAAATTAAAATCATGTAATTTTTAAATCTATTTAAAGCCAAAAAATGTGATCCAAAATAAACTTTATAATAATAGTATTCATAAAACATATCTAGTACAATACGAAATAAAAAAAGAAAGGCAAATACAACCAAAATAAATTATTGTATGGCGACTGTCACCCTCGAGCTTCTCACGCCTCCTGAACCAGGCACCGAGCCTCTGCCATGATGGCCTCCAAAACGCCTCTCGCATCGGACCCGTCAGGAACCAGCCCTTTGTCGATGTCATCTCTAACAAGCTCCATGATACAGCGGCACTTAGGCAGTACGTCTTGGGCATGATCCCTCATCGCCTGCTCCTCCTCCAAGATCTCCTGATGAGTCGGCCTAGGTGGGTCCCCTGGAGCCTCTCGTATCAGGTGTGGATGAGAAATCCTGAAGTACCACGGCATGTAACCAAACGCGTAACTCCAAATGCGGAGCTACGACTCTCCCTAGGGATGAGATGACTCTCAAGATCAGCAAAAATCTCATTCATCTCCCTCCTCTTCACTGTCGGAGGAGCAGATAAAGCAGAATGTCGAGGAATCGTTTGAGTATACCCAAACTGACGCATCACTCGCTCGGGCATGTAGGCAGTAGTCTTCCGAGTACCACAGGTCAACCAACCTGTAAATAGAGAAACTTCATCAAAAGCGATTGTCTCACGGTGGTCGGCGTAGGCACTGAAGTGGATGTCCTCATGCATAATTCGGTCCAAGTAAACCTGATACACAAGTGTCGCCTAGTTGCCTCTGAGCGGCTCATATGCACATGCACGAGGCATCTGCTCGGTATAACCATCAACAAATGTCTAACCTAAAATTTGTGGGAAGTGTTGTAGGATCCATCCCTGAAATATCAAAATTATATCAGTTAGTTTCAAAATTGAAATTATTTAAAAAGGAAGCTAAGAGAAATTTTTTATACCGTCAAAAAAGTCATGTTGTCGGTGATCTGCCTCCTCTTCCACCTAGTCGCCTCCGTCAACTTAGTATACAAGTAAACATAACAAGCAGCCCCTCAGTTCCACCCACTGACCTGCTCTAAATTAGCAAAGAATCTGAGGTACATGACGTCAGTGTATGTGGCACCAGTGTTCACAAATATATGGGTCCCAACAAGATACAAGAGGCATGCTCTCATGGCATTCCCCTGTGAAGTGTAACCTGCTCGAAATCACCATCAGCAGCAGTAGCACGCACAACCTCCTGATCCAAAATAATCTTCAACCAACTATACCTCACGCGACTGCCACGTGTATTGCCAACCTCCTGCAGGGCCTCCTCCACGGTAACCCCCATCCTCTCAACCAACATCTCAATCACCTCGTCCTTCTCCAACTTTTCATGATCCAGAAACCGCCCTCCGATCGACAGGTGAAGCAGACAAGCGACGTCATTGAGTGTGATCGTCATCTCCCCGTGTGGTAGATGAAATGAAGACGTCTCCTCGTGCCAACTCTCTATAAAAGTGTTGGTCATCCCTTAGTTGACCACACTATATCCACAGAGGGTCAAGTCTCTCAACCTTGTAGTCAGCAGCAGACCATCAAACCATGGCTCGACAGGGGGAGTTAGCTTGTTGATCTTCCTCTCATGGTTAATGACCTTTAGTGTATCCCGATCCTGCAAGAAAAAACATTAGAATTCATAATATTATTCATAACATAATTAATAAATGACATAAATGTAAATTATGTACCTCTTCATCCCATAAATGTCTAGCGACATGGATAGGATAATGCGCGAGCACGGATAAGTTAGAAGACCCCCTCCAAAGACCTAAAGGACCTTTGGTACCATTGGTGTCGCCTTTGTAATCGTTGCCCCTTTGCAGCCTCTGTTGGCTCTGGTACTGGTACCTGATGTACTTGGGGTGTAGGATCAGGTCTCACCTCCAACGGCCCCGGACCTGTCTGTGTAGCATATGTGGATCTCGTCTCATAAATCCTGGTGGTAAGGATGGTGATGATGTGCGTCTACGGTATGACGGAGGCGGAGAGGGATGGACTGGAGACTCTCGTCTGCTACGGGAGGAAGAAGTAGAAGGTGCAAAATCAGAAGAAGCAGGTTGTGCCTCGGACATAGCCTGTCTGAATGTCGACAAAGCCTGCATGGCCTGAGTCCTCGGAGGTCGTGTGGCCTAACTCCTCTCTCTCCGCAAAGAAACATGTTGTGTAACTCGGCCATGCCTCAAACGATCGTCTCGCTCAGACATGTCTCTTGTAGAAGCAAGACCGAAACACTAACATCTAACTAGACTCACAGAGGAAAAAATGAAGAGAAAAAATGGAGATAGATACCGGAAATTTATTTTCGGTTTTGTTCATCACATGAAACTGGAAATAAACTTTCGGTTTCCTATGCAAAATAGAACAGCAGAAACCACCAACCCAAACTCCAAAATGCCTTAAAATAATCAGATTGATTGTCAAAAAGAGTTTGTAAATGGTATTATAATGACCCCTAATGATGTAAAGTATAAAAAACAACACATTTCAAGCCCTATTTCACCAGTTTTAATCGATTTTACATAAACTCTAAAAATGAGTAAATCACTTACTTGATTGATTGAGAGTTGGTTGTTGCATGAATGATTGCGATTTGGTTGTTACTTGATGATTTGTGTTGATTGCTTGAGAGAAAAAATGTTTTTGATGAGAAGGGTTTTGAGAGAGTTTTGAAAATGTTTCTGTTATGGGAATGAGAAAGGTTCTGGCGCGATATAAGTTCATCAATTTACCAGAAATTTATTTCCGGTAGCATCCCGTAAGTAAATCTCCAGGTTTCACCCAAATTGAATTTCATTAAATAGGGTGCTAACCGGAAGTTTATTTTCGGTATTTCCGGGGCAAAAATGAAATTTCGCAGGGGTGGCTAAGAAAGACATGAGGTGGATTAAGAAATTCACTTAAATAATTTTTGTTTTTGCAAAGGTTTAAAAGTATAACAAAATAAGAATAGAGTGAATCTTTCATCTTTAACTTAATTACATAAATAAATTTTTAATTTACATATTAAATAGTCTTACCGTTATAATTAAAACATTTTTAAAGCAAATTGATAAATTTATTTATCTTTCTAAAAAATATTAAATCATAACATAATGTATCAAATAAAATTTATTTTATTAATATAAATATTATAATAGATTTATTTTTGGAACATAAAAAGAGAAATATGATGATATACCTAATAATTAGGTATTTATTATAAAGTGAAAAATAAAAATTGAAATATCAAATAAAAACGAAGATTTACATCACAAATATTACCATTATTTATTTTTCCATGCCTCTTTGGTGCAAATAATAGGTTTGTTTTTGTTTTTGCATAATTTGTAAATGCTCATGCGAATTAACCTTAAATATTTAAAAAAAATACAGGGCTTAATTCGCATATGCATCTGTGAATTCACCCCTAACATGCGACTTCACAAGTGTGCATACAAATTAACCTTAAATATTAAAAATACACAAAGCTTAATTCGCATATGCATATGCGATTTCACAGTCCTAATAGGTGAATTTACATGTACATTTGCGAAGTAAATAAAATAATTCACGGTGGCGGTGCGTTCACAAATGCACTTAAAATTTTGGGGGCATTTGAGTCTTTAACCAGTGGTCTAGAAGAAGACCATTAGGTGGGAAAAACAACTCCCTTTAAAATTGCTTACCTCACCCTATATGAAAAAGCGTTACCCTGTGCAATTTTAAAATTGTCCGTCAGAAAACCGAAAATACATTTCTGTTTCGCATCATATTTTACACAAAACACATAAAATGTGATTTCACCCTTCAAAATGCAAAAAACGGTATCATAGGTATACTTCCGTTGTTTGAATATTTTATATTTAATTATTATATTCTAATAATTATTATGTGGACAAATATATTTATATGAATTATATTAGTTATTTGTCAAATTAAGGGCCTTAATAAAATATACTGTAAAAGACTCATTAGATTTCTATTTAGTAATTAATTAGTTAATTAATTAATTAATTGGATATGGACTTAAATATTGGTGGATGTCAGGATGACCCATTTAGGAATAATGAGAATCTTAATTGGTCATCACACTATATAAAGACTATGGTCACTAATATAGCATAAGCAAAATAATCTATTCTCCCCGTCTGAAGAGTGTTCAAGGCATCAGGAGTACCGGTTGAGGAAGATCCACAAGTCAACAAGTGTCAGTCACTTATCTCTACACTTTTGCATTTCAGGATTACAATTATCATTGCCAAAGATTTTTTTATCTTATAGATTCAGGTATTTCTGAAATTTCATATCTCATATACTAACATGTCGTAGATCCTATAGTTATATACACGATAATAATTATTTATTATATTCCGCACTAAAGTATATGGTATAATATATAGAACATGTATATGTGATTAATTGTTATTGAATTAATTCCTACATCCATTTCTAATTCAGAATTATGTTTCCGGTTTTATTAGCGGAAATATTGAACTTTGTTGTCGCCTTGACATTTCATATATATCCGGAAGTATAATTTTGGTTTAATGAATGGTGCATGTTACTTAAAATAGTAACCAGTATGGTCATGTTTAATCACCATGATTTCTTCTTTCTTTCCTTAAACCTCTAAAAATTCCTCATAATTTTCGATCCATTTTCCACTCCAAATCATCATTTTTGTGGTTCATCATATTAGAAAGAGTTTAAGGAAGTAGAATTTTAGGTAAATCTTATTCATTTCAACCCTCACTCTCAATATTAATCTGTCCTTTATTGTAGAAAAAGGTTACATACAAATTGGATGTATACTTCCAGTTGTTAGTTGAATAGAACTGAAAGTTAATTTTCTATTTTTATTTGTATTTATTTTGACAGCAATCTGTCAATGTAACATGTTAATAAGTTTTATGTTTTATCTAACATTAGATACAATACACCCCTATAATAGTCTCACACCTGATGTGTCTCGAGTTGTTTAATCTCTCGTTGTTTCTCCTCTCGTAATTAAGACGGTAGATGTTCGTGAGCAATTTGAAAATGTAGAAGAATTTGAATTACGTGAAGACATGTTGCAGTGGATTCGTATAGAGGCTACAAAACTAGGATTTGATGTTGTGATTGGAAGGTCCGATAATGGTACGGATAAAAGAAACACATTTGTGATTTTGACATGCGAAATAAGTGGGAAATACATATGTTGTATCCAAAATTTGAAACGCGACGACACCGGTTCAAGAAAATGTGAATGTCCATTTAGGTTACGTGGTTATCTTATGGCAAATAATAAATGGAAATTTAAAGTGCTATGCAGTTTACACAATCATGATTTAAGTCAAAAATTAGTCGATCATCCAATTGCATGTCGGCTCATTCTGGATGAGAAGACATGTGTTTCTGACATGACTTTGAATTTGGTACCGCCTAAAAACATATTTGCAACCTTGAAGTGCAAAAGACCGGAGAACACATCAAATATCAAACAAGTTTACAATAAGCGCTATCAAACCAAAATAAGGCTTAAGGAGGATCGAACCGAGATGCAATACCTCTTGATGGGGTAATAGTAAGAGATATTTATACGACTCATCCTGATTCCATTAAATTGTTTAATACGTTTACCATTGTGTTGATAATTGATTCAACGTATAAGACCAACTAGTACATGCTTCCATTGTTGGAAATTGTTGGTGTTACGTCAACTAAGAAGACATACTCTGTTAGTTTTGCATTTCTAGAGTGCTAAAAAAAGGACAACTCTGTATGGACTTTAGAGGTTTATATGTACATTTTAAAGGATCTAGAAGACATGCTGAAAGCCATTGTTATCAATCGAAATACAACATTAATGAATTTTATTGCAACTGTATTTCCCAATTCTTACGCATTACTTTGTAGG
Source organism: Vicia sativa (assembly GCA_021764765.1). Classification (NCBI taxonomy): domain Eukaryota; kingdom Viridiplantae; phylum Streptophyta; class Magnoliopsida; order Fabales; family Fabaceae; genus Vicia; species Vicia sativa. The sequence goes on along the minus strand of CM038795.1, from coordinate 56,597,879 downwards.
TACCATATTACTAAAAATGGAAGAAGTCAGATTAAACTTGTGGCGGGGATAAAACATGTTGCAGGTGAAGATGTCAGTTTTTATGCACAAGTACATTAGATGAATCGTCAATGTCGGGGGTGACGGTAACTATGGTTTTCGAGTTGTTTCTGTTTTGCTCGGTAGAGGGGAAGAGTATTACCATATTGTCCGAGATACCCTTATTAGAGAGTTGACGGGCAATAGAGAATCATACACACGTGTTTAGGGAGTAAAGAAAAGGTTTAGGAAATACATTATGCACTTGTACCTCCCAAGGTTGGATTTGCACCAAAGAATAGATGGATGTGTTTCCTTGAATTGGGTCATCTCATAACAAGTACGTATGAGAGAATGTGTATTAATCTTACAAGATACGGTTTCTCAGAGGCTTATTTCCCTCTACACACTGCTTCAACACCAAATCCCAATGATTGTATCATATGTGTTAGGTGGGCTTCAAATCCGCGACATTTTATTCAAGTGTATTTGAAACCGGGATGCCCTATACCACCTACATCACCAGAGTGAGCATTTCATTTCACAAACCCATATGAGACCTGTCCGGACCAATTCATTGAATTGATGCAAGAATACAACAAGTTGAACCAAATTGGAATAGACAAAAAAATAGGGAAAAGTCAAAAGGGGTGTCACCGGTGGATTTATCCGGCGACACTTTTTAAAGCTCATTCAAGTAGTTAGGTATCATTTTATTGTTAATGTCATTTTGTTCATGTATTATGACGTGAAAATATAGTCATTTTTGTAGTTTGGCCAAAAATACAATATTTGAATACACGGGGCTTTTTTATTAGAGTTGTTGTCTCTGTTATGTTTCTGGTTTTTCATTCTTAGGGCCTTCACCGAAAATATACTTTTGGTTCCATTTAATAAAAAACCAGAAATTAATTTCTGGTTCTATCACTAACACATAGATAGGATTTGTAAGGTAGTGAAGATCGAGTACCGCTCGCCATCGATTGACAAAGATGGGAGGCTTGAGTTTGTCAACCGTGAGCTGAAGAACGACGCTGATTTACTGGATATGTGGAATAATTTTGACAGTTTTGAGGAGAAAATTTTGATCGAGCTAGATGCGACTATAATAAGATCGACCAATGATATTATCATGATGTTGCAATGTCCACCCAGACGTTGATTTGTAATGTTTGATTTATTTTTAACTCCTAAATATATTTGCTATATTTATGCTATGAATTGTATTGTGAGATTATGATGCAGTTCAATAATATTTTATCGTGAAGAAGGTCGTTTTGTTTAGTGGAGGCATAAAGATGAGTTTTTGGTTAAAGATTTACAAGAGGATTAATTAAGCTTGTTTTTCGGTGCCTACTTTGGAACTTCTAAAAGCAAAAGCTTTAGCTTGTTTATGGAAATCTAAAATCCCTAGTAAAATCCTTATTTTGAAAGAGATTGGTCGGAGGTTGATTATATTCCCTTGTGCTTTTTGAAAGAGAAGGATGTGGATCACTTGCTTTGCTCTTGCTCTTTCTCTAATATCTTATGGAACAATTTTTGTTTGTAGATTGGAGTTGATGTATTGTCTCTTTCATATTCTTTTTGGTGGGACTCTAAAATTTAAATTCATCCATTTATTTTTGTGTTTTTGTCCTGCCTTTTATTGGTCCATTTTTAAGGGTAATACTCTTATCATTTTGAATGTGCTGAGTTTATTAAGAGTCTATCTTGAGATTTGTTCAATAACTTTTGTAGAAAAGGGCGGAACATCTCTTGGGTAGATTTGTGTAACAATCCTATGATTTATTGGGAGTATTTTGCAGTTTTTGATTTCTGGTTGGTTAGTGTTTGTTGGATCACTTGTTTTGCTCTTGCTCTTTCGCTAATCTCTTATGGAACAATTTTTTTTGTGGATTAGAGTTAATGCATCGTCTCTTGCAGATTCTTTGTTGGTGAGACTCCAAAATTTAAATTCATCTATTTATTTTTGGTTTTTTGGTCTTGCCTTTTATTGGTCCGTTTTTAAGGGTAGTACTTTTATAATGCCTTTCATAGAAAAGGGATTAATATCTCCTGTGTAGATTTGTGTATCAATCTCATGGTTTATATGGAGTCTTTTGTAGTTCTTGGTCAGTGGTTCGTTATTGTTTGTTGGTTGATTTTTTTCCTTTATTTTTTTGGTTGTATAAGGGTGAACACCCATAGTTCTTATTTTTAATTCCAAATTTCCCATTACTTATAAAAAATAATCAAACCTCTTATATTTGAAATTTACACAAAACATTGGTTATTTATTTGTTTTTCAATCAATAACTTGCTGCTCAATTGACTAGTTGGATTTTGAATAATCAAATCCCTTAGACTTTATTTTAGAGTTTGGAGGGGAGGGGTATATTAAAAAAAAACAAAGTATAAAAGAATTTTGGTTGAAAGGGTTTTGAAAATTTTCATTTTTAGTTATAACCAAGGTAACCAGACTCGAGATCCTACACAAACTCAAGTTGATATAATAAGATTGTAAATCGGAGGATCATAACACGGATTGTAAGATTCTACCAAATTTAAAAAATTCATATATAAATATGACATACATAATATAATATAAAACAATATTCAAAACAGTAGCAAATGTCTAGTAAGAACTTTAAAAAGTCTGAAATTTCATAGGATAATATTGATTTCAAAATAGTAGAAAACTTCAAAACAATAGCAAAACTTCAAAACAATAGAAAAATATGATAATATTAATTTCATAGGAATTCAAAACAACAAAACATTCAAAACAGTAGCAAAACTTCTAAAAAAAACTTGAGGAAAATTCACTTAATTTCCAAATAATTCATGTTGAAGTTGGTTATAATCACTCAATGGACCATCATTGTCTTCTTCATTATCTTCTTCATTGTCTCCTTCATCTTCATATTCATTTGCAAATTTGTCCTCAAATCCATTTTCATCTCTTCCTTCATCATGTTCATCTTCCAAATTATGAACAAGAATAACACCCTATTCAATTTGTTCTTGATTCACTTGAACAAAGTCTTCATCTGAAATTTCAATGTCGCCATCTTCATCCATAAGCCAATCATCATCCAATCCAAGGTAATCAAACTATAACTCAAATGTTCTTCTCCCTTTCTTTTGTTTGAACAATCTTGAATTAGCCATGGCATAAACAACATCATTAATCGTTTTTTATTTCAAGCGATTCTTTCTTATTGTATGGACAATCTCAAAACCACTCCAGTTTCGCTCGCAACCTGATTAACTGCATGTCAAGCTGAGTATGCAGATAGCAAACCTTTGGAGCTCTAGACATTCAAACCCAACCGAATCCCACCAATCTGCCAGAGTAGATTTCTCAAGTGTTAGTTTGGCCAATTGTGTGCCAAAATACCCTAATTGTTTCTTGAAGTCATGCATTTGTACTTCAGTCGTAGCTTGTTTTTCAGGATCATCCACCATCTTAGTTAAACAGTCCAGTAAGCCTTTTCTAACCTCAATATCAGCCTTGAATCTAGGACCGTAATGCATATGCGGGTTGAGATAATAGGCTGCAACATGCAATGGCCTATGTAGCATTCTGTCCCATCTATCATCTATGATATTCCAAATAGGCTTGTAACTACAAAGTACAACAATTTGAGTTATTTTAACATTTGATACCAAGAATAAACACAAATACTTCGATAAAATTAAATATAACAAATATACCTTTTCCTGACACCATTAAAATTCTTTTGAATCTGCTCCTTAGCTTGGTCCATTGTCTCATAGATTAATCCCATGGTTGGTTTTTGATCTAAATCAACTAATCGAAACACTTTAATTAGAGGTGTCACACCCTTCAAACAAATAACAACGTTCTTCCAATTTTTTTTGGCCAAAACCACATCTTCAATTGCTTTCCCATCTCTTAACTTTTCACATTTGCTCGACTTCCATTCTTTTGAAGTGAACATTCTTATCAAATCTTCCTTATTCTCATATAAGCATCCCAAAGTGAGGTAAGATATGGCAAATCGAGTAGCGCCTAGCCTCACCAAATCTATGTTTTTTGTGTGTTGATGCAAAATAAAAATCAGAGAAGTTCTTGAATAAATAAAAGTTGTAATTTTTTTTACCCTTTGGAATTGTCTCTTCATAAATTGATATCTTCTTCTCCAAATATTCAAGCATCAATTCAAGATAGTGTGCGACACAAGGCATCCAATATAATTTGTTCCTCTTTCGCATCAGTATCTCACCGACAGCCTTGGAATTTGTCGCATTATCAGTCACGACCTGAATGGCGTTATCTTCTCCAACCTCTTAAACAACCGCATCAATCATTTCAAATATTTTGTCGGCTGTTTTGCATATGTTGGATGCATCAACAAACTTCAAAAATACAGTACCCTATGGACTGTTAACCAAGAAATCCAAAATGCTCTTCCTCTTTTGATCCGTCCATCCGTCAGTCATTACTGTGCAACCAATGCTCATCCATTTCTTCCTATGTTCTTTCAAAGCTTCATTTGTCAACATCACTTCTTGGTTTAACAACTGAATTCTCAAGTCATGATAAGATGATGGTTTGGATCCATTACCATGTCTTGAAATCATATCACACATAGTACTGAACTCCTCACTCCTTGCCACATTGAATGATATTGCATTGTTGTAAAAAAACCTTGCAATTTCTTGGCATGCATAATCTCTTAAGCCCTTCTTTAGAACCGCATTGATGCTAGGTTGTGAGCTGAAACACCTTTTCTTAAATATGTTTCCAAAGTTGTTACTGATCATTCTTTTTGAGCCCACCTCTGACTTCTCCTCCTCCACAAATGCCTCTGTTTTTTTATCAATTTTTTTTTTGCAATCTTGAACAAACTTGCAGTATATCTTTCTAGATTTCATCTGGAAAAGTCTTACACGGTTCAACATCTTTTTGAGTTCCATCCAAGTGATGCTTTACCCGATAGACACCTCCGGTTACCCACTTTTGATTATACTTGCATTGGATTCTCCTTGGATTATCAGGATCAACAATACCATATTTCCATGCTATATCTGTTTTGTTACCAACTACGTTTCTCAGTCGTGTTTTCTGGCATGGTGGTGGTGCAATTGCAGGGGGAGTAGTGAGGGCACCAACAACTAATGTTCCAACACCAGAAGCCATGTTTAAAAAAGTTTCAAAAAGAGTTTTTTTTTACGTAAGGAGAAGAAGAATTAATGTGTTTAATGAGAAAGATATGAGTAAATTAGGGTACAAGAATATGTATTTAAAGAGTTTAACGTGTGAACAATTTTTTTAGTGAATAAGAAGGGAAAATATTAAATTTCCCTAATCATGAGATATATTTGGGAAGTTTGAGAGATTTCAGCGTGAGAGAAAAAAAATCAAGTGACTAGGTGACATAATTACTCTTAATTGCTGTAATATATTTATTACTGACATAAAAAGAGATTTTCAAAAAAAGAAGAGAACTGAAGCCTTATTTTTGGATTTTTTAGGGTTTTTTGTTGAACTGGGTCGCAGATCCGAATACATGGTTTTTTTCAGAATCGTACAGAAGCATCGATTCCAACGATTTTACGTGTTCCAGCACGACAGAGTGCTGCAAGACCGCAGAGTCGTCCGATCCTATGAGTTGGACCGCGTTTCTGTCTATTATGATAACACAATCTCCCTAATTTGAGGAACTAAAATATTACATTGGACTAGAGATTTAAAGAGTTTTGAAAGACTTAAATAAATTATTTAAATATAATTAATATACCAAAAATTTAAAATATGTTAATAACAAACACTCTTTCATTATTCTAAACAAAATATTTTCTTTAAAATCTTTCTATAACTTTTTTTAAATTTTTTTCTTCTAAATTCTCTCTTTTCCTCTCATCCAAACTCTCAAACAAAACCTTAAAAAAATAATATATATATGTTTTTTATTTTCAACAACTCCATCAACACCATCTATATAGAAAAATGTTCTTGTCACTCTTGTATTTGATACCACACATTTGAAAGTTCGAAATTGCCTTTTAAATATTTGAAGATGCATTTTCAAACACTCAAATTAACAAAGATGCATTTCCAAAAACTTGTTGCAGTTTCAGTTGTAACAAAAGAAATTCCACGTTGTCATTGCATCAATAATAATACTACGAAATATAATACATGATTACTAATATAATCCAAAGTAGTGTTCATGCTTCAATTTCTATTGTTTAAAGTTCCTCATTCATAGAAATAACTTATAAAGTTCATGTTAAGTTACAATGGCTTTGTTAAAATAGATGGCAAAACTTTTCAAAGATATATCGGGACAATTTTGTAGGTCCAAATATAGAATCTTAGAACGCATTTGTTAGTGGCATTTTAGGATGGACAATTGTAACTTTTTATTGTGATAAAGGACAACATATAAAGGTTACATGACTTATGTTGTTGCTATATCTATCTGCCCTAAAAATGTTGAAATTGAAAGGTTGATTCCAATCTTATTGGAGAAAAGAAAATCAAACATTTTAGTGTTCATTTTTCTGGTTTTTAAGTTGGTCGCGTAGCAAACAAACTCGCACCAGAGGTTCATTCCACGACACACTTCCACAAACCTCAACCGACCAATCCAGAACGCAAGAAAGCAAATCTGGAATCACTGTCTGTTCTTTGTCCACCACAAAAACCCTAACCTCAAATTCCCTCCTTTTCTTTTTTATTAAACTAATCCAATCCCTTCTTTCTCCCCTTTCCCACTAACCCCACTTCCACTCTCTCTCTCTACACTCTCTCAATAGTGTTATCTGTCGCCTTCAATTACGACTTTCCTTCCACCACTCTCTCTCTCTCTAGATTTTTTTCTATATATAAAAATTAGGGTTTATTATTATTCGCTATGAATCAAACTACTCCAGCGACTCAAGACTCTGAAGAAGGAGAGCCCTTGCCTCTGTCTATGCCACAATCTCAAGACCTTCCAAACGAACCCGACAACAACGATCCGGTCTCTGCTGAAGAAGAACCGCAAGAGGTTGTTGAAGAGGACAAGTTGCCTATTCATCAACCAATGGAGGAGGATTCGGTTAGTCCTTCCACTGTTTTCACTATCAGGCTTAAACAGTCTAAGTCCAATTTGCAGCACAAGATGAGTGTTCCTGAACTATGTCGCAATTTCAGGTAGATTTCAATTTTGTTATCATTTCATGGTAGCTTTAATATGCTAAATACTTTTGTATTATCAACTTTTGTTTGTTTTCCCTTTTTCTGCAGTGCTGTTTCCTGGTGTGGAAAACTAAATGCACTAGCTTGTGCTGCCGAAACGTGTGCCAGAATACCCAGGTTTGTGTTTTTTTATCTTACTGTGCGTTAGCAGAAGAATTGATTTGCATCGTACTCTATTGACAAACTCTACTGACTTAGTTTAGTGGATACAAACACTTCAAGCTTTATAACTCTATTTGTAATGCTTATATTAGCGTTTATCTTTTTTCATAGTTCAACAGCTAATCCACCATTTTGGATCCCTATACATATTGTGATCCCTGAGAGGCCGACTGAATGTGCGGTCTTCAATGTCATAGCAGGTATTTTTTTATGTCATTGCTTCATGTTCCCTTATTACAGTATCTTATGGCGAAATTTTAGGAAGTTTAAGTTAAACTGGTGTGAACTTTTCTTAGTCCTCTTGAGTTATCAATTTAAAGCTTAGGCTAATACAAGGCAATCTGACCTTACAACCCAGCCTTGGCTAGTATTTCCGGTATTTAATTTTTTTGGTAAAGTAGGAGTTAAGACCCATATTCCTTTAAGAAGAGATTTTGTAAGTCTTGATTACATTGAATCAGAGTTGTCAACGGCTAATCACGGAAACTAGTGGGTTGTTCAAATTCCAGTATGAAATAATGTTATAGCACCACTACGGCTTCCATTTTACAATATTTTGTACAAAGTAGCGTATCCTAGAGCAATAGCAATCTGTTCTAATTCCGCTATGCAATAGGGCTGAGCACCACTATTGCCGCTTTTAACAACAATGATTGAACCCGGAAAGATCCTTGATATATTTTAACTTTATGAACATTATACGTCATATACTAGGATTCCTAAACTGGATTTTGAGGTCCCTTATATGACTATATGGCATAGCTGAAGTTAACAACAAGTTAGCTGACACGTACATTTTTCTCTTCCCTTGAATATGATGGTGCTTAATTGACATTACTTTTGTGGTTTTGTTTTTGAAAATACAATTTTTTATAATTACATCTTCTGCAGATTCTCCTCGCGATTCAGTCCAGTTTATAGAATGGTCCCCCACCTCTTGTCCCCGTGCATTACTGGTTGCAAATTTTCACGGGAGGGTCACTATTTGGACTCAACCTTCTCAAGTAAGTGTTAGCTCTTGTATTCCACCTCTGTGTTATATACTTGTTCTTCTAATAGTTTCTTCATTCAGGGTCCAGCTAATCTTGTCCGTGATGCTAGCTCTTGGCAGCGGGAGCATGAGTGGCGGCAAGATATTGCAGTTGCTACAAAGTGGCTATCTGGAGTGTCTCCGGTATGCAGCTACCTAGTCTTAAGCTGATGACATGTTCAAATATTCCGTACATTTATTTTGATGAAGTCGTTTGTACACTTTGATTTGTCTATCTTTCCCCATGAACCTTTGTGGTTATGTAAGAGATAGGTATATGTTCTTTTTCTCTCTTCTCTTCTCCTTTCTTTCCTTATTTGGTACTAGTAGTCCACAACTAAAAACTCTCAACGGTTAAACCTTTGACCAAATAGGTTAGCATCTGGATCTCATCATTCTTCAGTATGATAGACCATAGTTTGAATTGTAATATGAAGATCTTAAGCATTTCCTGAGAGATGGTTAGAACCAAGTTTTGTTTACCCTTAAATTGTAGAAAAATAGGAAAGTGTTGTAGTTCTCTTCCTCTTATCACTACTTCTCTTCTCTTCTGGCCCGTTCTTACATATGTAATTGACCCCTCTATTTACCCTCTGTACAATTAATACTTGATAGTATATTTTGGATATCATTCTCTTAAAATCGCGGAGATTCTAATCCCATATGATTTAAATTGAGCAAAACTACTATTCAATAATTCATTTTTAGTCTGAAGCAACTGTTCTATGTAAAAAATAGTATAGGTGGCTATCATCCAAATCAAGTGCTGCTACAAATCCGAAGCTTACATTTGAGGAAAAGTTTCTCTCACAGCATTCTCAAACTTCAGGTGATTTATCCTGTGTACATTGTTTCTGTTTGTCTTTTTTTAGGGTACTTGAGAGATGTAACTTTTGGGGAGGGAAATAGTTGCCTAGTTGGATTGTTGACTCCAATTTATTGCATTTTTTCTTGCCTCAGAAGCTTTGTTAGTTGCTGGTGATAATGCAATGTGTAGATGAAATACTACTTTTGAATTATTGCCAATAGCATTCCTTGTTTTGACATAGGGAACCATATGAGAACCATGGACTTAACTTTTTTCCTTTTCTAGTGGGTTTGAGATTTACTCCCTCTGTAACGATTTATAAGCAAAAAAAATACTCTTTCTTGTTATAATTTATAAGCAAAAAACATGAATTTAATACAAAATGCATCTTTTCCAATGTAAAATTAAAAATGCAAACTACTTTCTCTCTCATCTTTTCTATAAACAACAACCAATTGAAATTGTTTTTACACATTCCCATAAAACAAATTTCAAAAAACACACAAACATTCAAATTTTCTTAATAAGTGTGAAAATTTGACTTTTGCTTATAAATCGTTACGGAGGGAGTAATGTTTATAATATTGCTTTTATGATTTATAAAGTTTTTTTATGGAGGATAGAACCAAAAAAAAAGTTTCTATATGGAAGGAAAAAAATCATACGAGACTATGTGAGATTCATGGCTTTTGTATCTTTATTCCCCTCTCCTGTTTTGTTAATCATCACTTCTCCATTGGATTGTTGTATTCTGTGCATTTATGTATCCCCGATGTTTTGGGATTTTTATTGCTTATGTAAAAAGGGAATTCTGCATCAGGCCAAACCCTCACTTTAAGCCTCTAAAAAGTCATTTTTTCCTAAGAAACAAGGCTCCCTAATAAAAATATTGTTCAATATTAAAGCTTATAACTTGTCTTTTTATCACGCTCAACTCAACTAAAATACAAGATGACTTGTAAGAAATATAAAAACAGCACTGCAAAAGTCTTACACCGAGGTTGAGCCCTAGTTCTAAACTTAAAGCAAAGGTATTTTCCACTGTAATGACTTGCTATATTTGAAATATCCGAACACACTAAAATAAGCTTCACTCGAAAAGTTTGCTTTAGGCCTACAAATGTGTTGGGTCAATCCTATGCATTTGTATTTAGAGCATCTCTCTTTCTGATTCTGCTACCTGGTAAGGTAAAGGGGATGTGTGGCATGGTAAATGGTCAAACCCCTGGATCCTAATCTCACCCTAGTATTGACCAAAGGCTTGAAGATGTAAGTTGATGCTAGTTGACATAAGCTGTCTCAGAATAAAGGATTATTTTCAACAAAACTCCCTAGGAAAAATAAAAGAGAAATCAAGGAAAGACATAGGGCCTGTTTGAAAGGCTTTTTAAAAACTCTATTTTAGTTTTTGAAAATTTAGAAATTAAAAACTTGTTTGAATACAATATTTTGCAAATGTGTTTTTAAAAGCTCTTCTCCATTTTTTCAGTTTTTAAAAGCAAAAAATTGAAATAGCTAAATTGTGTTTTGATTTTTACTTTTCAGTTTTCAAAAACTAAAAACAAAAACTATTTCAAACAGGCCCATAGTATCTGGTTGCAAGGCAATTCCTATCCAAGAAATTTGAGAGGCTTGGTCTCTCCCTTTTAAGAAGTAAGAACTAGAGGGTTTGGTCTCTCCCAATCAATATCCAGTCACAGTTAATTGCCTACCAATTTTTCTTTCAGTATCCCTATTTATTCAACTACTGTCTAATGACATAACTGCTGTCTAATAAAATTATAACTACCTTATTGGTTAGGACCATTCACTTTAAAAATCTATGCAGCCACTCATAATGTTTACCAATAATAGACCTAACACTGTCCCTTTTAATGTCTAACTGAATGGAAGTATTGACTAGGTGTCATAGTTGTGTCCACTGTGTCAGCGCCAAATCTTTTCATGTTCCAAATTCCAATACTGTAATAAATTTCCTGACGCGTGTTGTATCGGTTACTCGTCACACCTCAATCTGAAGGGTTAGCGCTACTTAGATTGCCATTTAAAAAGTACTACTTAAAAGCCACACTGCCAGTCTGCCACAATGGCATATTGAGTTTTTTCTATTTGATTGCACATTGCTTGGTCATTCCTTACTGTGCTATACGTAGTAAATATTATATCCTTGTGTTGATGCATGCAGTTATTTTGTTTCAGCTAGATGGCCCAATTTTCTGTGTGTCTGTTCTGTGTTCTCATCTGGCTCAGTTCAACTTCACTGGTCCCAGTGGCCTCCTAGTCAGAATGGCTCAACACCAAGGTGGTTTTACACCAGTAAAGGACTTTTAGGTTGTGGGCCCAGTGGCATTATGGCTGGTGATGCCATCATAACAGATAGTGGTGCCATGCATGTGGCAGGTGTACCAATTGTTAACCCGTCCACCATTGTTGTCTGGGAGGTCACACCTGGTCCTGGAAGTTTCCAAGCAACTCCAATGACAAGTATCACACCTGGTGTCCCACCACTTATCCCACCCAACTGGGCTGGTTTTGCACCTTTAGCTGCATATTTATTTTCTTGGCAAGATTATCTATTATCTCAAGCAAAGCAAGGAAATAAGCTGACAGACATAAACATCAGTGATGCTTTACTTCTATACTGCTCGCCTGTTTCAAATTTTTCAGCATATGTGAGTCCTGAAGCTGCAGCTCAATCTGCTGCTACCACTACATGGGGTTCTGGTGTAACAGCAGTGGCCTTTGATCCAACTTGTGCTGGTTCTGTGATAGCTGTTGTGATAGTTGAGGGTATGAGGCTGCTTCTGACTATTTTTTTTCTAGTTTTGTTCAAACAAATTTGAAACTAACTTTGTTGTTAGCCTGTGCTGCAGCTGATAATGATTCTATTTCTGCCATCTTCAGTTTTTTGCTGCCTCCTTTTTGCCCCCATCCCTGTTTATTATATTTTGCCTCTCTCTTTAATATTGTAATTTTCTCTGGATTTTATTGTACTTTTCTTTTTTGAGGAGTCCTGATGAAGGTAAATAGGTTCTATGAAGTCCAGTCATGTTTATCCTATGTTATCAAAAGTTAAAACCACGCATTAGGTACTTGGGACCCAATTTCCCCCCACCAGAAATCCTCTGATATTTCTCTTTTTGTTGTACCATCTACTTTTGCACTCCCTTACACCCATCAATTTAAATGATTATTGACTAATTGGTATGGATATATATATAGGGATAATATGACCAATCCACTACTCTTCTATTCTTTTTATTTTTTCTATACAATTACCCTTTCGTTATTGCTGCCTTCTTTAAAAAAACAATATCGCTGCTTTCTTATTTAGTATTAGCTTTCTGCCTACCGTGCTCTCTTTGTTCTTCCGCCCCTGCCTCAAATCCAGGTCCTTTTTATCTTGATATGATTTAAAAGGTTACAAATGATTTAAGCATATCCGTGTGGAATTTGAGATTTGTAAGTTCAACCTATTTACATACTTATACTGTGGTTAAAGCCATTTGTTGTCATTTGGAAAGTAATCAATCTGTTATGAAGCAAAACAATTTTAAGTATCTCCAATTGACAAGGAAAACTTGAATGTCGAATTACTGCTTGCTAATGGACCAGAAGTCATAATTATGCACTTCCATCTCTTTTTAGCGCTGCTTACATTCTGATATGTTTGTGGTCACATGCTCTTCTGGTTGCTTTATGTTTTGTGCTGATGCTTTGGTCCATTAAGCTAGGTACAGTATGTATATATTGTGCAGCCTCTTGCACATAATACTCTTTTTCTTTTTCTGTTGGAGTTAGTTGTCAATTATATTTTTCGTTGTGTCGAGTTTATAAACTGAAACTGGATACGGACCTCTATAAGTAGAGGCACATGTTATTCTTATGAATGTTAAAAAATAAAGTTCAGATTGGACTCAAGTTTCTCTCATTCTCTCTACATTTCCTCATTTTCACTTTTTCTCCTTTTTTCTACTCACTTATTCAAGCTTACAATATTTATCTATCTAGCCTTCTTTTCACCTCAAGGTAGTGATAATGCTGATTATAATGCATATTTGACAGAATATTATACCAGAGGTTTCATGTGAGCAGATAATTGAACTGAAAAATGATGCATAACTGATTGTACCTCTACAGGACAGTACATGTCTCCTTCTGATCCGGATGAAGGCCCATCAATTACAGGATGGAGAGTGCAACGCTGGGAATCGTCTTTACAACATGTTGTTCTCCATCCTATATTTGGGAACCCTACCTCTAGTATGGGTGGACAACCTCCTATGCAAACTGTTTGGCAATCCAAAGTGAACCTGAGCATACCTCCAACAAATGATTTCAAGAACCATCAGTCGCCTGCTAATGGAGTCGCTACTGATGTGCAAAAGGTATCAGAACCTATCCCGGATAAATCAAAGCGGGTCAATTTTGATCCATTTGATCTTCCAAGTGATGTTAGGACACTTGCGCGAATTGTTTATTCTGCTCATGGTGGTGAAATTGCGATTGCTTTCCTTCGGGGTGGCGTCCATATCTTCTCTGGTCCGAATTTTACACCAGTAGACAACTATCAAATTGCTGTTGGATCTGCAATTGCTGCTCCTGCTTTTTCTTCAACAAGCTGCTGTTCAGCTTCTGTTTGGCATGATACTAGTAATAATTATACAATATTGAAAATAATTCGTGTTCTTCCTCCTCCCATTCCTGTTAGTCAAGTAAAGGCCAACTCATCAACTTGGGAGCGTGCAATTGCTGAAAGGTGAATACTTTGTCCCTTTTTTATTATGCGATAAGTTATCTGTTTCTTAATACTCCATTAAATTTACAGCTTCTGCTTATTTTTGATTGACCGTGTCAGGAAGTGGGAGTTGTGATTTGTTTATTTTGTCTATGATCTGCCTGGATTCGCTAATACTGTTAGTAAACCAGGTTTTGGTGGAGCCTATTGGTTGGAGTTGATTGGTGGGATGCTGTCGGCTGCACCCAGAGTGCTGCTGAGGATGGTATTGGTAAGGATGTGCTTGTTCGTTAGTCTGTTAGATTAAAATAAGTTAGCGAAGCTAGCTGTAATTTAGTTGTAACTGAATTCAGTTACTACTTTGTTCGCTAATTGCTAAGAATATGTTGCGATAGGCTCACTGGCAGCCTGCTCATCCTATTGCAAATTATTTATATATCCTCCTGACTGTTGGTACGGTTATAAATAGCTAGCTCTGCATATTAAATAATTTTGTAATTTCCCTTCTCTATGGTAATTTTTCATAGTAGTTTAGATTTTCCTTTCCTTTCTAGTTCTTTCTTTCACAGTTCACCATATAGTATCTGATCATCAGTGATCATTGTTTTGCTTTCTAGCATCTGTTGGCTCAACAGATTTTCATTATTTTTTTTTGCAAACTACACATTCCTTCTGTTCTCAAAAACCTTCTCATAGTTCCTGACATAACTAAGAACATACTATTAGCAAGTATACTTGGGGTAAGTCAGGATTCCTCTGAGGCACTGCTGGAAGGCTGACTTTGTTAGGATGACTGTTACTTCTTCAGTAATCTCATGATACCTTGTGCATTGTCTATTGTTGATAATAACTCCTCCCTATGTCTACGACACCCTGCTCAACACTATGTCTACGACACCCTGCTCATCACTATGTCTACGACACCTTGCTCAACACTATGTCAACAACACCCATAATGCAATAAAAGTGACTCTAAAGACTTGTTCATCCATTTTATCTGGGCGTGTCATTTAGACAAGTCCTGAGACAATGAACACACCCTCAGGAAAGTCCTGAGGCAATGTAATATGTGTGCACTTGCATGGTTAATTTTTTTCTTGCTGTTACTTGTGTAAGCCATATTTCCTGCCATCTTCTACTTAATGCTGTTTGTACATTGTACTGACTCACTTCCAGCTAAAACCTCCTACCGCAGAATAGTTACAAACTTATAGATACAATAATCTGTGAGGACTCTTTATGAATATCTATTTCCCTGCATTTGAGACTAACTTCTGTAATCTCCCTTCTATACAGTCTAGTGATATTTCATCAATCATAAACCAATTTGAGATTTTCCTTTCTATTATTTTTTATCATTACAAAGTTTCACAACAAAGTCCTTTCTCTTTTTTGATCTGTTATAGTTTGTTCTTGAGAAAGAAACAATGATATGATTTCACATTTCCTATGTGAGCTGTTGGAAAGCATCTACAAAAACTATACCATTCTATAGGGTTGTGCTGTTCATTATTAGAGTGAGAATTTGGAAAGGAGAGGGGAAGACGATCTTGTATTGATAGAAATGAAAATCTTGATATGACTAAGCAGAGAAGAAATAGGCACATGTAAAACAATACACACTCTAACTGACTAAGCTTGCACATCAAGCTTTAGCAGATAAGCTAGACACAACAGCAGCTACTAGAATAGACTAGTATATTCACATACATTGACAATCAATACTTTCTTTTCTTGGTTTCAGTTTCACTTAACAGCGTCATTGCGGTTTTGGATGCGGATTTCCATTCTCTTCCTTCTGTGCAGCACAGGCAACAATATGGTCCTGTATGTTATTGTTAACTATCACTATTTCAGCATTTTGTTAGTTGCTTTCATTGTTTTCCCTTCTTTGTTAATCGACTTATTAATAGTTATCGTTTTCATTGTTTTTCTGTTAACTGTGATGGTACTTTGTTTCATATCAACTGTAGGTCCAGTTTTTCATGGATATTGCATAATCTGGACTCAAAAACAAATATTTATTACTGACAATCTTTTAATTCTTTGTTGAAATTTCTACTTCATCGGGCATCATATTCATATGTATTGTTTGCTCTCATTCCTCACTAAATAACTTGTAGATGATTAGGTGCTAAATTTGATTTTTGTTGTCAGTTAAATGCTAAACTCTTCTAAAACGCCCATGTGGATTTCAATGTGAATATATAATTTTCAAATTCCAGATAATCTAAGGTCCAATTTTCTGATCTCCATGTTGTTTAGATGGAAATTCTCATTATAATATGAACAATATTGATTTTCTTCTATTAGTTTCTTCTATTTAAGGTTGTATTTTCAGATAGGCATGCTATATTGTCTTTTCTATGTTGCAGCTTTTTAACCTAAATGAACTTGTTTCTATATATTTGTAGAGTCTCGACAGGATAAAGTGTAGGCTACTGGAAGGTTCAAATGCCCAAGAGGTCAGGGCCATGGTTCTGGATATGCAAGCCAGGTTGTTGTTGGATATGCTTGGAAGAGGGATCGAGTCTGCATTAATAAATTCTTCCGCATTAGTGCCTGAGCTTTGGCAAGCATCTAGTGAAACATTATCCAACATTGACCCTGAAACAATGGCTGTCGATCCTGCATTAATTCCTTCTGTTCAGGTCTGTTTTGGTTACAGTATTGAAATTGTATTTTTATTTTTTATTTGTTAATTTATAAAATATATAAAATGCAGTATGTTGTGCTACATTGTTGGTCTTTGTCATTCAGCATACTTTTCATCTATCCATTCTTCACTCTTGCAATATCATAGTTGTCAATCTTTGAGTGACGCGGTGTTAATGGATAACTGCAAAAAGGCTAGCCAAAAATTACAAACGATCTGTAGCTATACTTGACATAATAAATGCTCAAATATAATAAGGAGAACGATATCTTGTGCCCAATTAGCCCTCAGGGCACAAGTTAAACAACTCAATATAGTAATATTCTTCTTAAAAGCCGTGCATTCAACTTTTTAAAGTCAATATTCGGTCAGTTTGTTTCAGCTTTAAAAAAATGGATTTGTTCTTTGTATTTTCAAAAATGGATTTTATGAAACTGTTTTTCAAAATATTACAAGTTTTTTTATATTTGTTTTTCTAAATTGTGAGATTAATTTTGACATTGTATAACGTAAACATATATTATTGAAGATCGTAACATGGTCAAAATCACAATTTTTTTAAAAAGTTGTATTTTAAAAATAATTTTTATGAAAAGCTATTTGAAATAGCTTCAAAATTAATTGATTTTTTGAAATTTTAAAGTCAAAATTTTTTTCCACTAAAATAATGAATCATCTAAAATAACATTTTAAGAATAACTATTCAAACAAAATTTTCATTTGGAGCTTTTATGAAAAGTTTCTTTGTAAATTTTTTTTACACTATAAAAATCATTTAAAAAAAAAGCCAAATCAAACGGGCCCATTATTTTTTTCAATGGTAAAATTCCACTTTTGGATTCCTTAACGCTCAAGTTAGCGAGACCCATATAAAAAATAGTGTAAAGTTGAAGACATACAATAATCAAGATACTCCCAGTGTCTATACAAGGCATAAGGAACAAGTTCATTATGATGAAAAGAGACTACATTTGAGGTCATGAAATGTTGTACTGGGTTGGTTGTGGCTGAGATGATGTCAAGGATGCACCAGCAGAATAATTAAGCCCCAGCATCTGTTTCTTCTCATTGGAAAATTGTATTTCCTGCTACAGGGGTGATGAGCAGAGAGCAGCAATCTGCACAACTCTTTGAATAATAATGAAGTGTTTTGAACCCCGTTTTCATTCTGGCAAGGGAAAACAAATATCTAGGGGATAGTTTAATTGAAGTGGGGGAAAAGGGGGGATTTAATGATCTGCTAACCATAGCCGCTGAGATATGCACTTTATCTGCTTTTTGCCCATCCCTTAAATCAAGCCACTATATTCACTTCACAAGATGTGACATGATACTTCATGCAATACTGTGTTCCATTATCATGTTCATGGTAATGATGCTATTCTGTTATTAACTGATATGCCTACTACGGCTATCAATCATGTGCAATAGCTGCCTAACGGCTTGTAGTGGCCCCTAGCTGCTGCAGTGTCCTTTGCAGTGTCGTGGTTCATTATTGTGAGCATTGTGACCGTTTCCTCGACAAGTGTTGCAGGGATTGCGGCATATTAGTGCCACACCGTAAGTGTAAACTTAATTTCAAGAAAGCCCAACAAAATTAATGTTTCAGCTTTTCTGAAGAAAAACTAGAACTAGAACTCCCTCAGGTTTGCAACTGAAGCTTAAATCTCAGTTTCTCATTTCCTCTCTCTTGGTCCTTAGACCAACCAGATTTCTTCAACTACCAGCCATCTCAGAGAACTTGCTATCTTTGGTTTGCGTCTCCTTTCTCTACTGTGTTTCTCTCTCCTGCAAAAACTCCTTGATTTTTCAATTAGATTCTTATTGAGTCTGTCTGACTCATCCTTACAAAATCAACTTGTAAGAAAAAGGGTACCATTTCTTAAAGAACTCTAATGCGAGACTTGAGTTTTTTCCGATACACTCCCTCACGCCCAACGTTGTTAGGCTTGCATGGATAATATTTATGCCTACCAGATTGACAGCAACGCACATGATATAGGAAAAAAAATTAAAATGTACTAATCCTGGATTAACAATGTACTATCGATGATGAAAAAGGACAATGAAGTGGATAAGTAGATCTCATATCTACATAGATCTACATAACAATGCTCTTTCAGGGAAAGGTATCTTTGCCCAAACCTTCTAAGTCGTAACTGAAATTTTCTCAATGATCCCTCTTCTCTCTCATTCATTCCCTTTCTTCCATCTTTTATTTTCTTATCATAAATTTCCACACTGGGCTAGAATAAACGTGTCATATGAGCTCACAGATGGGGGATTCTAACAAATATGATGGGTTGTCCTATGGGTAGGCTCTGGCACTATGTTAGCCCTTTGCATTGGGCCGACTCATCCTTACCAAACTAGCTTGTAAGATAAGAGGTGTTCTTTATAAACTCTAATGTGCGGCTTAGGTTTTTCTGTATGTCGTTATTATGAATGAATGTTATGACAATAATTTTATCATTTTTGAGAATGCATATGTATATATGTCGTTATTATGAATGAATGTTATGACAATAATTTTATCATTTTTGAGAATGCATATGTATATAGTTCATAAACTCTAAAAAGTTTCGGGATAGATTTCTTGGGTGGGTAGGATCAGTAAACTGGTTATTTAAATTTAGAATGCTTGCATTTAATTACGCTTTTTATAAATGAATATGTATATCCTATCTGAGTGTGTGTTCCTATATGATGGAACCTTTTAGGCTATGTTTGGGAGTTTGGAGGGGAAGGGAGGGGAGGACTTTCAACAATAGGAAGGATTGAGTGAAAAGAGTAGAAAGATTTTGTTTAGAAGAGTTTTGAAGGATTTGTATTTCTTCATAACACCAAAAACTCCCTAATTTGTAGGAACTCAAAATTTGTATTGGAGGAGGGCTTTGGAGGGTTTTGGGGGGCTTAATCAATTTGTTCAAATATAATTTTTGTTGTTATAGTATTTTAAAAACTAAAAATACATTAATGATAAATATTACTTTATCATTCTAAGCAAAATCTTTTTCTCAAAAAATGTTGAAAATTTCTTTATACTTAAAAAAAAATATTTTTGGAAGCCCTCCCTTTCCCTCCCCTCCAAACTCCCAAACATAGCCTTTGAGTTTTTTGCTTCTGTGAGTTGTTCTCTGAGGTTGTTCTACATTTGATTGTCTGTAGTTCCCAGTTTCTCATTTGTTTTAATCTTTACAGGCTTATGTTGATTCAATTCTAGATTTAGCTTCACACTTTATTACCCGTCTGCGGCGTTATGCAAGTTTCTGTCGCACATTGGCGAGTCATGCTGTGACTGCAGGCACCGGAAGCAACCGCAGCATGGTTGCCAGTCCTACCCAAAGTTCAGCAACTCCTGCAACAAGTCAGGGTCAGTGCTCTTATCCAATATTATTTTTTGTGGTTTAAATTGCAGATTCCTTTTTCTTGTGTATTTTCTATTGGATTCTAATATAAATAAAGCTATAAATGGCTTCCCTTTCAAAACTTACTCTGAGGGTCCCTGAATCCACTCTCCAGTTAAAGGCTTTGAAATTATACGGACCCATTTAAAGATTTTAAAGTATAAAACACCTGTTTGAAAATTCTTGAAAAAGTATTAGGATCCACATATTAAAACAAATGAGGATCTACAGGTTAATTTCTCTTGGTTTCAGTTATATCCAGTTTTCTTTATGATGCCTCCATATGAAGATTCTATGCAACAGATGTAACTGTTTTATGGAGTAAAATTATATATCCTTGGGGAAAATCCTCCGGTTGGGCTTTCGTTCGTCCCTCTGTGATCTTGACATGTCAGGGTCTGATAAATAATCTTGGAGTAACCTATCTGTATTTCTGTTCTAGTTTTCGAATTGTAGGTTAACTCAATTTGCTTTCACAAGGGTCCTTTTTGTTTGTTTTCGAACAGCATATCATAATGGATCTATGCTAGAAGCATAGATTTAGTGCTTCTCTTCTAACGGTCGTAGAAAATAATCAGTTATCCTCTCTGAGCTGCATTAATAATTTCACCATTGGTGTGATCTTTTTTTACAATTTAAATATCAAATTCAAAGGCTAACAATATTTTCCAGGAGGTCAAAATGGCGGCACCAGCTCTATGGGAAGCACACAGTTGCAAACCTGGGTACAAGGGGCTATTGCCAAGATTAGCAACACAACTGATGGAGGGTCAAACCCAACTCCTAATCCCATCAGCGGCCCTTCGTCATTTATGCCTATTAGCATTAATACAGGAACATTTCCTGGAACACCTGCAGTTAGACTTATTGGGGACTGTCATTTCCTTCACAGACTATGCCAACTTTTGCTCTTTTGCTTTTTCTTTCGTCGAACACTACTTCCTCGCTATATGGGGGCTGTAAATAGAACTACTGATACAACTGGGCAGAAGTCTAATGCTCCAGCTTCTGGCAAAGTGGAGGAGATTGCAAAGCCAGTGTCAACCGTGGCCAAATCAGAAGATGGTCTGATGGGACGACCTGGTCAGCTTATGTCTGGGCCAAAAGGAAGTGAAGAAGCACCTTCTAGAAGCTCAAGATTGGGTAGTGGAAATGCTGGCCAAGGATATACGTTTGAAGAGGTATAAACTATACAAGAGATAAATTTTGTGATTTATCTGAATGACCCAAGTTTTTTATGATTTGTGACTTGTATAAACGTGTTTCTAGAGTTGTATTTGTATTCTTCTACTATCTAGTCCATATATGGACTAGATACATTAATGGTCAAATGTATCAAAAAAGTCAAATTTGCTTATAATTTGTTACGGAAGGAGTACTCTGTAATTTTACTTTTCTTTTCTCACTGCT
Source organism: Vicia sativa (assembly GCA_021764765.1). NCBI lineage: Eukaryota > Viridiplantae > Streptophyta > Magnoliopsida > Fabales > Fabaceae > Vicia > Vicia sativa. Next base: position 56,576,458 of record CM038795.1, on the reverse strand, counting down.
TTTAATGCAGGTCAAGGTGCTTTTTATGATGCTTATGGAACTATGTCGCCGAACAGCTGGGCTGCAACACCCATTGCCAGTATCTCAGGTAGGGAGCAGCAACATTCAAGTTCGGCTGCATTATATTGATGGGAACTATACTGTACTACCTGAAGTTGTGGAGGCATCCCTTGGTCCACATATGCAGGTAGCTTCAAATTATTCTATTTAGTTTTTTTTTTTGGATCAATTTCTACTTAGTTTAAATGTATTATTTTTGTGAAACGAATTAAAGATTGGTAACACGAAACAATGATGAATTAGAAGGAAATGTAAACCATCGAATTCAAGTGGGATGACTGATATGGAGGAGTGCTTCAGGGGTTTTATTTAACACAAAGGTACCGCTGAAGTTGAAAGTAACTGCGGTAAGACATGTGATGTTGTACAAAATTGAATGTTGGGAAATTAAAAATTAACACTAGAATAAAGTGAGGGTAGCAAAGACAAGGATGTTGCGTTGGATGTGTGACAAAATTAGACATGCTAAGATTAAGAATGACAGTATTAGAGTGTTGGCGTAACATCAATAGTTGAAAAGATGGTCGAAAATAAGTTAAGGTGGTTCGGTCATGTAGAGAGAAGACCTATATAGATTTTGTAGTAAGGAGAGTAGATCAGATGGAGAGTAGTCAAACAACTATAGGTAGAGGAAGACCTAGAAAAACTATAACAGAATTATTAAAAAAGATCTCAAGATTAACAATTTGGATAGAAACATGATCCTAAATAGAACATTACGGCGGGAGTTGATCCATGTAGCCGATCCCACTTAGTGGGATAAGGCTTGGTTGTTGCTGTTGGATTAAAGATTGCTATTTCATGATATTTCCTCGGCCTTCTACTATTCCATTGTTGATTTGCATTGATGATTGTTAAGAAATGTAGATGTGCCTAACTTATCCCTACAAAACTCACTTATATAGCAAGGCTGGAAAATGGCTTAATTACATTTCTTTACAACACAATTTTGTTTCTGGTTCGGTGATACAACATAATTTGTTATATTATTTGGTACTGTTGATGATTGGAAGTTAAGCTTTTATTCCTAGTCAGTTGTTTTTGTTTGGTTCTCTTTGTTTTATCTTTTGGGTGTACAACCTTTCTTTAAATGCCCTTGCTGAAACAGAATAAAATATGCAGAATATGCCCCGTCCTAGAGGTGCAGATGCTGCTGGTCTTCTACTACGCGAGCTAGAACTTCACCCTCCAGCAGAAGAGTGGCATAGGCGGAATATGTTTGGTGGACCATGGTCTGATCCCGAGGATATGGATTGTGCAAATGATCAACCTAAAGTTGTTTGTTCTGATCCACTTGATTTCAGCTCAACAGAGCATTGTGATGCCTACTATGGAACCCATCACTTATGGCCACGGAAGCGCAGGCTGTCTGAAAGAGACGCAGCTTTTGGGTTGAACACTTCTGTGGGCTTGGGTGCTTATCTTGGTATAATGGGATCTCGAAGAGATGTTGTTACTGCAACTTGGAAAACTGGCCTTGAAGGGGTCTGGTACAAGGTTAGAAAAATATATCTTGATCATTTGTTCTTGATTTATGTCCATATGTGCCTTTATAATTTTTGTAGTAATGTGAGACACTGAGCAAGTAGTTTTCTTCTTTGGTTCATACAAACTATGATGGACATATTGGAGAAATATAGATATACTTTTTACCGGTGATAGATGTTCTTGCGTTGGTGTTCTACAATGGTAGTGCTTGTGAGTTGAAAAATAATTCTGATGAACCTGGTCTCTGGACAGAAAAAAAAAACGAGACGCAGCAGCTTTAGATTGATCGAAACATAAAAGATGGAATATGTGACTGCGAGCATCCTGGTTTTACTCTTTTCAGCTTTGTCTAACATTTAAACATGGGGTTTGAAAGAGTAGACATTTGACTCTATACCACTTTCTTTCAGAGATTATGGCTATAGGTTAATTAATCAATTGATAGTCCGATGATGGCTTTTATATATCTAACTGATCCCTCAATCTAGAAGGAAAACATAGTTGAAATGTAGATAAACTGTAAGCTCAGTGCAGTCGTTGGCTGAAACCCAAAATAATATTCTGGTGACTTGGTATAGTTAGTTCAGACATTACTTGACCATTTGTTTAATATCATATGAAAACTACTTGAGTACTTGACTTTTTTTACTGTTTCTAAATTAGATATTGTCTGATCCAAGAGTTTTTGTATCCACCGCATCATTTTTATTGCAAATTTTTTATATATTAATAATGACTGGTAAATCAAAGTGTTGGACTTGTTTTTGTCATCAGTCTGTCATAATCAATTTGTTAAGCAAAGTTATTCCCTTGTTTGAGATTTTAAATAATTAAATAATTCTTGTTTATTTTTTTAATTGAAAAGGATGTGATATTTTAATTAAAAAATCTGCCCTTGTCTTCTTCTTTGTGACTTTGTGTACTTCCATTATGCAGTGCATAAGATGTCAGCGACAGACTTCTGCTTTTGCTTCTCCCAGTTCTACTACCTCTCCTAGTCAGAGTGACAGGGAATTCTGGTGGATCAGCCGATGGGCATATGGCTGCCCAATGTGTGGTGGAACATGGGTTCGAGTTGTATAGATAACTTCATTACGGTATTTATATATTAAGTTTCATGTTTCGGTAAATGGAGGCTTGCAAATATTTGTGGCTAATTATGAAAGAATACTCACCGAATGCTGACTGGAGTTGAACAGGAGAGTTTTAGGTTTGTCTGACAAGTTGGTTTTCTGTATATATTGCTACTGAAGGTGGCCATCCTATATTGGATTTGAATATTTTTTTCTACGATCATTCTGGGGGGGCTTCAATCAAAAATCAATTCATTCATATCTCAATTTGTTATAGAGGTCGCTAGAAATCTGATGGATTATTTTTTCTTGCAGTTGCCATCAAAGACTTTTAAACAGTATATGTGTTTGGTAATGCAGATTGTAAAACCCTCTGTAGAAGCAATGTATACCTGCTTTTTCATGCATGTTGATGTTGGGTAGCTTTTACTGATTCGATTATCAAGAGGTTGCTACGAGCCTATATAAGTTGTTACTTAACAATCCCTGAGAATGAGAAGGTTCTAAACGAGTTGTTGTCACTTAACAATCCCTGAGAATGAGAAGGTTAACACGGAATTTTGGAATGTATCTTATCCTATTATGTATAGACACTAAATGTTATTCACCATCTCATCATGTCCACGTCCTATAGAGTAGTTTGTTCAACAGAAACGGTGTAATTATTAGCTTAGTTTTGCAGTAGTACATTAGTTGCACTTATATTTACTGCAGTGACCAATATGGATTTTTTGTCATCAGGTCTATTGCACAATCCAATGGGAACTTGGTTTGGTTGAACATATAATACAGTTCTAGTCTGGTCTGGCCTAAGTTAGATGGTTACTTTCTCTGTTTTGCAAAACTGAGTTTAAATCACAGTGTTTGAGGGTCATTTGTTGGTGCTATTAATTTATGTGTTCATTCGGCGGCTTCTACGATGCACAGCCCTAATAGGTTGCATACATTTGGTCTAGATCAATATAGTCTCTAAGCTTTCATCGTTCTCGGCTTCTCGCAAACACTTTCAATTTCTTAGATTCCCACAATAAATCAAAATGTAAGCCTTCACCTTTTTGAACAACTTCACTTCCACAAACTTTTCTAACCCTGACTGAATTATCAATGAAGCGGGAACAATTTTGAAGTAAAATGATAGATAATTTCCACTTATTGTAAAAATACTAAATTTCAATTTCTTCTTCCCTATTCATTTAATCCCACAGTTAATATTTTGAGCAGATCTATATATCTTATGTGGACAAATGTCCACAATGTTTTGTTTTGTATCCCTTAAAAATCTTAAATTCTATAATTATTGATTAATGACCTTTTAATAAGATGGAGAAGTATTATGAGCGAAAAATAAGCATTTATATGCAAGTGAAAGAGTTGAAAAAAGAAGATTTTTGACATAAGGATCCAAATCAACGTTTTTAATCATTTGATAGGATTTGAATTAGCCCATTAGAAATTCACTGAGCTCTGAAAATTCCAAGAGCTCTGAAAATTCCAAAATATCTTTGTCGTTTGGAGGTATATCTATGGATGCAATTATAATCACACCGACAAATGTTTAAACTGAAGCATCTCCTATTATGCTGGAAAAAAATTGTCAGAAAATCCAGTGATGTATATTTGTAAAGTGTTAAGCCATAAAAATTCTCCATCTTTACAAAAATGTGTAAATCCACTTTTGTCGAAGCATCGAAACATTTAACTTGTCATTCTCTGAATTAACTCGACACCCTCACATCCTATTTTTTGGTACTTTTATGTTAATGTCCTTGCTTAATATTAGAATTGTTGAAAATTTCATATGTGTATCGATTTTAGGTTAGGGTTTTTAGAATCATATAAATACCCCTACCATTTTTTATCATCCTTTTTTTATGCACACTTAGGTCACACTCTGTCCAACCGTAGCCAGATCTCTTCACACTGAGGTGTATCTTGTTGCATGATAAGTCTGTATTAAAGATTGGAGGACCTTTGAAAGTTTTAATTTTGCATATTTACGTCAGCTTATTTGTACCAAATTTAGACTCCGTTTGGAGCAGGTTTCTTAATTTATTTCCGCATTTACTTTATTTACCCCGTATTATTTATCACTTTATTTATCATATTTACTTCTATCGAACCATTTATTTTCATGTCTACTTTCGCACTTAAAATATTTATCGTTTTATTTTCGATTACCATATCTGACTAAATACTTAATGCTGAGATATAAGTATCGTCAATAGGCGATGCTCTACATATGGTCTTTGTAGGATGATTTAATGGGTTATTTTAATTTAAATACAATCTTTTTGCACTTATTTTAATCTACTTACACGAAAGTGAAACAGTGAAATGTTGCGTAAGATCAAAAGTCATCCGACACAAAAAGATTAAGATTGGTTTGTTTTTGGTTAACAAATACCGCAAAAATACTTTGTTAATTAATTAGGGTTATTTAACATTGCTAGAAGGAGGTTTTATAACTATTTGCGAATGCGTTCATAAGGTTATGATCCAATTATCTAGGTGAAAGCTTATAATCCTTTCAAGTTAAATTATCCAGTTAAAAATACTTTTCAAGTAGGTTAAGAGTTTGATTTCTTAAAAATAGGTTCACTACTTTAACGTAATGCACACTGTTCAGGTCTGACAAATGAACGGGTAGGTTTAGAGTAAACTCGGTTCTGAATCAGCGAAAACGACAATTCTCGTTAAGTAAATTCTTTTCAAAGTAGAAAACATTGTGCGATAGAAGATTATTATAAGAGACTATGTAGTATACTACACATGGGGTTATGAGTATTTAGTTGAGATTGATCTTGATAGATGAAACTTATTTGAGGAAACAAGTATAATGAAAGACATTACTCAGCTTGAGCATTTACAATACATGTTATGGTTGTATTAACTATGGGAGAGAGATATGTATAATACAATGGTTATTGTACCGATTCTAATTGGGTATATCGATATGCTGTGAAAATGAAAACTGCAATGCACCTATATGTTGATTCTAGAGATGTTGGTGGTGTTCAAGTTAATAAAACTAATGAAGAAGAATGTAATGAAGCTAATGATGTTCAAGGTAATGATGCTAATGTTTTTCAAGGTAATGAAGCTAATGATGTTAGTGATGTTCAAGTTAATGAAGCAAATGAAGTTAATGATGTTCAAATGTAATGATGATGATGGTATTGGTGGTGTTCAAGCTAATGAAGCAAATGAAGTTGATGATGTTCATATAGATGAAAATGGGGATAATGATGATAGTGAAGATAATGACTTTAAATTTGATGGTTTATCTTTAAATGATAGTGAGGATGAGATGAAGCCTGGGTTGGATGATTGCTTTGATGTTAATGAAAAACAATATACTCCAAAAAAAGGGTCAAAGTTGCAGCAAAGAAGCATAAAAATATTCTTTTAATTGTAGTTGGTAGAGATTCAAATGATCAATACTATCCCCTAACTTTTGGTGTATCCGAAACTGAAACTAAGAAGTCATGGAGGTGGTTTCTTGAGTTGCTTTTGGAGGACATAAGTCAAGAAAGAAGATGTGTTTTTATTTCAAGTTTCGTTTTTGTTTGTGTAATTCTAAGACAAGTTATGTTCGTTTTTTGTTATATTTTTAGACATAATTCTAAATTAGTATAAACAATAATTAAATAGAAATATTTCATTAAACAGAAACGAAAGACGAAATGCAAAATGCCAAAACTATGCATGGACATAATTCTTAATTAATTAACCAATACAAAGATGAAATTCAACAAGTAGCCATCTTATATGGACTAAATCATAAAAAAATTTACAGACACCAATCAACAACATACTAAATAAATTGGTATTCTTCCTTTCGTTTTCCAATTTCAATTTCATATTTTATTTTTTCTAACTTCAACGACTTTGATTATGCAACCTAGTTCCTGCGCAACTTCTAAGCAATTGTAACCAATTGATTCTTTCGATTCAGTTAATATGATGCGTCCGAGTTCCTCCCACAAGAATAGTTTGCAACTTGACATTACACTCAAATTTGCATAATTTCAGAATTTTTGTTTAGGATTTTCACTTGAATTTGAGATGAACATCATCATTGCCTTATTGCAACCACAAATTAGGATTTGAGCGTATGAGCAATTATCTACATATGACATTGCCATGTTTCAGAGAAGATAAACACAACAACCTGTTACAAAGAAGAAGAGAAAAAAAGTGACCACAAATATTTGAAGAGAAAGAAGATGAAGCAAATGATATGTTTTCTTTTGGATTTAGTCCTCCATTAAACAACTTTGATATCTGCAAAAATATTTAAAAAATTAAAAATAAAATATCATTCCACGTCAATACCACAAACATTAAAGACTAAAAATCAAGACAAATTTGAGATATAAGGATTCAACTTGAAAAAAAAATCGCCAACAACAATATTTAAGCCTTTGAAAAAGTGATGTATATATTATTGTAACAATATATGATGAAATCACAACCCCACAGCAGCTATTAGTGTAAGAAAATTGGGTGTACAATTTGATGTTTAGGATAGAAAAACCCTGAATCCAATTCCATTATTATTTTGAAAGCATCAACATGAGTCAAACTGGAGGATCTTCATCTTCTCATTCTGTTGCGTTTAGGGTTATGCGCCTTTGCCGTCCATCCTTCAATGTCGACCCTCCCCTTCGTATCGATCCCGACGACCTCTTCGTCGGTGAAGACCACTTCGACGATCCTTCCGCCCCTTCCGCCGCAGACCTCATCGCTCCCGATCCCGATCCCAGTTATCGCGACCGCTTCCTCCTTCATCACTTCTCCGATTCCATGGGCCTCTCTGGCCTCCTCGTTCTCCCTCAGTCCTTCGGGTCCCTACTCTCTCTATCTCTCCCACTCTCTCTTCATTTTCATTATCTATTTTGTATGTTATTTACTTCTCAATTTGCTTGATGCAGAGCAATTTACTTGGGAGAGACTTTCTGTAGCTATATAAGTATCAACAATAGCTCCAATATTGAAGTCAGAGAAGTTATTATCAAGGTCACTCTCTTCTAACCACTTTTGCTACTCTTCAATTACCTTTTTTTTTACTTACTCTACTCATTAGGTAGATTCTCAATCAAACCTTAAAATTGAATTCTAGTTCAATTGGATATTTAAAACTGTTACTGCTAGGCTGAAATACAAACAGAGAGACAGAGAATACTTCTGTTAGATACGTCCAAAGCACCGGTTGAGACTATACGTGCTGGTGGCCGTTATGATTTTATCGTGGAACATGATGTCAAAGAGCTTGGACCTCACACGTAAGTTTTAGCGCTCGACAATGACGTTCTGTTAGGGTATGCTATGCTTCTTTCACATTGGTTTGATTGACTGTATAGTATATCTTCCATTCAGGCTGGTTTGCACTGCGTTGTACAATGATGGTGATGGAGAGCGTAAATATCTTCCCCAGTTTTTCAAGTTCATCGTTGCTAATCCACTTTCTGTCAGGACAAAGGTATTGATATTTTTCTTTTGTTGATCATATTGAGTGAATTTTAATAATTTATTATATAGTAATTGGGTTATTGAATGCTTTTTGTCCTCGTTGTTACACCCTGATGGGACATTTTATGTGAAATTCCGGGTTCAAACCTGGGTCACCACATTCCCCCTGCCCGCAAGTGTTTCTTTGAATATGTATGTATTGACCACTAGACCAATAGTGAAAAAAATGTTTTTAAAATTTTCTTTATGCATTTATATGTCTCATCCACATTCTGAAATCTCTTTTGCAGGTCCGCGTTATCAAGGTATGTTGATGATTGAATATTCTACATACTTGTAAGTTTTTATTATTTTCCAAGACTAGACTAACATGGGGTCTTGTCGTGAATAGCATAGTGTAGTTGTATACAATGATGCAGTATATTTTTGTTGTTGTTAGCAATTTTCAGGTTACACTTTTTAATTGACTGGGTTCAGTAATCAGTATTATTTACAACTATATGTTCTTGAAATGGGAACATATAATCAAATCTATGTTTAAAACCAACAAAAAACAACTCCTCAGAAGCATTATCTATTCACCAACTTTCCCTTTATTAATCACACTTTCATTCAATGCTGTTGAGGTCAGTAACAATTAGTTCAAAGATATAGATTTTCTTGGAAGGTAAGGTAATCAATAATTAAATATGTATACAACAGTATACGTCTATTTTTCCATTTAAGTCTTATCCTCCTTTAAACTATCTTTTTTTTGTAGTTTAATGCATATCATTAATTTCTTAATGGCATCCCAGGAAGCATAAACTTGGATTTAATTATAATATTATATACTCTCTGTAGTAAATCCATGAGCTTTTACAATATATGTTTTCACATCCATCTAATAATTACAATCATGTCAGTATTTTCATTTTTCTTCCTAGTTCCATGACTTTGTGGAGAATTTGGTAAAAACAATACTTCCAAATTGAACTCCTCATAAGTTCTTTAATCTTTATTTCTTTACATATTGATTAACCAGTAGCCACCTTTCCCTTTTTTATGTTTCCAGGAGAAACTTTGACACATTAAGCCCCCTGACTTTAGCCAAACATATTTATGTTGAGTCTGTTATTAGTATTAGGTTTGAAAATGTCATGTTTTAATATTTGATTTTACAAGACTTTTAAGGAAATTATACCTGCTTTGTAAAGTGAGGTGCCCATCCTTACCTACTATTAAGAGAACTGGTTCACTAAGTTATAGAAGAATCTAGAAAAGCTGACGACTGTAAGTACTGTGCACTAGTTGCACAGGACAACTGCCTAGCATAACTAACCTCCCAGCTTTCAGGAATTTCTTCTAAATTTCAGGAACTAACTAATAGTAGTGAGTTAGTGCTGCGAGTCTTTAAATAGACCCTTAGTAATTCATTCAGAACTGAAATTCAAAACAGAAAAATAAAAGTATTCAGTTGAGATATCTCTCAACAATTATGAAGTTCATAGAATTTTGAAAGTGCATCAGTTTATCTCCTTGATTTCTCTCAGGAAACAACCTTTTTGGAGGCTTGTATTGAAAACCATACTAAATCTAACCTTTTCATGGACCAAGTTGATTTTGAACCTGCTCAGCATTATGGTGCAACAATACTTATAGGTGATGGGCACCATTCTAAGAAAGATAGTCCTACAAGGTCAGTGCTTTGTATTTCTTTTGGTGTTAAACATTATTAAATTAACAAATACCATGTTTTTATTTTTATTATTGTTGTTTGATTATATATTAGCTTAATTTCAGGGAGACATTTAAGCCCCCAGTACTAATAAGATCTGGTGGAGGAATTTACAACTATCTGTATCAATTGAAGTCATCATTGGATGATTCCGCTCAAACTAAAGTTGATGGAAGTAACATTCTTGGTAAACTCCAAATAACATGGCGAACAAATTTGGGTGAACCTGGCCGCCTACAGACCCAGCAAATATTGGGGACTGTAAGTGTTTTTCTGTCTATAATGATGATCCATAGATGAATTAATTATCTGGTGTGGTGTAACCTTGTTAAGTATTAATAAACAATGACAAAGTTGATGGTCAAAGTTCTTTGTTTTTGCACATCATTTATGTTCTAGTATGATGTGTTTAATTTTTCCCCTTCACTTTCAAAACAATAAAGCTGATTATATGTTTAATTTTCTAATCCTGTTCGATGCACGTAAACTTAGTAATTGAAGTTTAATACTTTTAACGTGGCTTTCAGTTTTCTTAACTATGATTATTTAGTTCTCATACACCAGTAATTTATCTTGAAATGTTCCTTTGCAGCCAACAACAAAGAAAGAGATTGAGTTGCAAGTTGTAGAAGTTCCATCTATCATTAACCTTCAAAGACCATTCACGGTACTTTATGATCAGTCTATACATTATAAACCAGAAAATTGCATCTTAGGTATTCTAGGTTTTGGGCCGCGGGCCATTTTCCATCCTATGTAGCACCTCTTGGTAGAGTTTATTCACCATCTTAGCGTACATGCATTGCTATTTTTAATCGTGTTCTACTATTGATCCTCTAGTCTAGTGTACTCAAAGAAGATAATATAAAATGGAAGCTGAAGTTTATTGCTTGTTCTTTGCAGCTAAAACTGAATCTTACAAACCTGACAGAGAGAGGGGTCGGCCCGTTTGAAGTTAGTGTGTCCCAAAATGGTTCACCTGGGGAGACAGCTGTTATGATTAATGGTCTTCAATCAATGGTAATGCTTTTTGTGTGGGTCTTCTGTGCCTTGGATTGTCAAACGTATGACTTTCTCCCCAATACACGTTGTCTCTGTATCACAATTTGTGTTTGGACGGGAGTTTAGATATTGTCATTATGCATGATCCTGTCATTTGAATTTTTCTTCCTGTTAACTCTAACATATGATCTTGAAATCTTTGCACAGGTTTTATCACAGGTTGAGGCTTTAGGATCCACTAATTTCAGCCTGGTATAAATTTAAAGAATTCTGCTCTTATATCATATACCTGTTTTAGTGGTAGTGGTATAGAAATTTTGAAATCATATTAAAGAACATTTGGCCGGTTCCTAGCCTAAACACTTCCATGTATTCTCATCAGCTTTCTTTTTATAAATTCCACTAAATGGCTTTTAGCTTATCATGTCTGCAACATGTTGTGGATTAGTTGTAATCAACTTTTCGTTATCTTTTTACTTTTATAACTTTGGGTCTTTTGAATTCTGATGGAACAAAAAATGCATCTACAGAGGTTTATATCCATTGTGATAGCTCTTTGAATTTGGGTGATAATTTCTGAGATTTTAATAAACTAGCCCTATCCAACATCTGTTTCAATCATTATGATTTCTTACTATTGATTAATCACAATTTATCCATTTAGGCCGCATTTCCATAAAGTAATAACTAATAAAAGACGAACAGTTGCAACATATTACATCTCACTTCTCCTTAGACTGTGATAATTTTGTGTTTGATATTGTTAGCAATGTCATGACATATGCAGAATCTCATAGCTACTAAACCCGGAATTCAGAGAATAACAGGTATTACGGTGTTTGATACAAGGGAGATGAAATCTTACGAACCACTTCCTGATTTAGAGGTTAGTTGTACACGGATGGGTTGTGTTCCATGAGCAGTTTGACATTGGTGCTTCCCCTTTGCCCTTCTAAAAACATTCTGGTTTCATCTGTTGTTGCAGATTTTTGTGGACTTGGATTAAAAGTGTGGCCACAATTATCAGTTTGATCATAAGCGGTTGACATCTTTTCAAAAGGTTGATCTGCTAAACTTCACAGGTTGGATTCTGTACCATTGATGCGCCTAATCAGATCGACCAAGTCCCTTATTTATAGCTTTGACACTTGTAGGCTCAGATTGTCTTCTAACACAGGGTCAATGAATCCTACATGATCACAGAGCCTTATTGGACTATCTACAAACATCTGTAACTTAATTGGAGTATTGAATGGTTGATTACTAGTTGTAAGAAGCAAAGTCCTTGCTTTGAAACAAGGGGCATAGTTGTTTTGATTAGCATTAAAGAGCTAAAAGCCAATCTTTTGTCACAGCTATAGAAAGATTTACATCAGTTTCTCATTTTGTAATTTGTAATTTGTAATGCAAGTCCTGTGAACTTTATTTATCACAAACTATCAATTTATTCTGTATTATAAGGAAACAATGAGGTGTTATGTTATTTGTAATAATAGACGGTTATACAACACCTTTTTTATATCAGTTTATAAAATATTTGGTAATACGATTAAGTTTTATAACTATAAGATACAGACGTCACTTGTAACATATATTTATAACTCTAAGATAAGGAAGTCACTTTTAGCAATTTTGTGTTTCAAACTAATTGTAACATATATTGTGTTTCAAACTAAGTTACAAACACATAATTGTATTTCGGTTCATAGTGATTAGAGTAAATAATTGAATAAATTTTAGAGCTTAAAAAGGATGTACTGTTGGTGTAAACCAACTTTGGAAATGTTAATGCAAAACTAATTTATACATTGACATAACATGATGTTTGATCTCTATGTTTCAATCCACTATTTTTCTCGCAGTTATGTTTCATTGCATTCCATTAGTTGCAAAAGTTTTGTCATAACCCTCCATTTAGCCTTCTATCTGTTCAATTATGTAAGGTATGATCCAAGATAACTTGATCAGAACTCAAATTGGAATAGAAAGTAAAATTTAAGATTGACCAAACAAAATTGTAAAACTGAATCCCAAATTCAAATTTGTTATTATTGTAATATTATAATATATACAAATACAAGAAATTAAACAGAAAAAGAAAAAAGAAAATCCTGAAAGAACTGATAATAAGGATTGCGCCCTCTTAGAATTAAAAAAAAAAAGAGAAGGAAATGCTTATATACATATTTGGATGATAGGATGACTAGATGAATCAAGCTTGTGAGCCCCAAGTAGCCCAATTAGCTGCACTTCCATTACGTGGCATCATCGACTTCTTTGATTGGGCGTCCACAGAGAAGTTGGCCCCACACATAGCTCCTTCACTATCGACACGAGGCATTGACTTCATTTTCTTCATTGGATGCTCATAACTTGTTAGACCATGCTCACTGTGAAACATGCACCCTGCAAAACAATTTTCATTATATCCCTTTTTCTGCAATGTATACTTGGTATCAAGGTAGATAGATTTGTTAGAATCACGTGTTAGCTCCGTGATTCTGATAAATATACCTTGATACAAATGTGCACTGAAAATATGCTAGGGAAATAAATGTATATACCAGGTGGGAATGATGCAAATGACTTAGCACAGCTTGCTTTAACAAGCTCCACATTCTCAGAAATAACTACAGAACCATCAGCTGCAATACCCCAGAAAAGCTGAACCTGTCCTTTACAATCCTGCTCAAACAAACCAACAAACATACTCAACATCCCTAATAATTTTGAAAAAATATATTGAATTCGTAGGACTTACTGAAGCAACAAAAACAGTTTCAGCTTTGTTATCAAAGATGACAAATCCAAAACTACCATCAAGTTCTTTGATGACTTGATCAGCAGGATATGGACCTCTATCACGAAGTGTCCTATACGCTTCAATGACGAAATTGGCCTCATTAGTTCCCTTTGATAAGCCATATTGCTTTATCAGCATACTTAGGTTGTTCAAGCTACCCATGAAAGCACAATATATGTTATCCAAACCACAAAACATCCTGCATGTGCATGCATGCGTACCACATTTTATAAATTTTCATGACATAAAATATACATAACTCAATACACATAATTTCCGATCCAAATCATTGTTACATACCCTTGATGGTTGTTTGAAGGAGAATAGCCTAGAATAGCATCATTTCCAAAGTTCATGGAGAAAGCATCCGAAGGATTGAATGATATGAAATGTTGAAGGATTTCATCAGGAAGTTTAGGTTTTTTGGATGGATTCAATGGAGCTGGACAATTAAGCTCTTGAGGTGGATTCACCAAATTTTTGTTGAAAATTCCCAGCATCTTTGGTTCTTTAACAAGGTCCAAATTCTCTTCCAATATTAATGTCTTTGTTTTATGTCCTCCTACAAGAAGTGTATATAATTTCTCACAGAAATGAACCAATATCAATAAAGCAATTAGCTGCAAAAAGAACATGAAATCTCAAATTAAGAATGAAAAAATACACAGTCTAATTGTGGAGAGAAAAATAGGAAATAGATAGAGGGAAAGAAAATAATTTACCAATGAGACTTAGTAATATCCTTTGAAAACGGAGAGTGAGTGATGGGTAGAATTAGTCATTCATGGCTAAATATATATAGGGAGAGAGAGATATATCCAAATTAATTAACATGTAGTACCAGCACAAGTTAAAAATAGATAATAATTTATTATTATTATTGTTATTGTTAGATAAATAATCAATAGTGTAACTAATATGGTGATAATAGATGGTTGCTAAGAAAATAAAGATGAGAGATTCAGGGTTTATATTATCCAGATAGCTAAGAATGGAGTATGAGAGTGATCTGAGTCAGCATGTAACAATGTTATGTTTATCTTTGACTATGTTGCTTATGGATCCACAGATTTATGTTGATTTGTCTAAACTTGAATCAGTCTTATAAAGTGAGCTTTGAATTTTATCATTGGATTTATATAGTTTGATCAAGATCTTTTTTAGGGAAGTCTCATGTTATTCTTTTCTTTTATTTTTTAAATAGTAAGATTCAATTAGTCTTGACAAAATTTAGAATTTTCTTTTGATATGTTTTTTTAAAAATAAATATGAATAATTTAGTTATTATTATTTTTTAATAGACAATGATTATATTAAAGGGATAATAAGGGATACTCCGTCCGAAAATACAAATCGGAAAACCCCTACATCCTAAAATATAGGAGATGAAGAGTATTTCAAACATAAAAGTTACATAAATAAACTTTTTTACAATAGGAACATCACCACTTTCACGCCCTCATAACTATCGCTGACATACACTCCTCAAAATTAAACGTCACTTCCTTAAAAATAATAGTGTTTCACATTGTTACCAACCAAATCACCGCAATGGTATTCCTTTTAGAGAGGCACTTCACCTTGTCACAAAGGAAAAAAAACGCTACAAATTCCCCCAAAGATCAAACCAGTTGAGTTCCCATCCACTCGAAAACCTTTTTCCATATTCTTCCTCAATACGAGCAAGATCGAAAAAGGTGATATAACGTTTCTATCTCTGAAGCACAAAAAACATAGTAAGAATCACTACGTTCCGTCAATATTCCACGCTTGAATAATTGGTCCTTTGTAGGGATCCGATTGAGCACTTCAATCCCCCACCAACACATAAGGCTAAGTTTTTTGTTTAATTTATTTTGATTTTTGATAATGTATTAGCTCAAATAGGTTAGTTTTAACGCATTAGATAGATCAAATAGGTTATTATTCAAGTTTGAAGACTCTATTTATATAATTTGGATGAGTTTGAATGTGTTTGGATGCTAGGGAAGTTGTAGAAGCACTTATGCTATTGAAGCATAACAAAGTTTTTTTTGGATATGCATGTCCGAACTGGATTGTTTTAGATGTTCACAGATGCATATACGAACTCTTTCCTTCCTCATAATTTGTTATGTTTTTCCTTCTTCAGGATATGGCTGAAAACCAAGGAAAAAGTTCCCATCGTTACCAACCAAACAGTTCACATCGTTACCAACCAAATCACCGCAATGGTATTCCTTTTAGAGAGGCACTTCACCTTGTCACAATGGAAAAAAAACGCTACAAATTCCCCCAAAGAAAAAACCAGTTGAGTTCCCATCCACTCGAAAACCGTTTTCCATATTCTTCCCGAATACGAGCAAGATCAAAAAAGGTGATATAACGTTTCTATCTTTGAAGCACAAAAAACATAGTAAGAATCACTACGTTCCGTCAATATTCCACGCTTGAATAATTGGTCATTTGTAGGGATCCGATTGAGCACTTCAATCCCCCACCAACACATTTTTGGCTAAGTTTTTTATTTAACTTATTTTGATTTTTAATAATGTATTAACTCAAATAGGTTAGTTTTAACGCATTAGATAAATCAAATAGGTTAGTCTTCAAATTTGCAGGGATGAATCCTTGCTCACTATCACCGCGTCCACGAGTTTAAATGTGACTTTTTTTATAGTTATGATTGGCCATTTGCTTGTTGGTTTATCTCTAGTAGAGGGAATGACCATCTCTTGTCGGTATCTGCCCGAATGGTGCATGCGACAATTTTGGTATGTATAGATCATTCAGAGCCCCCTTTCCAAGATACTCATATGAGTATTGTCCGCATAGATCTGTTGGAAATTCTGGCGAATTTGGATAGTCGTTTGGTACTGGTGGAGTATCAAACTC
The DNA here is from genome assembly GCA_021764765.1 of Vicia sativa. NCBI lineage: Eukaryota > Viridiplantae > Streptophyta > Magnoliopsida > Fabales > Fabaceae > Vicia > Vicia sativa. The sequence goes on along the minus strand of CM038795.1, from coordinate 56,559,969 downwards.
ATGAGGCTACATCTTACTGGAGTTATGTTGATGGTTACATGACATGGTTCTATAATGTGTCACACTCTTACATGACACAAGACGCTCATTGACGTCCACCTGGGCCTGCTAATGAGGAGATCCTGGAGAATGAGTAGACCAAGGATAATCATGCTATTGACGTTTTGCCGATTTGTCAGACTATCATGGGGATGACAAGATAGGTCATCGATTATGGACTGTTCCCGAGAAGTGGCGATGAAGCGGTTGAGCTTGCACGTTCCATTCTTGTTGAGGTACAAAATGCTTTGGGTACCATCGACAAATGGGAAGTTAGAGGGCTAGGATTAGGCATACTTAGTAGATGTGCTTTTGATTGTATTTTGTTTATTTTTCATCGACTTGGAGAATAATTGTTGTCCTATTATAATACTTTTGATATTCATTTCTATAATATTCGATTTTATTAATGTTTTACTCAATTCTATAATATTCATTTTTATTAATTATTGAAACAAATAACGACAATGTTACTCGAATTAAAATTAGTTCGAATCGAGAATACCACAATGTTATTAAACTGGTTATGAAAAATAGATATAGACAATAATTCAGAGATGCATATCCGAATTTATTCAAAAATAGTTCGAATATACAACTTCGAAGTTATATCTTATTGAAATTGGATCGTTGTTTGATTTTATAAGGACGTATGGTGACTTAAGAGATGTATGTCTAAATTTATCTTATGGATGTATTCATAGATGTATCTCCAAACTAAATTTTACAAAAAAATAATATTTGACTGTCCGTTAAAAAACATTTTCATATTTTCAGAGAAACACCGCATACAATAATGATGGAATAAAAAATTGTCTTAAACTGTGCTTTTGCATTGAAACGTCACTTCGGATTAATATTTTTTAAAATTAACCATTGGATTGTAACATATAATCATATGGATCATACGTAAAAAGTTTGAGATTAATCTATAAAGTTTTACTATTTCATTGAAATACATCAAAATTAACGTTATATATATATATATATATATATATATATATATATATATATATATATATATATATATATATATATATATATATATATATATATATATATATATATATTTTTTGTGATTTATTACATTCAAAATTGTAATTAATTATATTTTATAAATGATTAATAAATTGTATCACTTTTTATATTTATTGATATTTAATGAAAAAGGAAGTAATAGATTTATAATTTGTTTAATGAATATAAACGGTTAGTTAAAAGTTACATCCTTGACTATTTTTGTATATTTTCTGTTTATAGTAATTAAATGTAAATAATAAATTAAAGTATTTAATCTACTTTAGTGTTGAGATTTGATATAAAAACACAAGGAAAATAAAAAGTGGTTTACACTCATTTTTAAAACTGAAAAAACAAAAAAAAGAATAATGGGGGTAGAGCAGAGGAGGACGTTGATGGTTACGCGTGTCCTGACAATCTTGGGCTGTTGGCTTTGAAGAACAGTATAGAAGCAACACGAATCAATTCAACCACTCTCTCTCTACTCTTGTCTCCTACATATTCTAGTGAGAGAAACTAAACCCAGAGGCTCCTTGTCGTTCAAAAGGTTGGTTTGGTGAGTGACAGAGAGACATGTATGTGGCTTCCATGCGCAAGTCTTTCAAGGATTCCCTCAAAGTCCTTGAAGCTGATATTCAACACGCCAATACTCTGTTAGTTCCTCATTTTATTGCTTTTTTTACTATCTCTATCTTCTCCTGCTTCACTTATACGCTACTTACTCTACCTTTCTCTATTTTAGGGCATCAGATTTTCCTAGGGAGTATGATGGTGCATGTGTTCAGATGAGGATGTCATATAGTCCAGCTGCACACTTGTTTCTGTTTTTTGTTCAATGGACTGATTGTCATCTTGCTGGTGCTCTTGGATTGTTAAGAATCTTGATTTACAAGGTAACCTATCCTCATTTCATATTCAAATCACACACTTGGATAACATGAACCATTTTGCTATCTCTTTGTTCTAGGTCTATGTGGATGGAACAACCACCATGTCTACCCATGAAACTAAAGCAAGTATAAGGGAATTCTATGGTATATCTCTATACCTTTCCCTCTTGTCTTAACTCTATCTTTGTGTTTGCCAAAATTGTGCTGGCTCACTGTGTCTTAGTATTGGCTTTGTTTGCATTTTGTTTTTGGTTGGCTGATGATACGTTGAATTTCTGTTTTGAGCAGCTGTTATTTATCCCTCTTTATTGCAACTTGAAAAAGGTGTCACTGATTCTGAGGATAAAAAACAAAAGGCTGTGTGTATGGAGAGGTACCGGCGAAGAGATGATGATGACTTCAGGCAATCTTCTGATATAGACATTGAAAGAGAGGATGAATGTGGGATATGCATGGAGATGAATAGTAAAATTGTGTTGCCCAACTGTAATCATGCTATGTGCCTCAAGTGTTACCGAGAATGGTACCTTTCTGCCCCTTCTCTTTCTCTGTGTGTGTATGTTCGTGCGATTCCCGAATCTCTCAGTCATGACATTTTTATTGATGTCAAGAAGCGGAAATATTTGGGCTTGTTTGATTTGTTTGTGCTACATGTTTGACTCTCTGTATGATTGTTCTTTATTGGTTTTTGGTGTTTCCCTGCATTATTGATGTGGTCTCTACTAAATGACTATGGTGTTTCAGTAGTAGTGAAATTTAATCATTGGGCCTGATTGGATTCTGGGTTTGTTCAGTTTATCTTGGCCATATTTGTTAACAACCTTGCAAGCTAAAATCAAAAGTCTTACTGTAAGTGAACTGGTTTTAGTATCCTGTGCTTGATTGCAGGTGCAATTTCACCTATAGGCATCATGAATATGAAGGTGAGTTGTCACTTTTCCTTATTGATACCTGAATGTGAATATGCAATACATTAAAACAAAAATAGTATTAGGGTTTGGAAGTGTATTGATGTCAAAATATTGGTTTGGAACTTCTAACTGGTTTGGCTGGCAAACTTACGTTGCTAGAAGGATGTAACTTGTATGACTTCTGACTTCCTTTTGGCTGATAAGTACTTGTGCTATTATATATAATCTGATTGTAGTACTTGAGTCTTATTGGAGTTGGTTAGGATGGAAGTATTGATGAAGTTTTCCTTTATTTCAACTTGTTGATGTGTTTCCCTTCCCATGCAATGCATATGTTTTGAATGAAAAAGCTCTTGTTCCGTTTATATAGACGACTGTTCTTATGTGAGGAAAATGCAAACATGAGGAATCAAGAGTTTTCTTAACTAACAAAAATGAAATATGTTTTGATTAGTAAGGCACTATTTTATTAATGTAGTGACTATAAAGAAAAATGCGTTCATGCTTTGTGTGGAATTCTTATGAATTTATTTGTACTTATATGGTTTAATTGGAAGTGAATGACAAAGAAAGTATTAACCTGTGAAGTTTTATTAGATTGAATGTGGAAGAAGGGGTCAAATATGACTGTGGCACTTAATTTTCTATTGATGAAAAAAAAGGCATGCTGTCTTGGCTCCCAATTGTGATCATCGTTATTTCGCTTGAGTCATACATTCTGATTGAATGGAAGACTCGTTTCTGTGTTCTTGATGGACCGTGTCTGCTCCATTGTCTAGTTGCCCAATCTGCTTATCAGCTAGGGGATGAGGCTTATAGTAGTATATTTACAAAAACAGTCCCCACCCACAAAGATTGAAACCCAAGATATTTTGTTTTTTACGCCGTTTGATTTTACTAGTTTGTTAAACCCTTAATGGTGTCTGATTTCTACATGACCTAGTTAAATGTTTGAGTCTTTTGATTAGCCTCTTGCCAAACCTAGGTAAGAGTGAATACTAGTTCTCAGAGATTTGTAGTACTTGTTTTCTCTTTATTATCTCAGGATATGAAACTTTAGCAGATGTCTTGTGCCTCTTGTCATGGCTTCCAATTGTGTGTTTGGTTCACTTGAAGGTTAAGTGATTTGGTGTGTTTTGCAGGCGAACAATATCACAGTCATGCCCATTTTGCCGTGACAGTCTGAAGAGAGTGAACTCGGGGGATCTGTGGGTATTCACTGACAGAAGGGACGTGGTTGATATGGCAACTGTGACAAGGGAGAATCTCAGAAGGGTTTTCATGTACATAGATAAGTTGCCTTTGATTGTTCCAGACTCCATCTTCGACATGTATGACTCTCACATAAAGTAAGTGATTGCAACAGACAGATTTTAATGTTTGCTGTTGTCTTGGGTTGATATTTGTTACTCCCTTTCAATGCGAAGCTAGCTATAAAGTCGAAATCTGATTCACCAAATTTAGTTTATGTTATATTTGTAGAGTTGCAGTTCTTGCTTCCCACTTCTACCAAAAATATCCAGCCCTTGTTATTGTGGGTTGGTGGTGAAGTTGTGATGGTAAATTTGTATCTAGCTAGCTCATATGTATATCCCTGTACAGATTGAATTAGGTACTACTTAACCAGAGATTTGCACAATCTACTCTTGTCTGAGTTATTTGAGTTGTTTCCTTGGATGTAATAGCATATGGAAATTGTTTTCTATTATGCACAATCTTCGTAACCGTATGTAAATTGTTATGTATCTACTTATGTATAAGTTATCAGTGTTAATTGATGTATGTTTACTACTATTTGATATATCTATTGATGTATAGAAGTGATGTTCCGGGAAAATCAAATTAAACTGCAAAATATATTGTTTCTTTGGCCTACCAAATTGTGGTAGCTAGTTGCGCTCAATTCATCTCTTTATATGACATTTCACCAATATGATTTAATAGCATTTAACATCTCCATCTACCTTTCTCCTTTCTCTGTCTGGCTTTCTATCCATGCACAATTCCGTTTGTTTGCAAGAGTAATTTTTATACCTACAAATAGACTTCATGAAAATATCAAATTTCATTTTATCATCTCTTTTTGATATTAATTAGTATAATTTTTTAACCTGTTTGAGTTGAGTAAATTGTGTGCTTACATATATGTTATTTTGTTACTGAGTTGTTACTCACTTTGAGAAGTATTTATAATATATATGAGATTCTCTTCCTAATTGAAGAAAGAAGATGAAGCAAACCAAGTTTAATTGTCATCCTTTTGGACCGCAAACATTTTACCTCACTAACAGATATACTTATTTTTGTTGAAAAAACTAAAACCTAGCAAGATACAATGTAACGCAAAAGAAAAAGAGACAAGAAAACAGTAAAAATGACTTTAAAAACTTTCTTTAGGATATAAACCAATTGTTTACGGAATCAGCATATTTAGAGTTTGGAAAAAAATATGATTTGGATACAATTCATATTTATTCGATAAATATTTATTCTAATGTTTGAAGCATATATAAAAATAAAATATATATTTTAATATATTATATTTTTGATACAAATGATATTATGCATCATATGTAAATAATTTCATGTTTTTTAAAATTAACTTTTAATATTTTAAGATATTTAAAAAATACTAAAGATTAAATAAATTATTGAATAATTGAAAAGAAGAGTTCATTTGTACTATTATAGAAGTAATTTGTCTATTTTTATAAAAGTAATTATGAATAATTAAATAAATTTGGATTCCAATTATCCTAAGATTGGTTCTCATAGAGTATCATAAGAAGTTGGGAATTCAAGGAAGACTTTTGTACTAAGAGAAGCTCAAATCTCTTAAAGATAACGTGTTGAATGAGGGAAATATATATGTTGAAAATACATTAAAATTTATGGAGAATTTTTATCGATTTTGATGAATAAGATTGTTATCATCACACAATAATAATGAAAAAAGGAGATTAAAGTTTTTGCAAAAATTTTCTCTGTCTACAAATTATATAATTTTTTATTCATTTACAACTATAAATTCTATGAATACTTAATGACTGTAAAATTTTGACTCAAAGTCGATTTTTTAGAAAATCATATTTTTACGCTAGATTGCATAAAGGTCAAAAACACAAAAATACAACAGCCACAAAACGCAATGATACAATCTCTATGACTTTAATATTGGTTAAAATCGAGAATTTTCATAAATGACGCCAATTTCAATAAAAAATGTAGTAGACCGGTTAAGATGTAGGTTTTCATAAGCGAACCGAAACATGTGGTTCTATTAAAAAATAATTCAAACACATTCGAATCAAATGCAATTTCGATTTGGTTTGATTCAATTTTATAATTTTTTATTGGGTCGGTTTGATTTTGATCACTCTAATTGCAGGTGTGTGTATATATATATATATATATATATATATATATATATATATATATATATATATATAAATAAGAATAATAAAAGTGATACATGATACATGTTGACGAAAATAAAAGAAAAAGAAAAATATATGTATTCTTCCGTCGTGCACAAGTTTTGTTATCCTTGCGATTTACCGTTTTCCCACAGTAATATCCTGCACCTTGCACACCTGATCATTCCTCCCTCAAACCACTGAGTCCCCTCTGATTCTCAGCCTCCGTCTTCACTTCATTCATCCAAATGCTCGGCGCCGTTTACTCCATCGCCGATTAGGTCACTGATTCGGTAAAATCGACAAACCATTATTGGGGTTTCATTTCTCTAGTGACCCTCTTATTCAACAGTATTGGTATTCAGTATCAATATCAAAATGCCTGAGGTTAGGATCATTGCCAAGAATTTCATGGACATGGTGGCTTCAATGCCTGCCATGAAGCTTGATAAACTCTACGAGAATGGCTTCATCTGCGAAGCTATTCTTAGGTCACTTCCACCTCTTGCCAAGAAATATGTCTTACAGCTTCTGCATATTGATCAACCAGTGTTAGCTAGATTGTTTTCAGAATGGGTGCTTCCTGATGGACTTTCAAAGCACAAAGTTGCCATTGATAGATTGGTTCAATTGAGGCTTTTTGTTGAAGCTCTTGATAGGTACTTTACTTTATGTTTCTCAAATGATTCAATCACACCAATTCATTTTCTTTTATCACAATGTAGTTTCTTTTTTTATTCTCCTTCTAGCAGGAAGAATGAAAAAACTTACAAAGTTAATCCAACATATCAGAGAAGTCTCCAGCAACTTTTAGTACATGGGTGAGTAGTACATTATAAGTTAACAAACCTATATAGATGATAGGTGGTTGCTTCATGAAATTATAAGACCAAAGTCGTTCCTCAAATCAAAATTCATTCTAAAAAACGGTTACTATAATGTGGTTTTTAAAATGTCGTACAACTGCAATATTTGCTTTAGCTGGTAACTTGTCCTTGTGATTAAATATGGCAGTGGAACTTTGCCGAGGGAATCAATGCCTTCTAATATTACTGTGAGGCTCCCGACCTTAGAGGATCTTGAGACTTATGCTCTGGAACAGTGGGAGGTGCGGTGTTTTGTCTTTTGATTCCTTTTCTCTTTAATCTGTACATCTATTTAGCAATTATATTCCTAATATTGTCTGTACATCTCCCGTGACTTTGTTTTGTGGTGAACTAGTGTTTCTTGTTGCAACTTATAAGCCCAAGTCATGCTGACAAGACCTTAAATATAAGCTCTTCTTTGATGAAAGTTTTCCAGCGGCGTCTCCTGAGTCAGAGGTTCTGTTTACTTGGCAGTGTTACTTCTCATTTGTAATAGTTGTTTGCACTAGGTTCATATCTGCAGGTGCTGTAAATGTATCTCATATTTGATGTTATTTTTTATATACCAATGCAGAGACAGAGAAGCTCCAAAATTAACTGAAAGTGGTTTCCAGTTTTTGGTATGTGTCAAATGATATATAAGCCACGTGAACTCATTGTAATGTATTCTTATAAATATAGAATTTGTTTTTGTTATGAACTACAGCTTATGGATACAAATGCACAACTTTGGTACATCATCAGAGAATATATCTCTAATTCTGAGGTAGCTCTAACAGATTATATGTACATGCTTTTTCTATCTGATTCCTACACGCTCTTCATCATCTACTTTTGGTGCAGGAGAGAGGTGTTGATGCAGGTGATTTGATCTCATTCATGCTTGAGCTTAGTTTTCATGCCATTGGGGAGGTAAGACGTTCTTGTGCCTTGCTATGAATCTGTTGTACATGAAACTACTATGTTCTATATTGTCATTACTTCTACTAGTTTTATTCTGGTCTCTTTTGTAACTGTGATTTAATGCGCCTCTGACACTTGTGTTTTTTCAATGATTAGGCATATAATATAAACTCATTGACTGATTTCCAGAGGAACATAATTAAGGACCTAGCAGACCTTGGGCTGGTCAAACTTCAACAGGTTATACTGTTTGTGTACTTATATTTGTAGCTAATGTGATGAGAATGAGATACATGATTGTTGAGATATGATATAATTTGTATATAATTATTATATCATATCTCAACAATGATAATGTAACTCGGTGTATTTATTCATCATTTTTATCCCCCTATTTATTTATTTTTTAACTTTATAGGGCAGGAAAGAAAGCTGGTTTATACCAACGAAATTGGCAACAAATCTTTCAGTGAGCTTTACCGAATCATCATCAAGAAAGGAGGTCTCTTCTTCATTTCAGAGTAGATTTATTTTAATAGAAAGTTTAAACATGGCCTTGTTTATGCATGATATTTTGTTTAGGGAAACTCCTTAGACATGCCGAGTTTGTTTAGGGAAACTCCTTAGACGTGCCGAGTGAGGCTCTGTAGTGAATTTTTGTTTGACCTCCCCTTTCCCCTCTGTGCCTTGTTTACTATCTTATTGATGTCCTTATATAATTATATTTCTTCCTTCCTTTTAATAAAATTGATTATGCTATCAAAAAGTAAAAGGAAACTCTGAACACATTTAAATGTTGCTTTATAATTTTGTTCATGTGTATACATGGATTTAATTATATATTGCTTAGATGAAGTTTTTGTGGTGGGTGGGGGTGCGTGTGGTAGACTCTTTATACCGATAGTATTGATTTAATTTCTATCAATATGTTTAAGTTGTTTTGCTCGCATATGCATGGAAGTTTATGTTACAGGTTATCGGGTTTTGGTTTCTTCGTCTTGCATATTCCAACTTGCAGAAAACTCATGTTTGTAGGAGTTTTCAAAATTTTCTCTTTGAATCTTTTGTTGAATTTATCATCCGTTAATACTTCAGACTGATGACCTCAATAACATATCAATCGTTCATTGGTTGGCTTTGGCTTTAGTGGATTTGTTGTAATCTATTATTCATTACAACAATAAACATATTTTTTTGTAAAGGAAAATGACAAAATTTGTGAATATAAAATGTCATTCTATTTATTGTTTTCAGGGATTTGTTGTTGTGGAAACAAATTTTAGAGTTTACGCTTATTCGACTTCAAAATTACATTGTGAGATACTGCGGCTATTCTCAAGGTTTGCTGCCGAATACGTTCTGCAATGTTGTATTCTATTTTCATCAAACAAAGTCTTTAGTCTTTCCTCATGTTATCCTCCCCTTTGGGTTTTGGCATTTCTTCTGAACATTGAAATTGGAAGTTTTTTTTTCATGGAATGCATTTTTTTATTACCCTTAATTTATCTTAGACTATTTTTTAAATGGTATATACTAAACCATTAGTTCAGCAATAAAGCATTAAATGTTTCTTTCATTCATATACAAATATCTAATAGTGAATAGTTGCAATGTATCCAGGGTAGAGTATCAGCTTCCAAATCTTATCGTTGGAGCTATTACAAAAGAAACTTTGTATAACGCTTTTGACAATGGCATTACAGCAGACCAGGTAAATTGTAAATGTTAGACATTACTATATTGTATAATATCTGCATTTTAAACCGTGGTACTCACAGTAGATAGGTGTAGTCTCAACATCATTTTTACCATTTGTTTTTCACCATTTGACTTTTGTAAAGGGAAGTCTTAATAAGTATTCTCGTGAAGGAGTATAGTGAGCTATTCAATTTGAGACCAGATATCTGGCGACCAACTTCAATCCTTCACTGATAAAATAATTAATAGATTTGTATTAGTTATTAATGTTTTTTAGTATTTCATCTTTCTAGAGCCACGATATGCTAGTATCTATGTCTAAGTTTTGCACTTTTTACTATCTCTCTACCTTAGGTTATCATTTTTCCAACAAAGAATCTTAGAAACTCTACTTGAACTTTCTTTGCTTTGAGATAAATATTAAGGAAAAGCTGTTTGTGCGAGTTGGATTTTAAGCTACTCAGTTCAGACCATATCTTACACATCAACTGTGTGCATTATGTTGCAGATAGTCAGTTTCCTTCGGCAGAATGCTCATCCTCGTGTTGCACAAAGGATACCAGCTGTGCCAGACAATGTCACAGATCAGGTTTTGAATCTTATTAGTGTAGTATGTGTGTAGTTCCTTTATTTTCGTTTTCTGAAGCATTATGACGGTGACAGATTAGGCTGTGGGAATCAGATATAAACAGAGTTGAGATGACAGAAGCATATTATTATGATGAGTTCCCATCCAGGGTAAGCAGCTTTGATGATTTGAGTTCATGTTTGTTGGGATCCCCTGTTACTTCTTTTTTAATTCCTTGTCATTTGTATGGCAGGATGTATTTGAAGGTGCGTGTGACTGTGCCCGAGAATGGAATGGTTTATTATGGGAAGATTCAAAGAAGATGCATTTGGTGGTTAAGTCTGAGGTTCATTCTTATGTGCGGGATTTTTTACGCCGCCAAAAGTAGTTAGAAAGCCACAGTCTGATGCATCTTTTGGTTGGGCCATTATGGAACTGAAACTACAATGGAGGAGGCAATGTGATCACACAGTTGGCAGCCACAATCATTTTTTTCCATTTTTCATTCGTATATGTTGTTCCCTTTAGAAAAGGGTTTTACTGTGGCTGTGAATCTTTTCATTTTTTAATATAGAACTACATATTTAAAAGAAGACTAAAATTTTGTGGTCAAAATATTTCAAAGCTTAACTTTGTTTTTTCAATTTGATTAATTAAAACCCATCTCATTAAGATTAGTGATTTACTTGCTCCTTAGAATTTGAAGTAAAGTATGCTAAATGACAAGTATGTCACTTGTCAAAAGACATGTATGCCATGAAGATCAAGTATATTGTCTATAGCAGAAAAACATTAAAGTAAAATCCATTGCGAAATGAGGGGGAAAACGAATTTGTCACAAATAAACTGTTATTAGTCATAATTATTGGATGACATTTATAAAGGCATTGATTGGATAGAAAATTAAAATCTACGTAAACTCTAATAAAATCCATGCCATCCTGTTACATTATAATTCAACTACAACTTTCCAATATTGCGAGGTTACATGGAATACATGCTGCTTTATCAAGCCACAAAAAATTACTAAAGCATAAATCATGCCATTGCAATGTTGCTACAAAATGGATCTTAATCATGCTGACAAAAAGCATAAACTAAGATAAAACAAAACATAGATTCCTGCAAGTATATAGCAAATAAAGAATAATTAGGGGTCTCATTGTAAAAAATATTCTGTTTGCATTTCTATTTTCATTTTTAATTGTAAAACTATCACTTATTTTCAGTACATTAAGTTTTTGTCCAAAAATTTGAAAACAGAAGAAAATAAGTGATATATTTATAATTAAAGATAAAATATTTTCTTCAGGACACATTCTTAGTTTCTTGTAAGCTTAGGTTGTCTTGAACTATGCAGAAGTGTCTGGCACATCAGGCTGGTGGATGTGATCTACAGGTTTTCGCTTCAGCTTCTGAACAGGCTCAGGCTCAGGCCTGTTGGGACTGACTTTATCAGCTTCATCTGGTTTAACTTCAAACTGCAATACGCAAATGTGTATAATTGGTTATTTACACAAGAAAGTTGCAATATTTCATTTATGTAGATTTCTATAAACATAAATATAAATACTTGAGTAAATAATCACAGGACAGTGATATATGTTTGCAAATAAGTTTCAATAAGCAAAAGTAAATAATCACAATCATTATGTGGTTCCTTTATTAAATATGTAGACTTTTGAAGCACAGAGTAATTCTAAGAGCATAATTCCATTCTGTCTTTCTAATGTTCCATTCTTATAACCTCATTCGATCCAAGGCATTTCTGTGCACGTGCGTGTGTGTATATGTTCTTCTGGGGTAGTATACATATGACAAGCTAACTAAAACTATCAGTACCGAACTTACCTTGTAACCGCAGCCAGATACACAAGCATGGAAACATTCCTGCATAGGAAGGAATGAAATCATCATTAATTTGCAGACGACCCCCTATCATAACTAATCTTTTCGTATTAAAAAAAGTTACAAGCATGTTATGATTAATTTGCTTCTGGGCCATGTTATGATTAACTAGTTCAATAATCCTAAAAAATAGTACAGATTAAGAGTTCTGTAGTTACTGTTCTCATAGCTTTAATCAACCCTGAAGCTTTTCACTCTAAATTACCTTTTCTGTGACACAATACCTCAACATGTAAACCTTTTCTTTTGGAATGAAGAATCAAATGTTAAAACTATGGGAGGGGGAATGTAACGAGCTGGCCTTACATTAAATTGTAGATTGCAATCACAAATATCGAAAGTAACAGTAACGTAGGTGAGAAAAGAAAATACCTCTGAATAACTGGCAGATCCAGGAGAACGATCAATATAAGCACTCCATTTTTGGTCCTTTAGTACAGGATCTTTGTAGCATAGTTGATTACAGTCCTCCAAACCTGGTTAAACATTACTTAATACTTTTATCATTTGTAAATCAGAATCAATTTTTGTAACATCATACATTTTCCTTTCTTTTTCACAAAATTTGCCAAGAAAACTAACACAAATCTAGTGCTTTAGAGGTGCTGATTCTCAAAGTGTGAGCCATGTGTTAACAAACTGGCTAGAACCCAGATTGGTTAATTTCTTGCACATGGAGCTTTTCAAGTGAAATTAACATATTTTTCTTGCTCACAGAAATACCCTAATAAGTTTGTAAATGTTTATGGAGAAGTTGAACGAGAGAGGCGCTAAATTTTTTTTTTGTGTAATGGTTGATTTCAACTCACGTGAGCAATGGTTAAAATACTCAGTTATTATTGCAGATATCACTTCAACATTTTTCTCGTCTGCAAATGCTTAGCAAAGTCTATCCAATTCCAAAATGGCTCTCGTTACGCCATGCATCATTCTAGTTTGCTTCAATAATAAAAACTAGCCAAACCTAGCCAATGGAGGGACTAAAAAGCAAGAGTTTATCGTCCAAATAACGCTACAAACGGGAAATTGTTGCAGCCAGCCAAAAACCCACCATAGCGGCTTGTGACCTATGGAAGTGGCGGGCATAGAACCCACCATGCCATAATGCCATGACAGAAGTTCTACGAACATTACATTATATTTCTAATAACCAGAGCAGTTTATCACTGTAACACAGACTCAACACCTTTAAAAAAAGACGTGTCCGGTGTCAAACAAACACGTGTCATTGTCAAGCACGATAGACACTGACACATGTGTTTACTTTTAATTTATTCATTTTTTAAAATTATTACTGATTTCAATGGGTCAGTGTCATATCCCGGTGTCCAGTGTATTAATTAATCAAAACTTCCTTTAAGAGCAATGTTTGTGATAATAATAACAGTATGAGTCATTAATGGATATCTCAACAGACAAAATAAATAAATAAATGGTGAAATAGTACAAGGAATAAAAAAGTATATAGAGAGGTTAGATTTAGAGTAAGTAAAAATTGAAAGGAAAAAAAGAATGAATTAGAAAAGTGATCTTACATTCCTCCCATGTATCTCCATCTGAATCACATCCTTTCTTACAGAAAACTCGCCCTAGAGTTAAACAACAAGTAGAGGATTCATGAGGAAGATTGAAATTTGAAAAATGAAAAAGAAGAAGAATAGAGAAACAAATTACATGGAAGTTTGGTGAGGGCTGCGTATTTATTGGTGCATTGTTTCCCGCATGGAGACGCCCATTGCTGCGGTATCATCTTTCTTCTCTCTTTTCTCTCTAACCAAAAACAATGGAAGGTGAAACCAAAGACAATGTAACTGAACAACCAAGGGTACTTTCGTCACTTCACTGCGTATACACGTAACACACCGGTTTTCTCCTATGTTCTTTTCATGATACAAAATCAAATCGATCTAAAATATATGTGCGTTTGTTGTAGTTTTTTTTATTTGAAAAGTCACTTTTATTTTTTATATTTGTTTTAAAAGAATTCAAATTATAAAAAAAAAAAAAAAAAGACATTTTTGTTTCCTTTAAGTTATAAATATTTGGTCTTCAAAGTTATAAACATTATTTATTTTGTCCCTTAATGTATAAATGTAATTCACTTTATTTATAATTTAATAGATCAAAATGATTAACGTTTATAAGACGAATGACGAAGATATGTAATTTAAAATATTAAAGTGAAATAAAAACTTAAAGATTAAATTGTGTAGCCTTTTTAATTTAAGGAAACAAAATAAATTTATTTTATGGTATTTAAGTTTGTTATAAACATGAACAAGTAGAACTCATATATAAAGAGAGGGAGGGTTTTTCATGTTCTCCCTATTGTGACATTAATGGTTGCTTTGATCTCAGATAAGAGTTAACTATTGTTCTTCTTGTTTCAATTGAGGTTTAGTGTTACATGATTGAGTTAGGGTTGTGTGACTAAGTTAGACCTCACATGCATGGTTTGTGTGGATGTGTCTCTAGAGGGGTATTAAGATCTCATAATTGGTTATTGATTGTAAATCCTTGTGTGCCCGTGTTTTAGTAAATATGGAAAGATTATGTATAAAGTTTTTTAATCAAGTTACTGGATAGTTAAAGTTGTTTTTTTATTATATCTTTATTTACTTTTTCTTTTTTAATAAATTCACTGATATATTTTTTCTTATTTATTGAGAAAATAATAGTATAATTGATAAATTATGACATTAAAATAGAGGTGGCAAAGCGGGCGGCCTGCCCCGTTTAGCTCTGCCCCATTTAAACTCATCCAAAAGCGGAGCGGGACGGACCAACTTAGGCGTTCAAGCTCAAAAGTTAAATTTGTCCCGTTTACTAACGAGTTGGCGGGCTGTTCCGCCAAATTTATATATTTTTTATTTTAAAATTTAATTTACTATATAATTTATAAAAAATTTAATTATTATCAAAGAATCGACAAAATATTTTTTTTAACGCATAATAGAACTTCAAGATGTGTTAGTCCAAATAGTTCAAAAAAATAAAATAAATAAAGACCAATTACAACAAAAAAAAAACAAAATAAACTCAATCACAATAAATAAAAAATATCAAAATAAAAACTAAACGATATATATTTATATCATCCTAATCCTATTTAAAAACTAACTTCTAAGGAACCACATTAAGATTTTACACGAGACAAATAATGATAACAATTACACTACATAAAACATCACAGTGCTTAAAATAGTAGTGCAGAAAATATTAACACTTGACTTTCTCAATGTTTACATCATGTAGACTCTTATATTGACTTATTCCTTAATAGTTAAATTTAAATTTGTCACACGTATACTCTGATCAGATCCTTCTTTTCTTAAAATCAACATCTATTTCTAAAGAAAACTCTAATGTATTAAAAACTTAATAATTTTGCATGTCATACAATTGTTCTTTTAAGTTATAATTTATTTTATTAAAATAAATAGATAATGCGGCGTATTTTTATAAACTGATATGGTTGTGACGCGTTGTTAATGATTAGATGGCTTATAATTATAGATGATGAGTGTTTGAGGGGTGTATGACTAAAATTATAGAGAATGGGGGTGTTGAGAATATAAGATAATTAGTAGTAATATTGATATTAAGTCAATTATTATTAGTATTAGTATTATTATTTTATTATTATTTTATTAATAAATAATAATTGGTTTAATGAAGGGCAAGATGGGAATTGAGAATTAGGGGTCCAAGGGTTATTATTGGGAAAAATAAGGAATAGGAATCACAATTGTTATTCGATCGTAGAAGTGAGAAGAGAGGAAAACCAATGATGCTAGGGCAAGAGCATTTGGGGAAGAACCTTAGAGAGTCTTCAATCCAAAGGTAAGGGTGAGGTTCTAACTCTATAAGGGTTTGTATGATGATGGGTTATGGTAGAGTTAGACTATGTAATTAGAAAATCATGTTTTGTGTGAAATTGTTGATGTATGAAGAATTGCATATGTGTTGATATTGATGATGATGTTGTGTGAAATTTTGTGTTTTTCGTGATTTAGATTAAACCCCAAATGATGGTTATGAATCTGGTACGTTTGGTGATAAATTTATGATATTTGATGCTTGGATAATTGATTTTTTGAGAGTTGGAATTGTCAAAATCGCAGCCTGCATTGTTGTAGAATTTTCTGCTGTCAAGGTGTGAAAATCGATTTCCTATATAGGGTATCGATTTCCTAAACTAAAAATATAAATCGTTGGCTACTGGACTGTTGGAAATCGATTTACCATATTAGGTAATTGATTTCCTGAGTAAAATTTTGAAAAAATACCCTGTTACGTTGGGGAAATCGATTTACCATATGAGGTTAACGATTTCCTGAGCGAAATCCAGAAAAATTATAATTTTCAAACATTCGTAACTCCGTAAGTTTGTTTTTGGTGTTTGAAATTCCTGGCAGCAGATACGTGATGTCACAGAGAATGTTATGACACACTATCTGACACTCTGTTGACAATTTACACAATAAATTTAAACAGCAGTAAAGAACACAATAAGTTGTTTACCCAGTTCAGTGTCTAACTACACCTACATCTGGGGGCTACCAAGCCAGGGAGGAAATTCACTATTAGTAGAATTAATTCAGGAATAAACCAACCAGTTTATCTCCTTCACTTAAAACCTACCCAATGCAACTTCAATCTAAGTCCTACTTAGACCTGAGTTCCTACTCACTCCCCCTCAATCACAGCAGTGATATCAACCTATTGATTAATTGAATTATGAAGACACACTTCAATAAACTATCTTGATCTTGCTTCAAAGCTTCAATCAAGAGACAAACACTCGTGCTTCAAAGCTTTGAGTGATAAACTACCCTTATAAACAAATCCTAGTCCAAGACACTTATCAATTGATAATTGCTTGGCTCACAAGAGAAACTAGAATTACACAAAATACAACTGTTAACTCTCCTAACAGTACAAACGGCAACCTGCTATATCTTCAATAAATTTCAGAGGCGCAGCAACAGTATAAGGGTTGAATTCCTTTTATAGAAGCAGTCCTGAAACTTCAGTTTTGGGCTTCCATAAAGATAGCTAGGGTTCACTTAATTTAATCCTAAAAACATGGTCTTTTCAACAACCAATTTAGGTCTAATTAAGATTAACCCAGCAGCCACGTGAGCATACATTCTAGTTACAGAAAAACATAATATAGCAGCTCAACAAACTTCCTGAAAAGTCTCAGGAAAAACAGATTCTGCAGAACAGAATGTCACACTGAATGTCATAACATCTGTTATGACATCAGACTATTTTCTGCAGAATTTCCAGCACAGCTTTTAGCTTCCTGTTCTGAGCTGTACTTCAAACATCCTTGTCAAGTAGGATTTATCTTCAATCTCTGAATGTCATGACATTTATCAAGACATTGCTATAGCCTAGTTTTACCAAAATTAATGCCAACTTAAAACACTAACAAACTCCCCCTTTGGCACATTTTTGGCTAAAACTACTTAACACATCAGAGTACCTATGCAACGGAAGACAAACTAGTTCTAAGCTTAAAGAAACTAGAACCTAGAGATAAGATAAATTCTACCCATACAGAAATCCCACAATGTCCCACAATTGCCCACATACAAATTTAAATTCCCATACAATTTCCCAAATTCCCAGCCACTTAAATTCCCATACAATTTCCCAAATTCCCAGCCACTGTCACACAGTAGTTCTTCTCCCCCTTTTTAGCCATAAAGGGGCCAAAGGAATCAATACAAGTACCCCAAACTTTCAACAAATAATTAAGTACCAGCATTGTTTAAGGGTTACATCTCTGTCAAGAGATTACAATTCTGTCAACCAAAAAGATTACAAACCAAAACAAATACAGGAAAAGTAAAAGGAACAGGAAACAATATGAAAACAACAAGCCAAAATCAACAAAACAAGAACCATCACAAGAATAAATCGTTTTCTTTCTGAAGAAGCCTGGAAGCATTATCATTGGGAGCAACACCATCAAGAACATTATCGGTTACCACTTTAGCCTTAATCTTGAAATCGAATCTTGATCGACTGCAGTTCGAGGGCCTTCCTCTTCTTGGCAATTTGTGTCCTCTTGGGTCTTGAGCTACCAGATTTAACTCTATACTTCTTTGAGAGGTTCCGCTTTGGTCATCTTCTCAACTTGAGAACCGAGATACCACCCTTTGCTTTGTGGGAATCGAGAGGTAGCAATGCGAATCCACAAGTTTTCGACATGATCTTCGATGTCATAACATTCTTTGTGACATCTTGATCACCGCTAAACTAGGGCTAGCATGCTTGGTTAAGGGAAACTAAGAGATTCTCATTTAGGATCCCGGTGACTATCCTATCAATGGTTTCTTGCACATCAGAGTACTTTCTATTTACTATCTCGGAGGGCAGATGAGAATGATCCGAGATCTTACGGAGGATGAAACCGATGACCTTTGAGTATTTCGTGCATGCCGATTGGACTTCTTAGAGTCGGCCATGGAACAGGAGAGATCTTCAGGTTCAACATTCAAGGTGCAGACTTGACCTAATCTCACCATGGTGGGAGATGGACGTCGAGTCTTGGGATGAAGAGGATGAAGAAGACATGTTTATTGAGATATGTTGAGAGAGAACCCAAGAATGAGAGAGTTTGAGAGTATCTTTTGGATGAAGAGGATATGATACTTTCAAATGAAAAGGCTATTATATGGAGGAGTCTCTTCATATTCTTGAAACTTATAAATATAAGAGGAAAATAATTAAATGACCCACTTATAATTAATAAAAGGTCTCTTCCCCTCCTTGTAAGCAATCTTAATTGCTACAATTCCTCATACTGACAAATGCCCGTTTGCTCCTTAAATTTTCAAATTGACTAGCATCAAGAGCTTTAGTAAAATGTCACCATTGAAGTTCGGTGACTACATGATCCAATTTAATCACTTTCTCCTCCAAGGTCTCGATGAAGTGATGTCTAATGTCAACGTGCTTAGTCCCACTGTGTTGTATAGGATTCTTTGAAATATTAATAGCACTCATTGTCACGTATAATGTCATGGCATCTGTGTGACATTGTACTCAAAGATCCGCTTCATCCGCACCATTTGAGAACAACGCTACCACCGCTATGTATTCGCTTCAGGGACAAGGACACGCAGTTGCTTCTTGCTAAACCAAGAAACAAGATTGTTTCCCAAGAAGAAGCATCCTCCGAGGTACTTTTTCATCATCAAGACTACCAATCGATCACAATAACGGACAAAATTGGTTCATATCCATGGGAATACAGGATACCATAATTGCAAGTTCCACTCACATACTTCAGAATTCTTTTCACCTGGTTAATGTGACTTACTTTAGGTTCAGCTTGGTATCTTGCACATACCCCGACAGCAAATGCAATGTCAGGTCTGCTGGCTGTTAGGTACAACAAGCTTCCTATCATGCTTCTATATAAACTTTGATCAACCTTTTCACCACTTGTGTCTTTGGACAACTTCAAATGTGTGGGAGCAGGAGTCCTTTTATGGCTGACATTCTCCATTCCAAACTTCTTAACAATATTCCTTGCATACTTGCTCTGTGAAAGAAATGTTGAGTCTTCCATCTGTGTAACTTGCAGTCCAAGAAAGTAAGTCAACTCTCCCATGAGACTCATTTCAAACTCTGCTTGCATTTGATTGGCAAAGTGTTTCACCATTGTCTCTGACATTCCTCCAAATACTATGTCATCAACATAAATTTGAGCCACCATTATCTTTCCTCCTTCATTCTTGACAAAGAGAGTTTTATCCAAGGCTCATTTCCTGTATCCTTTGTCTGTAAGGAACTTGGTTAGCCTTTCATACCAGGCCCTAGGAGCTTGCTTTAGTCCATATAGGGCTTTCCTTAATTTGTAGACATGATCAAGAAAACTTGGATCCACAAATCCTTTAGGCTGTTCTACATATACTTCCTCATTTAAGTAGCCATTTAGGAAGGCACTTTTCACATCCATCTGAAATAGTTTGAATTTCAGAATGCAAGCAACCCCTAGTAGTAGCCTGATTGATTCCAGTCTAGCCATTGGAGCAAAAGTCTCATCAAAGTCAATCCCTCAACTCGTGTAACCGAGCAACAAGTCTTGCTTTATTTCGTGACAATCCTTCGCATCGGACTTGTTCTTGTAGATCCACTTTGTGCCAATGATGTTTGTTCCTTCGGTCTAGGAACTAGTTCCCATACATGTCGCTTGAATGTTCAATTCATCTTGCATTGCTCCAATCCGAATTCATCACTTAGAGCTTCTTTGACATTTTTGGCTCTATTTTTGACGCAAAACAAGAGTTTGAAACAGTTTCTCTGGACCTTGTAATGACACCCTTGTTTGGATCCCCAATGATGAGTTTCTTTGGATGATCTTTCTGAATTCTAATGGAAGGATCTTTGTTGACTTCCTCGGTTCGATTTTGGTGAAGTAGGAGCAGTACATCATCCTTATCAGGTACTTTAGGTGATGTCTCAAACCATGTCTCAACATCATATGGGACATCGTGTTCCTGATGATGATCATCAACAATGACATTAATAGACTCCATCATAACTGGGTTCGGAGTTGAATACCCTATATGCTCTCTGTTAGTGGAGTATCCTAAAAATGCCTTCACTCTTAGAGTCCATTTTCTCCTTTGATCACGATCTGTCGAATATAGCATTTGCTACCAAACACATGGAAATATTTCACGTTGGTTTTCTTCCTTCCATAGTTCATACGGTGAGGATATTCCTTTTCTTAAGGTGACCTGTGAACGTAGCAGTATATTCATAGCTTCACCAAAATGAATAGGAAGTTTCTTAGCATGAATCATTGCTCGCATTCTGTATAGTCCTATTCTTTCTTTCCACAATCCCATTTTGTTGAGGTGTTATAGGAGAAGAAAACTCATGATTGATTCCCTCTGAAGAGCAGAATTCATCAAACTTGTTGTTCTCAAATTCCTTTCCATGATCACTTCTTATTTTGACAATACAACTTTCCTTCTCTCTTTGAAGTCTTTTGCATAACTCTTTAAAGACATCAAACACCTCAGATTTTTCTTTGATGAAGTTTATCCGTAAATGGAGAAGTCATCCACAACAACATAAGCATATCTTTTTCCACCAAGGCTTTCAACTGCATAGGCCCCATCAAGTCCATGTGCGTAGGACTTTAGAAGTGGTCGATGTCTAGACATTGGGTGTGACATTCGGTTTGCTTTCCAACGACACTCACCACGACCCTTCCTTCATCAATATGGAGTCTTGGTATCCCTCCCGACCTCCATAGTGATGATCATTTTCATTCCTCTAAGATGCAGATGTCCAAGTTTTTGATGCCACAACTTTACCTCCTTTTCATCTTTGTCAGAGAGCACACGTAAGAGAGGTTGGTGTTCTGATTCACATATAGCTTGTCCTTTGATCGACTCCTCATAACTACTTGTTTATCATTGATTACAAGACATTCGGACCTAGTGAAGTTAACTTTGAATCTCATATCACATAGATGACTTATGCTTATGAGGTTAGCAACAAGCCTTTTACCAAGACACTCCATTTAGATTTGGAACTCGAGTCCAAGTTTCCAACACCTTTGATTTCTCCTTTAGCTCCATCTCCAAAAGTAACAAAGTGGTAGAATGAGGTTTGACATTATTCGAGGTTCTTTATTCGGTCATATGCTTGGAACACCCATCAAAGTACCAATCTTCCTTGCATACCTAAGAAAGTGAGCTATCAATCTTGATCCTCTTCTTCCACTTTTGAGTGTAGGGTACCTTGATGTTCTTAGGCTTAACATAGGGAGTCGATTAGGGTATCCATGTAGCCTATAGCGGAAGGGTTTATGTGACCAAACCTTCCACAATGATGACATCTCCATCTTTGAAACTTCTTATTCATGTTTCTCGATCTTGATGTTGATCCCAATGTTGTGACATCTGTTTGACATTGGCTTATTAGGTCTGTTCTTCCTGTTATCAACAAATTTCTTTGCATCCACATGCCCCGAGCAGAACATTTCTGTTTATGTTGTGACATCCGCTTTGACCTTGGTTTCCCATGCCTCTTCTTTTCTTGTCACTATCGGGTTCCTTTTAGCCACATATCCTAGACCATGCTTATTTCAAGATTTTGTCCAAGTGAAGAATTTCTTCCTTATCGGTCCCATGGTCGCATCTTGATGGACTTAGTCATATGATCAAGCTTGAATTCAACACTATAATCTCACCGTTGAGATGACTTATAGTGATTGTATTCTCCTTCTTCTCGCCTTCACATTTTCGCCTCCAACTTCTCAATCGACTTTTTCTTTTCATTTTGTGACATACTTCACCACTGATACGACTTCTTGTAAGTATCGCAAGTTCTTCAAAGGTCACTTCCTCATCACTAGAGTCATTATCGATTGCCACTTTCGGAAGTGACAAGTTTGGTGATTCCTCTTGAGCCACTACTTGATTCACCATCGGACCAAGTATTCCTTCTCTTTTTCTTAAGAAAGGTAGGACATTCAACCTAATATGACCATATCCTTCACTACCATGACCTGGATTTCTCTGCTTTGACATCCTTTATCCTCAGACTTGGATCTTCTGCTGGAGTCATAAGGTCTGCTGATGTTAGATGAAATGTCCTTGACATTTGAACTTGACTTTGGATCAATTCTCTTGATGAGCTTGTTGAATGTCTTCCAAGCATAGCTATAGCTGCATATATCTTCATCTTCCTCCTTGCATCCTTCTTGATTGGATACAAGTGCTATGCTCTTGTTCTTTTTGTCAGCTTTCACCGATTCCCATCTCAAAAGTCATAAGAGATCCAATAAGTTCTTCAACCTTCAAGGTGTGATGTCCCGAGCCTCCTCTATTGGAGTCACTTTCATTGCAAACTTTTAGGCAAGGATCCGAATCTTTCTTACCGTTTTCTTGACATCTTTTCACCAAGTGCTCTGAGGTGTTGGCAATCTCCAAAATATTCATGTGAAACTCATGAATAGTCTCATCTTCTTTCATCTTCAAATTCTCAAATTTGGTAGTGAGCATCAAGTCTTGACAACTTCACTTTGGATGTGCCCTAATGAGTAGTTTTGAGAGTGTCCCAAACATCCTTGGCGCCACATTGATGCACCAAGATATTTCAATACCATTGAATAGAGCATTCAATGCTTTAGAGTTCTCCAGCGCTAGCTCCTCTTCCTCTTTGCTTCATTCCTCCTCAGGTTTCAAAACAGTAGTCCCATCTTTCTCAAGCTTGGTGGGATGTTTCCATCCTTTGTCGCAGCCTCCAAACTTTAATATCCACTGATCTTAAGAAGGCAACCATACGAGGCTTCCGAATCATAATTAGACCCATCCAGAATAGGTGGCCTACCTCCAATCCTCCTTCCTTATCCATTCGCGAAACTATTATCCCTAGATCTCACGAAATAACAGGTGGTGCCTGCTCGATACCAATTGAAATTCGGCAGGATCGTGATGTCACGAGAATGTTATGACACACTATCTCGACACTGCTGACAATTTACACAATAAATTTAAACAAAGAAGAAGAACACAATAAGTTGTTTACCTTCGTCTAACTACACCTACATCCGGGGCTACGCCGGGAGGAAATTCACTATTAGTAGAATTAATTCAGAATAAACCAACCGTTTATCTCCTTCACTTAAAACCTACCCAATGCAACTTCAACATAAGTCCTACTTAGATCGAATTCTACTCACCCCTCAATCACGCAGTGATATCAACCTATTGATTAATTGAATTGTGAAGACACACTTCAATAAACTATCTTGATCTTGCTTCAAAGCTTCAATCAAGAGACAAACACTCGTGCTTCAAAGCTTTGAGTGATAAACTACCCTTATAAACAAATCCTAGTCCAAGACACTTATCAATTGATAATTGCTTGGCTCACAAGAGAAACTAGAATTACACAAAATACAACTGTTAACTCTCCTAACAGTACAAACGGCAACCTGCTATATCTTCAATAAATTTCAGAGGCACAGCAGCAGTATAAGGGTTGAATTCCTTTTATAGAAGCATCCGAAACTTTTTTGGCTTCCATAAAGATAGCTAGGTTCACTTAATTTAATCCTAAAACATGGTCTTTTCAACAACCAATTTAGGTCTAATTAAGATTAACCCAGCAGCCACGTGAGCATACATTCTAGTTACAGAAAAACATAATATAGCAGCTCAACAAACTTCCTGAAAAGTCTCAGAAAAGCAGTTCGCAAAATGAATGTCACATCGAATGTCATAACATCTGTTATGACATCGACTATTTTCTGAATTTCCGTTTTAGCTTCGCTCGAAATGTACTTCAAACATCCTTGTCAAGTAGGATTTATCTTCAATCTCTGAATGTCATGACATTTATCAAGACATTGCTATAGCCTAGTTTTACCAAAATTAATGCCAACTTAAAACACTAACATTGTTGTTTGGACCGTTGGAAAGATAAAAATATTTTCTAATTAATAAGAATGACTTAGAAACAATATGAAGTGATTTTGTAGATTTTTTTTATATTGATGTTTATGTGAATTGCGAAGTTGTGAATAAGATGATGAAAATGAGAAGTTTTGCGATGTGATGATGTTGTGATGTTGTATAATTGGCAAAGTGTAATCAAGAATGTTGATTCTCTTGTGATGTAATGTGTGTTGTGTCATTGCATGATGTATTACGACATGTTTGCATTCCGTTGTATATTCATAAGCAACTGTGTAGCCTAAATGGCATAGCGACGGTGTAGCCTAAATGACATAGCGATGGTGAAGCCTAAATGGCATGGCGACAGTGTAGCCTAAATGGCATAGATACGTTGTATTGGTACCACGTGCATCTAGTTAGAGAAGTTGGTCTCATTGCATTCAAGACGTTGTTGATGACTATTATGTGATTTGATTAACCGTTGGGTGTGATTGTTGAATCTGTGATGTATATTGATGTTGGTGCATGAAGTATGATTATTATATTTATGAATGTTATACTTTATCTATCCGTTATCATACTCACTTTTATATTGTTATGATATCTCACCCCTTTTGTTGTTATGTTGCCTTCACGTGGGTAACATGTAGGTGATACGGATTAGAGTCGCTTGAGGTATGGAGTAGCTCCTCGTATTTGAATAGATTGAGTCGGGTCTTGCTCTGATACGTAACACCGGACATGGATGCTTGTTTTGTTTAATTGACGTTTTCTTGAATAGTTTTTGGGAGAACTCTCTTTTAATTGAGATTTTGTTGCTTTTGGTGATGATTGAATGATGTTGAATTAACTTTGAATTCTTTTTCGTTGAGCCAATGAAGTTGAGTTATTGAAGACTTTAATGATGATGGTGTCGGTTCATCCGAATTTTTATGTGTTATGTATCTATTTACTAATGTTGAGCAAATTTTGAGATGGTGAAATATGGCGTCCTGTTAGATGTTGTTTTGGTTTTTATTTCACTCTGATTTTATTGAATTATTAAATGGGGAAATAGGGTGTTACAATTTGTATCAGAGCAGGTCGATCCGTTCGACCAAGTTGTCTAATGTTGTTTGTTCCTATGTATGCGACATGTGTGTGAAACACTGTCGGTACTTGCTTGTTTTTCTAACTACTTGGTTGCAGGAGTGGTTTTGAATAAAGTGGGGGAGAAGCTTTACTTCTCCGGGATGTTTCTGGTGTGAAGAGTTGGACCGATGTACTATTGATTGCATGAGTGCAAATGTTGGTTAGACCGCATGGTTATATCGAGAATATTGACTCTCTTGTGATGTGATGTGTGTTATATCGTTGTATGATGTATTACGACATGTTTTCATTCCATTCCATATTCATAAGCGACCGTGTATCCTAAATGGCATAGCGACGGTGTAGCCTAAATGGCATAGCGACGGTGAAGCCTAAATGGCATGTCGATGGTGTAGCCTAAATGAAATAGAAATGTTGTATTGGTACCACGTACATCTAGTAATAAAAGATGGTCTCATTGCATTCAAGACATTGTTAATGACTATTATGTGATTTGATTAACCGTTGAGTGTGATTTTTGAATCTGTGATGTGTATTGATGTTGGTGCATGAAGTATGATTATTATAATTATGAATGCTATATTTTATCTATTAGTTATCATACTCACTTTTATATTGTTATGATATCTCACCCCTTCTGTTGTTATGTTGCCTCCACGTGCGTAACATGTAGGTGATCAGGATTAGAGTCGCTTGAGGTACGGAGTAGCGCCTCATATTTGCGTAGATTGAGTCGGATCTTGCCCTGATACTAACACCGAGGATGGACACTTGTTTTGTTTAATTGTTGTTTTCTTGAATAGTTTTTGGGAGTCTTGTGAACTCTCTTTTAATTGAGATTTTGTTGATTTTGGTGATGATTGAATGATGTTGGATTAACTTTGAATTCTTTTTCGTTGAGCCAATGAAGTTGAGTTATTGAAGACTTTAATGATGATGGTGTCGGTTCATCCGAATTTTTATGTGTTATGTATTTATTTACTAATGTTGAGAAAAATTTGAGATGGTGAAACGTGACATCCTATTTGATGTTGTTTTGATTTTTATTTCACTCTGATTTTATTGAATTATTAAATGGGGAAAATAGGGTGTTACAGGGCGGGCCAACTCAAGGTACCCAGTCAAAACCTTAGTCCAGCCTGCCAAAATGGCGGATCAAACGGGCCGACCCGACGAGCACAACCCATTTTTCCACCCCTACATTAAACTATAAAAGTGACACTTAAATAGAAACAAAAAAATTCTTCTAAAACGACACTTAAAAAGAAACTGAGAGAGTAATAATTATGACTAAATGAGAATAATTAGACCATCGTTAACTAAGTGGATTTTATTTCTGTATACGACATAACATCCAAGTGAAGGTAAACAAAGCACCATTCATGGAGCTAATTAGTTTCCATCTTACCCAAAAAATGTTAGGATTAACTAATTTGTAACATTCACAAATAACATGTTATGACCCCCTTAAGGTTCATTTGTCAATTATGTTTAGGTATTCACATTTCCCACTTTCGAACATCTAGACACTTAAATCAATATATGTGTATTTTTTATTAGAATCAAGGTACTAGAAAAGGTAAGATAAATCTCTTATTTGGAAGCCGACTGGGATATTATTTTCTAGTCCCTCTATTTCTTACTCTATTTGATTTCAAATTTAAGATTTTTTTTTTCCAAATTCATTGAATAACCGATGTAATTGATCTCAAATATAAAATAAATATATTGATTATTCGATTAAATTAAAAATATTTTTTTATTATATTTGAGAGCAAATGGAGTATTTATTTTACAAGAGTCTCGTGTGTAAAGTGACTAGGAGATATTAGGAACATTTTGAGTATTGGATGTTACTACGAAAGTTTGATGTAAGATATGATTGTGTATCATGTAATAGCATGTATGTACTTTTTTGTTGTTACTTTGATGTGGAATAAGCCAAACATTTCTTGAGACCACCTATTACTATTATCTTAACATTGTTAAATTATATTCCAGACATTCTTTTCGTCCTAAAATATAAGACAAAAATATGCATTTTTCTTATCCCAAAATATAAGAGAGAAATCAAATTATTTTACACTAGTTAACCTCTAATCCAAACAAGAGCTTTTAACAAATTAAGCTCAATAACCAAATATAACTTTTAACACATGACAAACCCAAGAACCAAACTGTGATTTTAAGATAGGACAAATTCAAGAACCAATAACCAAGAATTTATTAGGTTTATCTTGCAAACTTTAAGTCTTTACTGATACAATCCACAAGAGAATTACATTTTTAAATAAATCAAATTAAGCACAACACATATTGCAACGCAACTCTCACAAGGGCTTTTCAATCTTTCAACAATATGACAATTTTCGTGAAAAATAAATTTTAGAATAAAAAGAGTAGAAGGAGAATAATAGAGCTTTCCATTTAAAAGTTCACTGTGTATAAACCTCCTTTATATAGAAAAAGTTTTGACTAAAAAAGGAAAAGGTACATGAACCATTTTAAGGATTTAATCGATTTAACCTACATGTTGAGTGATTAAAAGCTTTCAAAATATGGCGACCTTAATCCAAAAAAGGAAAACCTAAAATAGCTACATGGTTTAATCGATTAACAATTTTTCTAATTGATCAAGAAGTCATTTACATTACTCTAATCGATTAAACATTGTCCTTACTCGATTAGACACTGTAAAAGCTCTCCCAATTAATTAGCAATACTACTTAATCAGTTCTACAGAAGCCTTGATAGATTTTCAAGAGTTTAAGAAATAAGATAGGGTTTCGATACCTTTTTTACACATGTGTATGAATGCCATAATACGTCGAGACTTACTCTTGAAATTTTACATTTTAACTGATATTTTAGACACACGCTATATGTAGCACCTGACGAGCTTTGATGCTTCCCTTTTTTCAACACTTCAGAGCTTCATGTTCCATTACTTGTTTCATCATTGACTTAACATTTCAATTGGAAATTGAATCTTCTGACTGACGAGGCATGATATATATTTTTGGTTAAATACTATCATTATATATTGTTGGTCAATTGATTCAAGAAACTTCACCAAATGTCATTTGACTTAAGGCGCTGTCATAAGAAAAACTAATAAGATCATTTAATGGTTAGATGCATTTGTACCTGCAGGCTGCAAGCACATAGATCCATATTTTTGAGCAAAATATATTTCGATTCCCCCTTACACAATGTCACCACTTGAACTTAGATAACTTAAAAATTGGTTAGAGGAATCGATAACTAAGAGTTTTATTATACCAAGTTTCTCACCTTAGGGTGTTTGAGTCTGGTTGGTAAAGAAGAATGATGGATGAAAGAAGTTCTACGTAGATTATAAGCAACTGAATAAATGGGACATTAAGAATAAATACATTTGTCATAGAATATACGATCTCTTGGACCATCTTAGAAGAGTTACCATTTTCTCCAAGATTGATCTAAGGTCAAGGTATCATCGAATTATAATAAAGTTTGAAGATATACATAAAATAACTTTTAGAACACGATATGGTCATTGTGAATTTTTAGTTTTGATCATTGATGTGGTGTTTGAACAACAAATTATATGAACTGAATATTCAAAATTATTTGAATAAACTCATAGTCATTTTTAATAATGAAATCCTTATATATTCACATGGTTCTGATAGCATGAAAAACACCTAAAGATAATAATGCAATTCGTTAAAGATAAAAGGTTGTTCTCCAAGTTATGTAAGTGCAAATTTAGGATGACTGAAAGGAAATTTTTGGGTTACGTGATCTCTCAATGGGTAGTTATAGTTGATACAAAATAGTAGAAGTCTCAGTTGAATTAAGAATAACCTAAAAATGTTGATAAAGTCAATACTTTCATTAAATTATTCCTGAAGATTCATCAAGAGGTTATGTTTCATTCCGGAACCATGCATAGATGCTCTAGTTCTATTTGGGAACCATAAATGGATGTAGTTAGAAAACTGATGATCTTGAATGGTGGTTGCGATCTCTTTTACGGTGGAGCGGGTGAATCTGCATGGTTATCACTCCAATGCTCAAGGTACTTCAAGATTCAAGATAAATGTGGTGAAATCGGAAATTAGAGATTATATCTTGTTTTTTATGTGTGATATGTTTTTATACTTAGCTTCAATTGGAGTGGATTTGGGATGTATTGAGTCTTAGTCATTTGGCCTTCGGTCCAAAACATGTTTTTTCAAATAACATCGCCTTTAACTTACCTAACTCGTAAGAACCATTATTTTAAGTGGATTGATGAGTGTTAAAGGAATTTCCAAGACTTAAAGGATCATTTAACCAAAACACTTATTCTGGTAATACGTGATCCCACTGATGGTTTTGAGGTCTATTGTGATTCTTCTTCGACAGGATTAAGATGAGTTTTAACACATAATCATAAAATTGTCGAGTATAATTATAGGTAACTCAGACTACATAGAGAAAATTATTGTACCCATGAGTTAGATGTGACTGAAGGTGAGAAAAATGCACAAGAATGAGGGGGGGGGGTTGAATTGTGTATAGTGAATTCTTTTTCACTTCCGAAAACCAACTTCAAAACCTGAACAAGTTTAGAATTTGAACTTAGAGTTGTTAGCAATGAAATGAATAATATTCAGAAGCAAGAAGTAAAATAACCCAGAGTTATTTTGGTTCCCCCCAGAACCTGAGAGTAGTCCAATCCCATTGTCCAACGAGATATTTTCACTATAATCAAACATGTTATAATTTTCTCAAGCAAACTAGCAAGTGACATTCACTTGCTTAATCACACTCGAAATATATTTCTGCTCAAGCACACAGACAAGAGTATTATGCTCAAGCACACATGCAAAAGACTTTCACTGCTAAAGAAAACTAGTAAGTGAATTCCTAAACTCTAAACAAATAGTTTAGTTGAATAAATAACAATTATACCTGATATAAAATGAAAAGTATATAAGTGATACAACACACACACAGATTCAAAAAATACTTAAGATTTCTAAGATATACAAAGATAACAAATTTCAAGAACTTGTGCAACAAACAATTATAACTTTGGCTCAATATTATGTTCATTGTTGTTCTTGTTAGATGGTTAGTTGAATTCCTTCAAAACTTCAACTCCTTTTATAGAGTAAAAAAAGAGACGTTGGAATATAACTTTCACAAGTGATCTTTGTTGAGAAGTTGTTCCAAGAGAGACGTTAGAAGCTGATCCTGCTAAGACCTTCAAACTTTGTGTAATAACTTTATTCAATGTGTCTTTCGCATACTAGGTATCTACCAAGATGTTGGGGCAAACTTAAGCGGTTATGTCAACTTTCCTTGACCATTGCACTTAGAAACTTTAGTTGACACTCTCTATAGTATGAGTATGACGTTGACAAGATAGATCTGCTTTGGAGACATAATACATATCAGAAGCTGAGTACCTTTAACTCAGGTCTTCAAAATTTGAGTTGTCACCAAAAATTGAGATACCAAGTTATGACTCATCAGATGTTGATTCTACATAATCTAAGTCCTTTATCTTCTCTTCATATGCTCTTCTCATGGTGAGAACCAAGTTAATTTTTAAGTTTAGGATAATGCACTCTTGAACATATGTTAATATATCCCGTTATTATTTAAGTACTTTGTTATCATTAAAATTCAAGATATATGAACAATTTTGTTCCAACGATAGTTCTTACGTTAAATGTGTGGAGATTCCACTTATACGGTGATAAGTTTGAGATTTTTAATAATCATAAGAGTTTATATCTATTTAATAAAAACGATATTAAATATGCAACAAATGATATGATTTAAGTTTTTTAAGGATATGTTTGAATGAGTGATATGAAATAGAATTAAATGTGATAGAGTAGTAAATAATAATATTATTTGAATTTATAAATAATGAATGAAATAGAATATAACATAATGAAATTCATTTCTTGTTATTCTATCTAATCCTTAAATTTTAATTCCATCTTATTTGAAATATATGTAATAAAATAAATTGATTTGTTCTTATCCGTTCATCAAATTATAAAAAAAATATATAAACAATAAAATAAACTCGCTATTCGAGTCCACTCTATTTCACTTTATTTATTCTATTATGTCGTATTTCGCTCCCTCTTCCTTTTTGAGGTGAAGTGAAAATGGTCTCTTATACAATAAAAACATATGTACGAAGAAAGAATATTCTGTATGTTTATATATTGCCCTTTTAACGTAAAAATGTTTATATAGAATAGAAAATTTTGCAAAAGAAATAAAGAAACCTAATTGTTTCACATAAAATAAAATAAACATTAGTTATAAAGCATAAGATTTTGTTATAAGTTTGGATAATTGCATTTTCATCCACTTGTTTTAAAATCCACAACGAAAGGTAGTAGTAGCAGTAGCATACTGCTCGGAAGCGAGTCACCACACCGATGCAACTCACCTGCAACCTCTTCATTCCCCTCAACAAACCCCCAATCCCAAAACTCTCCTTCAAACCTCGTTTCTGCTACTCCTCCGACTCCATCTCCGTCCAAGCCGATAGCCTCAAAACCTTGGAATGGAACTCAATATGCAAGCAGCTCTCCGCCTTCACCTCCACCTCAATGGGCTCCTCCGCCGCCAACAACGCCCGTCTACCCATCGGCCGCACTCCTCACGACAGCCAAAAGCTTCTCGACCAGACCTCCGCCGCCCGGCTCATCATCCCTCAACAACAACTCCACCTCTCCCAAATTCACGACTTAACTGACATCTTATCCATTGCCGTTTCTGGTCAGCTGCTCACTATTCCCGAGCTTTGCACCGTTCGCCGCACTCTCACTGCTGCCAGGGAATTGTTTCATACTCTCAAAATCTTGGCTTCCGAGTCTAATCATTCACACAGGTGTGTGCAAAACTTTATATAATAACTGCTTCATTGTACAATCAAAACTAACCTTGGTAATAGTTGATGCAATTGTTTTCAATTAGGTACTCACCCCTTCTTGAAATACTACAAAATTGTAATTTCCTACCAGACTTGGAGCGTAAGATACTATTTTGTGTAGATTGCAATCTTTCCGTTATTCTTGATAGAGCAAGTGAAGACCTGGAGATTATTAGATCAGAGAGAAGGAGGAACATTGACATTTTAGATTCTTTGTTGAAGGAAGTATCGTCTCAAATTTTTCGGGCTGGGGGTATTGACAGACCGTTTATAACTAAGCGTCGATCTAGAATGTGTGTGGGTATTAGAGCTTCTCATAGGAATTTGCTTCCAGAAGGTGTTGTTTTGAATGCCAGCAGCTCTGGAGCGACGTACTTTATGGAACCGAAAGAAGCTATAGATTTGAACAACATGGAAGTTAGGCTTTCGAACTCTGAGGCGGATGAGGAAAGAGCAATTTTGAGTATGCTTGCGCTTGAAATAGCGAATTCAGAATCAGAGATAAATTGTTTATTGGATAAGATTCTTGAGGTTGATCTTGCTTTTGCAAGAGCTGGTTATGCTCAATGGATGAATGGGGTATGTCCAATTTTCAGTTTAGGGACTCTTGAAGGCCATGATTCTGTTGAAGAAGACAATGACAGTTCGATTGTGCAAGAGGATGACGATTTAACAGTAAATATAGAGGGTATGCTACATCCGTTACTACTGGAGTCGTCTCTAAAAAACATTTCAGATGATCGTACACTTAGGTCTGGAAATTCTTCTGAGTTGGTTAACGGAAATGGAACAGTAGCTTCTACAGACACATCACAAGGCATAACAGACTTTCCTGTGCCAGTTGACTTCAAAATTAGAAATGGAACTAGAGTGGTGGTGATCTCAGGACCTAATACTGGAGGGAAGACTGCTTCCATGAAAACGTTGGGCCTGGCATCACTTATGTCAAAAGCCGGAATGCATCTGCCTGCCAAGACAAGTCCAAAACTTCCTTGGTATGACCTTATCCTAGCAGATATTGGAGATCACCAGGTAATATCTGAACTTTTTTTTAATAATATAGACTTGTAATCCATACCATGTGGTTGGTTTCATTTTTCTCTGAGGTTTTTCTCCCTTTCAAAATTGAAGTCTCTCGAACAAAATCTCTCAACTTTTAGTGGGCACATCTCACGTATTCGTAAGTTTTTGGAAGTGGCTTCAAAACAATCACTTGTTCTCATCGATGAAATTGGTGGTGGAACTGATCCTTCAGAAGGTGTAGCTCTTTCTGCCAGTATCTTACAATATCTGAGGGATCATGTGAACTTGGCTGTTGTGACCACTCATTATGCTGATCTAAGTACTATGAAGGAAAAGGATAACCGTTTTGAAAATGCAGCAATGGAATTTTCGCTGGAAACCTTGCAACCAACTTATAGGGTCCTCTGGGGATGTATAGGTGATTCAAATGCATTAAGCATAGCACAGTCTATTGGCTTTGATAAAAATATAATTGATCACGCACAAAAGTGGGTGGAGAAGCTAAAACCAGAACAGCAGCAAGAGCGGAGAGGAATGCTCTATCAGTCATTACAGGAGGAAAAAACCCGATTAAAGGCTCAAGCTGAAAAGGCTGCTTCTGTTCATGCAGAAATTATGAAAGTGTACTCCGAGGTATAATCTAGCTATTCAGTTAAAAAGAGATACTCTGTTTCTTTACTATAGTTTCTTCTCCTTGGTTGATACAGTATTACAATTATTGTTGTTCCTTTTCAAGTTTGTATGAAACTTGCATCCTTCATAATTAAGGACTCATTAAATTGACCAGAAATTAAAAAATTGGATGGGGATGTTGTGTAGGTCTGTTGACTAACACATCATGCCGTGCCTCTTTACCAGATGTCCAACAGTTAATTTCCATATATTTTAGGGAGCAATTTCTAAAATATGACTTTTTGATTGACTATATTCACATTTAAAAAACGAGTACAAAAAGTCTCCCACCCAAAAATTTCGTAACACAATAATAGCTGTAAAAACATTTTCAGCAAAAGAATTATTGAGCATTTGCCAGCAGTCTTCAATTGAAGATCATCATTGTATTGCCTTTTCTCATACCCTCTCTTGCTCACTCTATTTTTCTTTTGCTAAGATCCAAAGTGAGGCAGATGACCTCGATAGGCGAGAAATAGCGCTAATGGCGAAGGAAGCTCAACAGGTCCAAGAAGAGTTAGAGAGTGCAAGATCTCAAATGGAAACTGTGATAAAGAAATTTGAAAAGAAACTAAAAAATTTGGGCCGTGATCAACTCAATTCACATATTAAAGAATCTGAAGCTGCAATTGCCTCCATTGTAAAAGCTCATACTCCTGCTGTTGGTTTTCCCATCAGTGATGCTGATCGCACTGCATCCTATACTCCACAGTTTGGAGATCAAGTTCGTGTCAAGGGATTGGGAGGGAAATTAGCAAGAGTTATAGAATCGCCCGGGGATGACGGAACAATCTTGGTACAGTATGGTAAAGTGAAAGTACGTGTAAAGAAAAATAGCACATGTAAAGTGAAGTGAACCATCGTTCCCTTATTGCAATAAACTAATGGCAGCTTAAACCCACTTTTGGTTTGGGTGTTTTTCTGCTTTCTTCTTCCTGACTAATTTTGGATGTATATATTATACATACACTCATAAACACATTCTGTGGTATCATTAAACGAAAGTTTGTAAAATTTTGCAGTTTTAATCTATTAACTTTACTTTAAAATTGTAGTTTGCATTTTGTTTTGGTGTTGTTTTTTATGGAGCATTTATTTATGCATGTGCCAAACTTGAGTTTGGGGAGATCATATCAGAGAATAGAGCCGTTGTTTTTGCCTACTCATTCGCATCACCCTTCCCTTCCCATTATTACTTTAAAATTATGATGAAGCAAATTATTATTCACACTTCCTGTATGTTTATCCAAAAGGTGAGAAAAATATACAAAGGGGATGGTTGAATTGTGTATTGTGAATTCTTTTTCACTTGAAAAATGGCTTGAGAACCTGAACAAGTTTATATTCTAATCACAGAGTAATAGCGAAAAGAATCAAATGCACAAGCAATAAATAAATCAAAACACATAGTTATTCTGGTTTATCTTACAATCTGAGAGTAGTCCAGTCCCCTTGTCCAACAAGAAATTTTCACTATAATCAAATAAATTACATTTTATTCAAGCAAACTATCAAGAGATTTCAAGTGCTCAATCAAACCAAAAAGATATTTCTGCTCAAGCACACAGACAAGAGACTTCAACTGCTCAAGCAAACTAGCAAGAGACTTCTTATACTCTAAACAAATATTTTAAGAGAATAAATAACAACTATAATTGATAAAATATCAGAAGTATAA